>JARVGQ010001462.1:26382-39391 GCA_031762355.1 Hypsolebias martinsi | reverse complement strand
TGCCTTACAGCTCAGCTCTCTCGTCACCACAATGGACCGGTACAGAGTCCACAATACACTACAGATGCAGCACCAATCCGTCTGTTAATCTCACGCTCCATTCTTTCCTCACTCGTGAACAAAACCCCGATACTTGAACTCCTCCACTTGAGGCAGAACCTCACCCTCGACCTGAAGAGAGCAATCCACCTTTTTCCATTTGAGGACCATGGCCTCAGATTTGGAGATGCTGATTCTCATCCCAGCCACTGCACACTCAGCTGTGAACCGCTCCAGTGAGAGCTGAAGATCATGTCACAATAACGCCAACAGGACCACATCATCTGCAAAGAGCAGTGATAGAATCCTGAGGCCACCAAACCGGAAACTCTCTTCCAGCTGGCTGCATCGAGAAATTCTGTCCATAAAAGTTATGAACAGAATCGGTGACAACGGGCAGCCCTTGCAGAGTCCAACTCCCACCCTGGAGGGGTGTGTCTTACTGCCGGCAATGTGAACCAAGCTCTCGCACCGCTTGTATAGGGACTGAACAGCCCGTAGCAATGGGACCCCAATCCCATACTCACGGAGCACCACCCACAGCGTACCCCAAGGAACACGATTGAATGCCTTCACAAATCCACAAAACACATGTAGACAGGATGGGCAAACTCCCATGACCCCTCAAGAACCCTAGTGAGGGTAAAGAGCTGGTCCAGTGTTCCACAGCCACATTGTTCCTCCTGGATCTGAGGTTTGACCAACAATCGGACTCGCTTCTCCAGTACCCTGAATAGACCTTACCAGGGAGGCTGAGGATAGTGATGCCCCTATAATTGGAGCACACCCTCCGGTCCCCCTTTTTGAAGAGGGAACCACCACCCCAGTCTGCCAATCCAGTGGCACTTCTCCCAATGTCCATGCAACGTTGCAAAGGTGTGTCAACCAAGACAGCCCCACAACATCCAGCGCCATAAGGAAATCAGGGTGAATCTCATCCACTCCAGGAGCTCTGCCGCCTTGGAACGTTTTAACTACCTCGGCAACCTCATCCATGGTTATAGACAGACTAACTCCAAAGTCCCCTGACTCAGCTTCCTCATTGGTAGATGTACTGGTGGAACTGAGAAGAAGTATTCTTTTCACCTCCCGACAAAATCACTAGTTGAAGTCAACAGCACTCAACTGTCACTTAACACAGTGTTAATAATGTGCTGCTTTCCCCTCCTCAGCCTCCTGATGGTTTGCCAGAATCTCTTCAGAGCCAACCAAGATTCTCTATCCAAGGTCTCAGCAAACTCCTCCCACATCCGAGCTTTTGTCTCAGCAGTAGTCAAGGCTGTGGACTGCTTAGCCCTCTGGTACGCAACAGCTGCCCTTGGAGTCCCACAAGCCCACAAGGCCCAATAGGATTCCTTCTTCAGCATAACAGCCTCCCTAACCCAGGGTGTCCACCACCGAGTTTATAGATGACCACCACAAGAAGCACTGACAACCATGCAGTCATAACTCAAGGCAGCCACCTCAGCAGTTGAGGTGCAGAACATGGCCCACTTGGACTCAATGTCCCCCACCTTAGCTGGGATGCAGTTAAAGCTTTCCCAGAAGTGTGAGTTGACGATCTTTCTGACCGGTTCTTCTGTCAGGCATTCCCAGCAGACGCTCACTACACATTTGGCTCTACCAGGTCTGCCCAGCAGCTACCCCTGCCATCTGATCCAACTCATTACCAGGTGGTCGTGAGTTGACAGCTGTCATTTGACAGCCCAGTTCCTCTCTTCACCTAAATGTCCAAAACAAACAACCATGACTCAGATGACATGACTACAAAGTCAATAATCAATCGATCTACCGCCTGGTACCAAGTGCACTTATGGACACTCTTATGTTCGAACATGGTGCGATGGAAAAACCACGATTAGCACAGAAATCCAACAACAGAATGCTGCTCTGGTTCAGATCAGTGAGACCGTTTCTCCCATTTAGACCCTTCCAGGTTTCACTGTCATTGCCCACATGGGAGTTGAAGTCCCCCAGCAGAAAAAAGGAGTTCCCAGCTGGTGCATCTTCCAGCACCCCAGCTAAAGATTCCAAGAAGGCTGGATACTCTGAAATGCTGTTAGGCATTTAGGCACAAACAACAGTCAAAGCCCATCCCCACATCCGAAGGCGCAGGGAAGCTACCTACTCATCTACCATGGAAAACTTTAACACGCAGGCATCTAGTTGTGGGGGCTAAGAGTAGACTTACACCAGCTCCATGCCTCTTAGCATGGGTAACTCTAGAGAGGAATAAGGTCCAGCCCCTCTCAAGTAGATTGGTTCTGGGGCCCATGCCGTGCGTTGAGATGAGCTCAACTATATCCAGTCGGTACCTCTCAACCTCACAAAGGTTAGGCTCCTTCCACACCAGAGAGGTTACATTCCATGTCTGAAGAGCAATCTTTGGTAAGCCAGGGTCAGAGCACCATGGTCCCCGCCTTCGCCCATTGTCCATGGATTCATATACCTAATTCATATGGTCCCTCCTGCAGATGATAGGCCCACAGGAAGGCAAACTCATGCTGCTCATTCAGTCTGAGCCTGATCGGGCCACTTGGGTACAAACCTGATTACCAAGCACTTGCCGACGAGCTCCTCGCCCAGGCCTGGATCCAGGGTAGGGGTCCAGTAACCCATATCCGGTCAAGGGACACTGAGGTTCTTGTTTAATTTTGCCAAAAAAAGTATTTGGAATCGCTCTTTGTCTGGCATATCACTTAGGACAAATCTGCTTTGGGAGGCACTATCAGGGCAATTATAATAGCCCCCGACAGCATAGCTCCTTTATCATTCAGGTGCACAAACTCCTCCACCACAATAAGGTGGCAATTCAAGGAGACGTAACCTGTGTACTGTATGTATAATATATAGTTTATTAATATATACTATATACCCAATAAAACATGTACAAGTACTAACCTGTGTACTGTATGCATGATACATAGTTTATTAATACATAATAAAACAAGTATAAGTACTTACCTGTGTACTGAATGTATGATTCAGTTTTTAGATATACTGTATAATATATACATAATAAAACATGTATGAGTACTAGCCTGTGTACTTTATGTATAAAAATAGTTTATTAATCTATACTGTATACATAATAAAACTTGTATGAGAACTAACCTGTCTACTGTAGCCTATGCATAATACAGTACATAGTTTTTTAATATATTGTATATTTACTACATATATACACTACATACCCAATAAACCATGTATAAGTGCTAACCTGTGCACTGTATGCATGATAGTGTTTTTTTTATATTTATACTACATCTATATACCTAATAAAGCATGTATAAGTACTAGCCTGTGTACTGTATGTATGATAGTATTTTTTTATATTTATACTACTATACAGTATACCTAATAAAGCGTGTATAAGTACTAGCCTGTGTACTGTGCTGTACAGTATTTGTGTACTCTCTGTGTTGCGTTCAGGTGAGCCTCCACGCGCAGAGGGGGAGGAGGAAGTTATTTTCTCCTCAGATTGTAAAACTTGTTAAAGCTCAGTTCACTCCTCCTCCTCCTCCTCCTCCTCCCCCCTCCTCCTCCACCCCGGCCTCCCCTCTCCTCCCCTCGGAGCCGAGCCCACCCGAGCCGAGCCGAGCCGGGACTCCGGGACATTCCTCGCGCGGAGCAGCTTCAAAGATGAGGCGGCGGTAGAGCCGGACGGAAACACACGGGACCGGGCGGCTTACAGCAGCGGGACACACGAGCGGAACCGGACTTTGTCCGCTCCAAACGGACGGACTGCAGACTCCAGAACCGGAGGAGCGAAGCCCGGAGAGCAGCGGGGGAAGTCGGCGCACCTTGGCCCCCGAAGCCTGCGCTGCGTTCACGGGTCTCCCCCGGGCTCCGCGCTGCTCTCAGCCCGCTCCTAATGGAGGGTTCGGGACGGAGTTCGGATCAGAACCATGCGTTCGGCCGCTGACTCGTGGCTTGTTCTGCGCTACTGGAAGAAAAGGTAAGAACCGACGGAGAGGAGGGGGAGACCCGGACCGAGAGGCTGGTTCTCCGGGGCAGGGGTCCGGTCTGTCCGGGGAGGGTTCGGTTTATCCCGGAAAAACAAAAGGAAGGTGACCTGAAGGCAGCACAGGTTTAAAGTTTGTTGTTGTTTTTTAACGGGGCCGCAACTTTTGGACTTTTTCTCCCACAAACCCAATAAATCCGGTTCCGTTTTCCCAGAACCACATTAACCCTGTTTGGATTAAACATTAGCCTGCAGGCTGCACCTTTATTTATACAGAAACATGATAAAAGCAAACTGCAGGTGACATTTAAAAGCCTAAATATTAGTTTGTAAACAAGCTGAACTTCACCCAACATCAGCTAAAATATAGCTGCTGATTTGTCTCCTTCATAAAAAGACACAAAAGTTAAAGATGGATGTTTCTGCCTTAAATCAGCCCCACAAGCATCATTTCTTATATTTAGTGTTTTTCCTGCTCCCTTCACGGACAGACTGGATTTTATTGTTTCTCATAAAACCCATAAATATTATAAATTAAATAAATATAAATTTTAAAAGTTACTGAAGCTCAAACAAAAACACCAAAACAAACAAAAAAAGTCTTCTCAAACCGTCTGCCGCTCCAGATAATGGACCAGTTGTGTTGCATCAGCTTAAAGATTTCTACACATAAATATAAACAAAATGCAAACTTTGATTCCAGTTTTTTTTTTTTTTTTTACAATAATGTGCAAAGTTTAAGAGTAAAATGCACTAAAAGTTGTTTTATTTGAGCAGAAAATACAAAAAACAAAGTTTTTAGCCCGCAGCTTCTCATATACGTAGTCACAACTCGTGGTGTCACGCTCACAGTATCTGCTGTGAACGACTCTCAGCAACTACCACCCCGAAGTTCAGCTTGATTTGTGTAAAATCCACTTAGGACAACCAGTTTTGCATTAGAGTCCATCTTGAATTTGTTTGAAAAGCATGAATTTGTCGTTGGACACCCGCTGACTTACTTTGGAAAGTTTCACTCAGATACATCCTATGGTTCATGAGATATTTTGCTAACAGACAAACAGGGTTGACTCTCCACAATTAGTGCTGAATTTACAAGGAACGATCTGTCAGTATGAAGAGCACTAAGAGTATCTATTGTGGCTAATTCTCAGCTACTACCACATCCAATTTTAGCTGAATATCTGTAACAGTGGCTGAATTTTAGCCACTTTTGCAATTTTTTAATTTCAGCTTACTGTGGCGGCCATCTTTATTGGATTGACTCAAAACGTTAATCAGCCGAAGCAAAACATCCAGAGATTATTTCCTGAGCGTTTCAGTAAAATTCGTCCAATGTGTCACAATATATTTTGCTAACAGACAAACAGGGTTGAGTCTAAACAGTTAAAGCCAAATATTCACACAAAGATTTGGCTCAGTCAGTTAATGCTTGGAAGGTTTGTTGGAGACAACTGTCAGCTACTACCACACCAACGTTAGCTCAATATCTGTTAAAGTGACTGAGTTATACCATGTTTGTGTTTCCTATGTTCAGTTGGCTGTGGCAGCCATCTTTAATCTTGTTGACTCCGAAACTTACATAAATGTAAACATACATCTAAGGATTAATTCTTGAAAGTTTCAATAAAATCCGATCTCTGGTTCATTAGATACTTCGCTCAACAGTCACACACGACCACCATTAAAGGCGGGCGATCATGTAACTGCCTGTGTCTGTTTGTTTCTATGCCTGTTAGTAAAACATTTAACGAACAACTGGTCCGATTTTAATGAAGCAGTCAGACATTTGTCACCGAAGGTTCGCCCACAACTGATTAACTTTTGGAATTAGCACCCTTCAAGATGGCCGCCGCAGCTAATGGAGCTTAAACACACAAACGGCTAAAACTCGGTCAGTTCTGCAGATAAGGAGCTGAAGTTTTGAGTGGTAGAAGCCGAGAGTTGTTCACAACACACGCTCTGAGAGTCGACAGACCACGCCAGTTTGCGTCAGACTTGGCGGGCGACGTGCGTTCAGGAAACGCTCGTTTTTCTACAACAACCAAAAAAAAAACGACAAAACACGGAAAAAAAAAAAAAAAAAAAAAAAAAAAAAAAAAAAAAAAAAAAAAAAAAAAAGAAAATCAATCCCAAAACAATCAACAGCCAAAAACACCAAGCTGCTGAGGGCTTCCTTCAGCCGCTTTTTTTTCTTCCAACTTGTTTTCAAAGGCCTTTTTTTTTCTTCAAGGGGAAATTAATAAACCATTAGTGTCCCGGCTCTTATCGGGCCGACCCACTCAAAGCAGAACCGCGCCATTAGGCCAGTTTGAATAATGTTGGAGCTATTAGGCGCAGGCTAACGATAAACACATGCTGCTGGAGGAAAACTATGTTAAGTGGGCAATTTGAACGTAAGCGTGTGTAATGGTACCAGGCCCGGCTCATAATGGCTCCTTTTTTCATGTCTGATCCGTCGTTAGCGGCTCTGATGGTTGAACACTAACAGCCGAGGTGAGGTTCCAGGACAGGTAAAACCAGGAAGTGAGGTCACCTGTCAGCTTTTGGGTTTACTGGACCCAAAACAAGAGAAAAACAAGTTTTTGTTTTAAGTATCGTTTAGGTTCTTTTTACTGTTAATGACATAGATTTAGTAAAGTAGAGAAACTGCATTTACTGCAAAAAAGCACTGTGAATGCTTATTACTGAAGAACTTGCTGAAAACAGCTGAAATTAGCTAAAAACATGCCAAAGTTTAGCTGAAAAGGAAGAAGGTTCAAGGTTCTTTATTGTCATTCGCATCACATATGGTGCATGAGAACATGCTTAAATTAGCAGAATAAAAGCAGAAAGAACGCACTGTTGCTGAATTAGGTTTAAATAAGCAGAAATTAGCACAGAAATTAGCTAAAAAAAAGAACTGAAATTAAAAAAGTAGCTGAAAAGGCAGAAGGAAACAAACTATCAGAAGTGAAAACAGCTGAAATGAGATAACAAATGTGGAATTAGTTGAGAAAGCTAATATAGAAATAGCTAAATAGTTGCTGAAATTGTAGAAAAAGCTGAAAAAAACAGGAAAAAGCTTAAAGGACCACAAAAAACTGGAATTCATAAGAAAACAGCTGAAATTAGCTAAAAACGTGCCAAAGTTTAGCTGAAAAGAAAGAAGGTTCAAGGTTCTTTATTGTGATTCACATCACATGTGGTGCATGAGAACATGCTTAAATTAGCAGAAGAAAGCAGAAAGAATGCACTTTTGCTGAATTAGGTTCAAATAAGCAGAAATTAGCTAAAAAAAAGAACTGAAATTAGTGAAAAGTAGCTGAAAAGGTAGAAGGAAACAAACTATCAGAAGTGGAAACAGCTGAAATTAGACAAAAAATGTGGAATTAGTTGAAAAAGCTAATAAAGAAATAGCTAAATTGTTGCTGAAATTGTAGAAAAAGCTGAAACAAGCAGAAAAAAGCTGAAAAGACCATGAAAAACTGGAATTCATAAGAAAACAGCTGAAATTAGCTAAAAACATACCAAAGTTTAGCTGAAAAGGAAGAAGGTTCAGGGTTCTTTATTGAAATTAGCACAGAAATTACAAAATTAGCAAAAAAAAAAACTGAAATTAGCAAAAAAAAAAAAAAAAGTAGCTGAAAAGGCAGAAGGAAACTTAAACTATCAGAAGGAAGTGGAAACAGCTGAAATAAGATACAAAAACGTGGAATTAGTTGAAAAAGCTAAAATTAGCATAAAGCTGCTAAATAATAGCTGAAATTGCAGAACAAGCTAAAAGATGAGATGCAATTAGCATAAATGTGTTAACTGGGCTGAAAGGAGCAAAACTTACCATGACAAACCGGAATTTATCAGAAAACAGCTGAAATCAGCTAAAAAAAAAAAGAAAAGCTAAAAAGCTTTCTGAAAAGGTAGAAGGTAAGGTAAGGTAGTGGAAGTAAGTACAGAGAGCGCATGTTTGCCCAATTAGGCTGAAAGAATTTATCTGAAAAAGCAAAAATGAACACAAACAATTGCTGAAAAGTAGCTTAAAAGCAGAATGAAGCTTAAATTACCAGAATGAAGTGGAGAGAGTGTCCACACAAAAATGCTCTTAAAGGGATAGTTCCGCTCTTCTGAGGCGGTGAAAATGAACAGATAGTATCTTACCTGTTGCAGATTGCTCTTTGAACGACATAGCGTAGAAGAAATGGAGTTTATTTGTCGCCTGCCACCAAACACGAGTGTGGATAATGTCTTGGCTTGTGTAGGTGCATGCTCATTTGTGTCTGTTAGCAAAATAACTCAAGAACCACCTGTTTTTAATTGAACTCATCCAATGCAATAACTTCTACAACTATGTCAGTGTTTGGAATTCATGCTAAAATTGGGTGTGGTAGTAGTTGATAGTGATCCCCGACTTATCCTCTAACTTAACACTGTCTGTCTGTTAGCAAAATATTTCCTGAACCACTTGTTGGATTTCAATCAAACCTTTATAAAGTAGTCGTTGGATGTTCAGCTACAACTGAATGACTGTTGGAGTCAATCCAATTCAAGATGGCTGCCACAGTGGCTGATATTAACCAAAACTAAAACGACTAGCTAAAATGATATTTAGCTAGATTTTGGTGTGGTAGTAGCAGAAAGTCACTCATAATTCTTGCTCTGAGCGTGACAAAGACGTCGCTCGTAACGTTGATGTCAAGGTTCGTCCCAAACAGCTCAGTCTCTTCTCATCGCCTCGTTTTAGCTTTTTAAATCTTAAATAAACTCTGCAGAGTGGACGCTTATTGTTGAATCATTTTTGCTGAAACCAGACTGAAAAAGTGACTTTGAACAGCTGACAGCTGCTGAAAATAGGAAGATTAAAGCAGAAAAAGCAGAAAAGTGGCAGGAATGCGTTGGAAAAGCTGAATAAATTCCAAAATACTGTAATGTGAAATTAGCAAAAATGTAGCTGAAGAGGGTGAAGCTAAAATTTGCAGACAAAAGGTTGAAAAACTTGTGAAAAGTTTAAATAATTTGAAAGAATCACACATCAGCAAAAAAGAAAAACTGGCTAAAATTAGCTAGCTACCTAAAAAGTAGCTGGGGAAAAAAAAAAGCTAAAATGAGCAGCAAAAGGTTGTAAACAGCTCAAAGGGGCTGGCGGACGTGAGTGGAGCTCGTCAGTGGGGAAAATGGCAGAAAAACGAAATATTTCACAGAGTAAAAATACAAAACGTACGTGCTGATATACGATTTGTTGACAAAGCGCAAAAACGGCGGCACAAGTTACCGTGCCGAAAAATGTTCGGAAGAAAAACGTATCTCAGTAGCATGAATGATTTATAAACATTCGCACAATTAAACAAAAAAAAATCTCACTTTTCATCAAATATATACCGGTAATACAGGTTTGGAGCTGTTTCTGCACATATTGGAGACGACGTTCAGCTACTACCACGCCACGTTTTAGCTCGATATCTCTTAAATCCACCGCATTGTAGCCATTTTTGTGGTGGCTAACGTCGATTAGCTGTGGCAGCCATCTTGAACTGGTGCGACTCTAAAAGTCAATGGGCTCTAGACGTTCATCCAATGTTTACCTCCTGAAGGTTTCATTAAAATTCATCCAGTGATGCGTGAGATATTTTGCTAACAGACAAAATTAAATTCCCAACAGTTTATCCTAAACGTTTAATTTAAGATTTTACCACACTCAGAATATGTGTTGTGATCGACTCTCAGCTACTACCACACCAAGTTTTGGCTGAATATCTGTAAATATGACTGAATTATAGACTTTTCTATGGTTTCTTATATTGATTAGCTGTGGCGGCCATCTTGAATCGTGGCGGCTCCAGAAGTTAATCAGCTACACGTATAACCAGTGATAAATCTGTGAACGTTTCATTGAAATTCATCCAGTGGTTCATGAGATATTTTGCTAACAGACAACAAATGAAGGTCCCCTTGAAGGTGACAGCAGGTGTTTCTGTGGTTCTGTCTCCAGCAGAACTTCTTGTGCCTTCAGAACCTTCAGCGTCTTCATTTTAACAACACGACTCGTTTTCCTCTCCGGTCCTGAGCGATGTGATCCGAACCGCTCGGCGCCGACCCGCCATGGATAGACAGAAGAAAATAAATGAGAACCTTCGGGTCGTAATTGTTACGACAAACGGGTTATTTTTGTTTGTTGGAGCATCAGAAGCAGATGTTTGAGGCAGCCACTGAGCAGGCTGGTTCTGCTCCCAAGACGGTTCTGGTGTGACCGAAACACGGACCTCAGCTGACCCAAACAGTGGACTGCAGTCCAACCGACCCGAGCTAACCTTATCTGGACCCAGATTGGTCATAAAATGTTAATAGATTAAATATATATATATTTTTAAATATATGTGTTGTTTTACTTCCGCACATATTTTGTTTTAATGCTCATCATTTTAGTTAGCGTAGTTAAAAACAATATTTTTTATTGGAAATTATTTTGAGTGGCGCAGTTTTACTAGAATTTACGGTAATTTATTTTAAGTGGCACGGCTTTTTATAAAATATTTTACAGTTAATTTTAGACAGCACGGCTTTTTAACATTTAAGGTAAATAGGCTGTTCACCTTTACCATATTCACAGTAATACATTGTAGAAGACAGCTTCTCCAGCATTTACGGTAATTCACTGTAGACGACGCAGCTTTTCTTACTTTAATTCATTGTAGATGGTGCAGCTTTTACGGTAATTCATTGTAGACTGCAGCTTTATAATTTACAGTAATTCATTGTAGACAGCGCAGCTTTTCCAGCATTTACGGTAATTCAGTGTAGACAGCGCAGCTTTCCAGCATTTACGGTAATTCAGTGTAGACGGCGCAGCTTGTCCAGTATTTACGGTAATTCATTGTAGACTGCAGCTTTTATATAATTTACGGTAATTCAGTGTAGCCGGCGCAGCTTTTCCAGCATTTATGGTAATTAATTGTAGACTGTAGCTTTTATATAATTTACGGTAATTCAGTGTAGACAGCGCAGCTTTTATATATTTTACAGTTATTCATTGTAGATGGCACAGCTTTTTCAGCATTTACGGCAATTCATTGTAGAGGGTGCAGCTTTTCCAGCATTTACGGTAAAATGGTGCAGCTTTCCTAGCATTTATGGTAATTCATTGTAGACTGCGCAGCTTTTATATAATTTACGGTAATTCATTGTAGACGGCACAGCTTTTATATAATTTACGGTAATTCATTGTAGACGGTGCAGCTTTTCTATAATTTACGGTAATTCAGTGTAGATGGCGCAGCTTTTCCAGCATTTACGGTAATTCAGTGTAGACAGCACACCTTTCCAGCATTTACGGTAATTCAGTGTAGATGGCGCAGCTTTTCTATAATTTACAGTACGTAATTCAGTGTAGATGGCACTGCTTTTCCAGCATTTACGGTAATTCAGTGTAGACAGCACACCTTTCCAGCATTTACGGTACAGTATTTCATTGTAGATGGCGCAGCTTTTCTATAATTTACGGTAGTTCAGTATAGATGGCGCAGCTTTTTCAGCATTTACAGTAATTCAGTGTAGACAGCACACCTTTCCAGCATTTATGGTAATTCATTGCAGACAGCGCAGCTTTTCTATAATTTACGGTAATTCATTGTAGAGGGCGCAGCTTTTCTATAATTTACGGTAATTCAGTGTGGATGGCGCAGCTTTTCTATAATTTACGGTAATTCATTATAGATGGTGCAGCTTTTTCAGCATTTACGGTAATTCAGTGTAGACAGCACACCTTTCCAGCATTTATGGTAATTCATTGTAGACAGCGCAGCTTTTCTATAATTTACGGTAATTCATTGTAGAGGGCGCAGCTTTTCCAGCATTTACAGTAATTCAATGTAGGTTTACACAGCTTTTCTTGCATTTATAGTAGCTTGTTTTAGGTTGCACAGCTTTACCGAAGTTTACGGTAAATCCTTTTAGGCTGCACAGGTTTTCTAGAATTTATGGTAATTAATTTTAGGTTGTGCAGCTTTTCCAGCATTTACTGTAATTCCTACAGTCCCTCTTTGTTTCTCGAGCGAAGCTGCCACAGAGAGGTACGGGTCCAAAAAAACAAAAAAAACCAATATAGTCCCAGAAGAACTAAACCATCATGGCTGTCACTAATTTAAAGAGTTAATTTAAATATCTATACTCTGTCTTAAGGAAAGTTTTTCTTTGCTGAGTAAGTGATGAGTTAAACATTTGTGAGTCAGTGTTGTCAGTAAGATAAGAGAACTAAAGCAGAGCTGCTGCGAGGAGGAACACGCCGTCCGAGCTGCTTCAGATAATGAAAATGCTTCAGCAGCAGTTTATGTGACGCAGCCGGAGACGCTTTTTACTGCCGGAAAATATTATGTAGGTCAGAACCAAAACTGAGCCAAAACACTACGAAATGTTCCATATGTTGGACGAGAACCACAGAAACCTAAAACAACAACTTTTTGTCACCTGAAAGGTGGGAAAAAATGTCTGTCAGCAAAATATTTCACAAACCGTTAAATTGATTTTCACAAAA
This sequence comes from Hypsolebias martinsi, assembly GCA_031762355.1. Classification (NCBI taxonomy): domain Eukaryota; kingdom Metazoa; phylum Chordata; class Actinopteri; order Cyprinodontiformes; family Rivulidae; genus Hypsolebias; species Hypsolebias martinsi. Next base: position 26,885 of record JARVGQ010001462.1, on the reverse strand, counting down.
CTCTCAGACGGTAATCACTAGATGTTCACCTAGAACTCGTTAAGTTTTAGTCAGTCGAGTTCAAGATGGCCGCCACAGCCAACTTACATTCAGAAATACAAATACTGTATACTATAACTCAGTCATATTTAAAGGTTCTGATCTATAACTGAGCGTGATCCCCATCACATATTCGGAGCGCTTACTGTTTGTGCGAGAACTCTCTGTAAATGTCATTAACTGCTGGAGTCAACCCAGTTTGTCTGTTAGTAAAATTTCTCCTGGGCCACTGGATGGATTTAAGTGGAATTCTCAGAAAGTAACCACTGGATTAACATGTAAAACGGTTTAACTTTTGGGCTTAATCTGATATAAGCTGGCCGCCACAGTTTACTGATCTTAGCAAACACAAATATGGCAATAACACGGTCATTTTTACAGATACATGTACAGGTAGTCCTCGAGTTACGAACGGGTTCCGGACCTAAGAACCGTTCGTAGGTCGATTTTGCCGCAACTCGAAA
>JARVGQ010001462.1:14757-26282 GCA_031762355.1 Hypsolebias martinsi | reverse complement strand
CATTATGGCTCCCAAATGTATGTGTTTTTTGATAATTATGTAGTGTACTGATAGGCTAAGTACTTGGTAATACAGTATCGTACATGTGCAGTTTGTACGTATGTTCCGACTTACGTCAAATTCGGTTTACGCCGCCGCCATGGGAACAGATCTGCGTCGTAAACCGAGGACTACCTGTACAACCACTAACTTAATGCGCATATAACAACACTTTTAGGGATTGACCAAAAATGGCTATAATCACTCCATTTCTTTCTTTTTTTTTTTTTCAAACCTTTATTTTATAATTTTTTTTAACAATATACAAAAATAAAAAATACAAATGAACAAACCAGCAGCCTCCACTTTCAAAGAAAAAGATCAAGGAAAAAAACAACAACCCAAACTTGCCAACATGGAAAACCAAAACAAAAAGAGGGAGAGAGGGAGCCCCCAGGGAACTCCCCCACCCCCCCAAAAAAATATACCAACTATAAACCAGAAAAAGAAAAGGGAGGGAAAGTAAATAAGTAAATATTAATGTCAGTTAGTCTGGCATAGAGGAAAAGTTGGTTCGTATAGTTGCAATGATTGCCAAACATGTAAGTTGCTCAGCCGAGCCATGTAGTGACATCCTAATTTTCCCAAGTTTAAGGAAATACAGTAAAGAATACCCCTGAGCAGTGCAACAAAGAGGGGGATGAGGTACTTTCCATTTGAGTATATCTCCCTTCGAGCAATAATGGTCATAAAAGCTAGAGAATTACCCTGAGAAGAGGTTAAGGTGGGGACCTTCAGAGAAGACCCCAAACAAGGCGCTCAGGGGATTGGGGGTGATTTTTTTCTTCCAACCACCTCAGATATAGAAGCAAATGTCTCTGTCCAAAACGTACCAAGCTGAGGGTACTGCCAAAACGTATGTATGATTTGCAGGGGACTGTTGACGTTTGTCGCAAGCCGGAGAGACCGTGCTATAAATCTTAGATAAACGGGTTTTAGTACAATACACACGGTGCACCAGCTTGCGTTGGATAAGACGTTGCCTCGCGCAAATAGAGGATTTAATGTACCAGTGTCTGAATACGTGATCAGAGCTCATCAGAAATGCTCTCCCCAATATCTTGTTCCCAAAGTTTCCTAATCAAATTTAAAGAGTTCAGACGGAACGAGGCGATTAAATTATAAAGAGTAGAAATAGATCCCTTCAGCCCAGGCGTGGGCACCGGCGACCCCCGTGACCCAAAATGGAAGAAGCGGGTAAAGCTAATGGATGGATGGATAGATAGCCCAGGGGTGGACAAAAACAAGGAATCCATGTCAGAGACCTCAGGCAAATGGGGAAAAGTAAGGACGTTACTACGAGCAAAACTGTGAATTTGTAGGTACACTATATGTAAAAAAAAAGTGGTGTGATGGAAGAGCAAATCTTTCAATACCGTCATTTCTTAAGATTTCATTCTAAAAATCTGGTATTGAAAGACAGCGGGCGATAGGCATTCCTTTAAGGGATGTTAGGACTTTTATTGTTGTAAGACAATAAAAATCTGCAGAGCCAGGAAGGAGAATCTGAGCCGGTGAACTTGTATTCGCTGTTTCTTCCTGTTTGCAGGATTCATTTCATTTTCCCCTTCCTGTAACCCCCCCCTCCATGACAGGCCCGCCTCGGTCCATCACCTCCACCCTCCGGAGAGTCCGCCTCCCTCTCGAAGCTGCGAGCGACCGCAGCTTTCTATTTCAAACGTCGTCCCAATCAGTCACATCTGACGCGGGTTATGTTTTTTTTTTTTTTTGCTCCGTTGAAATTCGACGAGACTATATTAAGGCAAAACTGGCGGCGGACGCTCCCTCCAGCTGACAAGCAGCTTCTGGCCTGAAGGGCTGTTTTCTCCCAGATCAGAGTGTGAGGCTGTGTGGCTGCTGCTGCTCGGGCCTGTGGTTGCGGTGCCATTTTGGGCCTTCCCAGCTCCAACATATGGGCCGTCAGGGAGCAGCGAAGCCCCCATTTAGACCAGATACTCAAAGCCAGCAGACCAGTCAGTCCTGAAGGGTTAAAGCTCGGTGAGCGTCGCTCCAGAAGAGTTTTTTTAGACGGGGGGCAGAGCCTCGCTGCATCGTTCGGGTGGATTTTGTCCCCGTCTGTGGCTGAAAACACGTCTCTGGCTGGACTGAAGTAAATCATGGTGTCTTCGAGGCGCTCTGGCGCAGCAGCAAACCTTTTTCCCTCCGTGTTGTTAACAAATATACTTCAGACCTCGTACGTTCAGCTATTGTCACCACTCGTGTCTCAAAACATTCGGCTCGTACAGAACATCAGCTATGACTTTTGTTTTTATTAAACTTCATTTATGTTCTTCTTTTCTTTTAAATCAACACAGAACTCTTGGGATCTTTGAAAAACGTAGCACTTTTTAAAATCTACCCCCCCATTAAGTTTTTTTTTCCAGTTAGCTCCTGTTTAGCTAATTTTAGCTTTTAGTCAGGTTAACGTTTAGCTACTGTTATGCTATTTTAGCCTTGGTTTTCCTCATATTAGCTTTTAGCTACTGTTCTGCGCAAATCAGCTTTCAGCTACTGTCTTGCCCATGTTAGCAGCTCAAATCAGCTTTTAGCAAGTGTTTTGCTCATGTTAACGTTTAGCTACTGCTCTGTTCAAATCAGATTTTAGTTACTGTTCTGCTTAAATCAACTTTAGCTACTCTCTTCCTCATTTTAGTTTTTAGATACCGGTACTGTTCTCCTGATTAAAACTTTTAGCTGCTGTTCAGCTCAAATAATCTTTTAGCTTTTTTCACGTTAGTTTTAACTACTGTTCTGCTCTAATCAGCGTTTAGCTACTGTTTTGCTCATATTAACTTCTAGCTACTTTTTTCTTCTTTTTTATCTTTCGGCTGCTCCCTTCTTCAGGGGTCACCACAGCGATCTAACTCGCACAAAGATTTGGCAATTGTTTTTTCACAGGATGCTCTTCCTGACAGCCACAAACTACTGAGCTACCACAGCTCTGTGTGGAGCAGAGAGCTGCCATCTGGGGTTCCCGGGGGAGCAGATGGTGAGGGTTAAGGGGTTAAGGGCCTTGCTCAAGGGCCCAGAGTGGGGCATATGGGGGTGGAGGCAGGTGTGGGTGTTTCACCTTTCCTACCCACATTTTGATGTTGTCGGTACAGGGATTTGAACCGGCAACCTTCTGATCACAGGCCCACCTTTTCAAACCTCTGCGCCACCACTCCCCATTAGCTTTTAGCTACTGTTCTGCCTATTTTAGGACCATTTTTGCTCGGTGGCCTGGCGGCGCAGTGGTTAGAGCCATCAGGGATAAGGTTACAGGTTCGCCTCCTGACTCTTCTGGGTTATGTTTACATTTTCTCCCCCTTGGTTTTCGGATGCTCAGGTTTTCTTTCACTGACCTACAACAATCATGTCAGCTTAATTGATAACTCTAAACAGACTCTAGGGAGGAGAGTGAATAGCTGGTTGTCTTAGGGATGCACGATATTATCGGCATGGTATCGGCCGATATTAGCGATAAAGTTAAATATCGGACATCAGCCGTTCCATCAAAATAACTCACCGATACAAAATATGCTGTTTGTATGGTGCTGTTTTTGTTTGAACCCAGTGACAAGGATACCTGCAGCACCAGCACAACGCCATGACGTCACACGCGACGTTGAGTTTAGATCCGTGCAAGTTTACAAGTTTGCACTGTTCGAGTGTTGTCATTGTGTTAGAGCGAGTAAAGGTCATGAATAAATTTGACATTAAACATAATCCAAGTTGAAATGTTGCATCATTTTCAGCCCCCTTTTTGGCATATTTTTTGGCAAATTGACAAAGCCCATGCAGAATATTGCAGTATTTTAATTCCGCAGCATAGAAAGCTATGTAGTCTCTGTAATTAAGCCTAGGAATAAAATATCGGTATTGGTATCGGTTATCGAACGAATAAGTTTTAACATATCGACCAAAAATCCAATATCGTGCATCCCTAGTTTGTCTCTATAGCTGCTTCTCCACAGACGTGACTTAAATCAGCTCGCGTCGTCCATTTGTGTCTCCAGTCCCTGTTCCTGCTTGGTGTTTGGCCCCGCCTCCACTGTGGCTCCAAACGAGCCGAGCAAACGATGTGACGTCAGCAAACTGTAGCCATTGATTGTCCCGTGGATCGGTGTCACCTGTAAACTCCCAGTTCTGCCAGCTTAGCGACTTTAGCGAGTTCCCAGACCCCTCTAGCAAATCTTTTTAATCCCGAGCGTCTCTCCCAGAGACGGCTGGAGATAACCAGCTCCCCATGACCCGGAAAGGAGAAGCAGGTAACGAAAATGAATGAAAGGATCAACGTTCTCGTTGTTGAGTCCTGTGTTTGGGTTTCTCTTGGCTCCTACGTAATCTTTCTACAAATCCTCTCAGTTCTGTCGCAGCAGTAATGGACCGTGACGTTAAAAAAAAAAAACTTTATTTAAAGAGCCAAAAGTGAAGCCTCAGATGTGTGGACTCATTGCCGCCAAGTTTGTTTTGTGATTCTTGCGTTCAACAAGCAAAAAGTGCTGCGAATAGAGACGGATAAACATTTAGACAAACTAAATAAAGCATCCACGCCGTCTGTTTGGAGGCGAGTATTTATCTTGAGGTCCTTGAACGTGCAAGGCAAGGCGGCCGGTTTGTTTGCAGGAGATTTGTGGAGCTGGTGAAGAAGACTAATTATATTTTAACCTTTTTACGTGTTTGTTTTGGTTCGGCCGGCTGACTGTGGGGGGTTCAAGTTTTCACAGGCGAGACTTTCTGTCACATAAATCCTCCCTTTGTGGATCTTCACTGCTTCATACGTTCAGCGTCGATTCATCACTTTGAGGAATGAAAACTGCACGGTCTTTCTTTCTCTTGCCTCTCGGGCAACAAACAGAAAACACAGTCCGGTTTAGGCTTCCAAACACCGACCCGGTAAAACATCTCAAATCTGTTTGGACGCCGCGTCACTTTGCTTTTGCTGCGCATGTTTTGAAGACGCATTATCTGACGCGTGTTTAGGTTCGACCGTGCTTTTGGTCGACAGCCAGAGAGCCATCAGGAGGAAACTGAACAGAAACCGTTGTGTGCGTCTTCGCCGCTTGTTGCCGTAGAGACTGGAGCGCTGATGGAATCCAGGAGAGTTTGGGAGAGCAGGGTGGGAGGCAGCTGGATCTGATCCCCTGCATGCCCCACACAACATCTTGACTCCCCCGGGCAGGGTGAACACTGTTGAGACTCCCCCTCCCTCCCCTCTCCTGGTTAGCATCAGTGTGTTTTCTCATCATCTCTCTAATCAGGACTGATATTGAGGAATGTGAATCTGTGGCTTCCTGCCCTTCCCTTTTGCTTGAATGACTACGACTCTTGGCACATGTTGGAGATTGGTGTTCTAACACATCCTGCAGGCAAGAAGGCGGTCTTGTGCATTCTTCCCATCCATCAGAATTACCTTTTCGTCTGAGTTAATGTTCCCCCGTGGGCTGAAAGGCCTGTGAAATCAGCTGGAAGAGCCTAGAGAGCGCAAACAATGGCCCAGGGTTGTTAGTTACATGCGCTTTGCAAAAGGTCTCAAGGTGGCCTTGTGTGGTGGCGATACTCGGGGATCTGTTTCCAGTGTCCGAGGGTGCTATTGAGTTTCTCCTCCGTGGTTAATCCCGCTGTTCAGGACCTTGGGAAACAACCGTGCCTCCTCTACCCTCCTGTGGCTTCCCTTCGCTGATTCCCAGGAAAAACAAGGCGTTTCAAAACAATCTCCAATTAAGATGGGTCTTACATACTGTACCATTCAGGCTCCACTCTCCTTCCCCTCTGTCTCAACTTTTCTACCCACCCTTTCTCCTTTTCCCGCCGCTCCCAGCTCTCTGCTTGTGTCCTCGGCCAACAGGCCTCAGGGTAGAATTAGCGCTGTCTCCCAGGTCCCGGCCCTGGCACTTTGGGAGGGTCGGGCTGTGGTTGAACGGAGGCGTTGTTGGGAGAAGGTGGGGGTGTGTGTCCTTGGTAAACAGGGCTTTGTGGGATGTGACTGTCTGATCCCCGAGGGCCTCTCCTTTCATTTCTCCACTGGTCTGACCCCACTCCACGGGCCGTGGAAGTCAAGACTTTGGCGTCAGAAAACTCTGGGACCATCGTGGCCTCCGTGTCACCCTGTACCTCCTGGACTGCCGGTGCTGTGTCCGTCAGTGCTGCAGACCTCAGAACATAGACTGAAGAGGTGCCTTGTTTGTCTTTAGCAGCCAAACTCGATATAAAGGATTTATTGAGGAGATTTGCATGAATTTTCTTTATGAAGGTTGGTAAATCCAAAGTGCAAAACACATAAGCTGCGTAAGATGCACATTAAAAAAGTGTCCTTAATATTTTCAATGAAGACCCCCACGTCGACAACAGCTGGCGAAGCTCTATGTTGTGGTATTTCCTGATAGTTGCACTTAAACATCTAGGTTTCCAGCAGCAGCTCTTTATTTATACTTTTATCAACAGTTCTTCTCTTGTTTAGTTGTAGCTCTCTTTCATATCAAAAGTTTAAAAAATAGATGAGGAAAAAGCTATTTTTAGTATAGAAAAATATCTATAGACATACAAAATCTCATCCATAAAAGGAAAACGGTAAAACTGACATTGCTAAGGTTGTCAGACCGGTTGTACGAGTATGGTGGTACTCAGGATCCCTCTGGTGGTACTTGGAAGACATTTTGGCATAAACTGCAACTTAAATAAGCTAATTATGATTATAAACTGAACCTAGGTGTAGAGCTACAAAGCAGTCAATCAAGAAAAGTGGAGGTTTTAAGCAAATTAGGATCTTGGTTTTGAGTGAGACTTGTAGAACTTTGTGATATCTGAGGTAGGACTTATAGATTGTTTGAGAATCACTTCAACTAATATTTTAAAGTGGATCTGTGTTGTCACAGCTCTCTTCAGCTTGACACATCTTACATGTGGCATTAGGTGAAGCATTTCAAATCATACACTGCATTCCTTGTGGGTTTTTGCTTTGAGAGTTTCTGACATTATTTCACTTACGTTCAAGTTTTGCGGAGTCAGGTGTGGAGAGTCGATTTATTCAGCTGAAGGTGTTCTTTAGGATCATAAAAAACATCCAACTGTCAGCGCTTAATGTCTGAGACTGAAAAAATACAGATAAACAAATCAGGAGCTACGTAAGATACACTGAACGATTTAGTGTTGGGTTTGGCAAATAGTTGACTTCAAATAATTTATTTTGATAGTTTTAGAACACACACTTTACCGTATTTTTTGGCCTATAAGTCCCGTTTTTTTTTTCTTTCTTCATAATTTCATGTCCTGCGACTTATAGGTCGAAGTGGCATATTTATGGATTTCCCCCCCATATTTATAAACCAATTTTTGGCTGAGATATGACCGTTTTCATTCATTCTGACTGAAAAAAAAAAAAATTGAACAGTACCATTTTCAGCCACCAGATGGCAGCAGAGTAGCAGTATGGCATGCCGTTGTACCATGTAATAGGTAAATGTGGCTATAATGACGTTCAAAAAAGTTCAAGACAAAAAAAACAACTGGACTATATTTATTATGCTTCACTTTATACTTTGTTTTTTCTTGAACTTTTTTGAATTTACTATGTCCTGGATGACTGAGAATATTCACCAGCTATTAATGACACATTCGGCCTGCCATAGTCCCCCACCTTCGATCTGCTCGCTGCTTGAAGTAAGTCAAACCAGCTGTAACGCTCTGGCGAAATGCAGCTATTTTGACCATTAAAGTACATTTATTAAGTAAAAGTTCAACTGAGACACACCTTTGCTCTAATTTCAAGCAAGCAAATAATTGTTTTTAAGTGTTAATCTTGTTAAATTCTTGTTAAAGTCCTCCCGTGCACACTCCCGCGGCCGCCATTTGGCAGCCCATCGATTTTTGGCACAACGCCGGCCCACATTTCCGGGTTATCAGTGGTGACGCATAATAGATGCACCATATATGGCCAAGCAGCATATTTATGAATTTTTCCACTTTTTTAGAAATATTTGGACTGATGTGACTTGTAGGACGGTGCGACGGGTACGGCAGAAAATATGGTACCATCATAGACTGGCCCCCAAAGTCCCCTGTGAAAAGGAAATGGTCTCATAGTGTGTAATAAAATGTATTTTTTCCCACCACCTGGCTCCATTGCTGGTTTGGAACCAGTTTATTTTTTGCTGAACTCTGACTTTTAGAGTTGAAAAACTGGAGATGAACTTTCCTTTACAGTGTTCTTTGGTTCTTATCTTTCAGAAGTTTTAATAAAAAATGTCAGATTGCGAATGCTATTTTAACTTTTAATTTGTAATAGGTGCTTTAGTGACAAATAGACTCCATTTTTAACACCTGTTGAAAGGCAAATGTGCTACGATATAGTCTCTGTCCGTCCGTAAGCTTTCTCTTGTCTGATCCGCTCAAGATAATTTAATGAAACTTGATGCACATATTCATCACTAGATGCAGTGTCTTGTGCACTTTTCATCACCCAAGCTCCATGGTCCAGGTCACAAATTCAGGTAATCTGTTATATAATGTCTTTGCTTGTTCAGGGCATTGCTATAGATTGCTGTATAATAGTTTGTCAATGAGCATATAATGTACCTTATGCAGTACTCTTGTTCCTATTGTACCTTGTTTGTAGATTGTAGGTCAATGAACAAAGAGGTTACAAACAAACTGTCCAGTGGGATCAATAAAGATGTTTGACACTGACCAATGCATGGCATCTAACCAAAGTTATAAATGCTGTTTGCAGATTTATTCGCAAACACTGTCTAGTTTTTCAGCATCACCAGTTGTCATTTTGAGATCCTTTTCAAAATAGGATGTATACCATTCAGTCAATGGTCAGACCTAGTTATTGGAAGTCTTTGCTTTTTGATTACAATGAGATAGAACAGACTCTAGCACCAAAACACTAATGCAGTCCTTGACAAAGTCAATTAATAAACTTGTTCTCTGTTTGCAAAAGTGACTTGACTTGCAGGAAGGTCTGAGCCAGTCATTCTGTATTGCAGATTGGGGCGGCTGTGGCTGAGTGGCTAGAGCAGTTGTCCTCCATTGCAAGAGTTGGGGGTTCAGTTCCACCAGGAGTCACTTGTCAAAGTGTCCCTCAAGACACTGAACCCCTCATTGCCTCTGATGTGTGTCCCATCAGTTTATGAATGTGATAAAGCTCTGATTATTCTCTGTATAGATATAGTAGAGTGCTGTATGAATTGGTAAATCAGGGCACAGATTGTGTTGTAAAGCGCTTTATCTCAATAAGATAGAAAGGCACTATATAAGTACAGTCCATTTGCCATTCCAGTCATTGACTACACCCCTTAAATATGAGTCTCTGTCTTGCTTTTCACAGTAAAGCAAAAATGACTCATCTTTTTTGTTCTAATTCCATCGGTCCGTTTCAGGTTCTGCTGACTCTGTCCCTTCCCAATCCCTCCCACCTTTAATGCCATTCCAGTCTTTAATCAGAGTTGGGCCCTACCAGAATCCCGTGTTTCCACTCATCAGTTGTCTACGTGGCCCCAGGGCTCCCGGAGCGGACCCATCCAGACCAATTCCAGAAGCCCATAATGGTCCCCTCTATGCAGAGGCCCTTCCAAAGTTTCTGGGTCGAGCTGAGTGTTGGCAGACGTGGACACCATTATCTGTATGCCTCTATCTGTGAGCCAAACATAAAGAGAGGGGAAAGGAGTCGGGGCTTGGCAGTGTTTACCTCCCACTGAATGTTTCACCATTCACCCATCACTCGGTTTAGAGTTATCTCCCATCTCTTTCGTTTTTTGTTTTTTTTCCTGTATGCCCGTTGTTCGCTCTCTTTGTGGAACGAAGGAATGTGTGTGCTGCAGATCCTCTGTCAGGGAGATGTGGGGCAAGTGCAGACAGGTTTGGGGTAAACCACGTGAATTAGCTTCAGCGCACAGGTCACATTAGACCATCGTACCACAAAAAACGTGCTCTTCCTCTTAACATGCTGCTCATCTTCTTCCTCTTGACGTCTCTCTTTAGGCTTCATGATTTCAGGAGGTCTGATCCAGAATACTTGAAATCTTTTATTTTGTGAACGCTGACTCAGCGTTCACTAGCTATTAAAATATAAAAATATTTGTTTTGAATATTCAGTTTGTTTCATGTTCATTCTGCAGATATGTGCTTTGACCTTTATTTGTAATTTTGTGTTTTTTTTATATTTTTATTTTTTACTATTTACAAAAAAATTTGTCTCCATTGAAAAACGTTGAGATTACAAGGAGGAAAAAAAAAACCCCACTGTCTTCTGAAATCTGCTTCAGCAGTTCAGCTTTATTTTGTTTCGTATTCTTTTAGTTTTTAGCTTGCATTATGCTGCTTTCGGTTACTTTTGACCAGTGTGTTACTTTTAACTTTTATGTATTGTTTTGCTACTTTTAGCTTTTAGCCAGTCTTTTTGTTCTTTTAGCTTCTATATAGTTTTTGCTGTTGTTAGTTGCCAGCTAGCCTTATGCTACTTTAGCTTTCATCTATCCAACTGACACGTTAGATATTTTCTAGCATTCTGCTAGTTTTAACTTGTTGCTACCCTTTTCCTTCTTTTAATCAGCATTTCATACTTTTACCTATCCTTATGCAAATACCTTACAGTTAGCTATTTTCTACTTTTAGTTTTGGTGAGCCCTTTGTTTCATTACGATTTTAGCTTGTGGAAGAACTGTTAGCACTGACTTTCTGTTTGAAAACAGCATCCCCTTGGTTCAATTAGCATTACGCGCCAGTTTGAGATGGAATACATCTGACTGGATGATGTCAGATGCGGACTAGAAGATGAACAACCTTAGCAACTATGTTTGACATGATAACAAACACATGTTTTTGACGTAAACATGCAAAGAGGTGTCAAGAATGTTTTGATTCACATTATTACATTTACATATACTGTAAAAAGAGTGGGTCCTAAAACTGAGCCTTGAGGTACACAATTAGTGACTATTAAATAGCTAGACAAAAGACCAACATGTTGCACACATTGCTTTTGATCTGCCAGGTAGTTGGTAATTCTGCTTTTATTAATTTTTGGCTAGTGTTTTACTTCTTTGAGCTATAAAATTCAGCTTCAGAGCCATTCGATGCTCAGTGTTCTCACAGTTTTGTCACAGAAAATATATTATCTCAAATTTTACTCATACTATAGCCACTCTGGTAAAGGTTACTATTCTAGTCAGCATCAGCCACTCTGGTAGAGGTTACCACCATTTTCAGGATCATTTTCTGGCAGAGGTTGCCATTAGGCATGGGACCGATCCAGTATCGGTATCGGCCTCTGATACCAGCGTAATTTATATATCATATTTTTCCAATCCAACCGACCAATATTTCCCATCCATCATGCATGTCTGTGTCCAAGAGACCAAGCGGAAGGGCAGCAAGTCCCGCAGCATTGGAGCAGGGTTCAAACTGTTTTACCATGGTGTGGCAATTAGAGAGGACATGGAGGTAGTTGGAGTGAGGACAGAGGATGCAGAGGACAGAGTGAGGTGGAGGAGGATGACTCG
>JARVGQ010001461.1:36711605-36722315 GCA_031762355.1 Hypsolebias martinsi | reverse complement strand
TAGAAACAATACAAACTTGTTTTAACTGGCCATGAGGTAGTGCTCTGAAATATAAATGAAGTTCAGACAATTGTTGTTAACACACACACACACAAATTGGTTTCTCATGCAAGTATCGGCCGATTTCCCGGGCCGATAAATCGGTGCACCTCTATCTCAAAAAGGTGGAATTGGAAATGTCCTCTGTTCGGCTGTCTGTGCACGCTGTGAGTGTGATAACTTGAAAATTAAGTGCAGTATCGACTTTAATTTTGGTATGTGGCTGCATCTAGATGTAAGAAAGGAACTTGTCCAAAATGAGGTTGCCACATCAAAATCCAAGATGGCCGCCCACCACCATAAATGTATGTAAACTGGCCACCCCAAACATTTGAGAAATCAAAGCTTTATAGTTTTTATATTGTTTAAAAGCAAGGGTTCCTCAAATAATTTGGGTGGCCAAAGATTAATGTATGGTGGTCAAGGCCACCATTGGCCACCCCCTGGTTTCGTCATTGTGCCTGGTGGTGGATAAATTGCTCCTTCCACTTGCCAAGTTCTGTCACTCTGTTGTGCCTCGGACAAGAAAAAAAAAAAACACTCTACCACTGTTGTTCACATCGTAGCTCCTAACAACTTCTATATTTAGAACAAAAAACACTTAAGTTTATTTTATTTTCTGTTCAATTGCAGTCATAAAAAAAACACTCATCTTCAGAACAGCAGACATTCACTATTCGGATCATTCATCGACAGGGGACACGTCGCTCTGCGAGCTGCATTTTTCTTTTTGCAAGTCACTGCACTTTTAATATATTTTGCAAACAAATGCTTTGTTGCCATGGTAACGAAACATGCCACAGGGCTGAGTAAACAGACTAACGAGGAGGGCAGGAGGAAATACCTGCGACAAGGAATGGGATTCAAAAAACAAAATTGCTTTTCTGGATTACAGCTATCCTTTTATTTTCATTGCATCCAAACTCATGCAGATATTTACTTTTAAACCTAAATTTAAATGTAAAAACTTTTATTAATATAAAAATTATTAACTAAAAAGACAAACTGAGGAGGACGGCTTTGAATGTTTTACCAATAAAAAAAAAAACAGACTTGATTCAAGATGGCTTCCACAGCCAACTAACCATAGAAAACACAAACACAGCTATAATTCAGCTGATTTGATAGAAATTCAGCTAAAATTTGCTTTGGTAGTAGCTGAGAGTCATTCACAGCACGTACCCTGACTGCGCATGACTTCTTGTGTTATCGCCCATAACAATTCAAGAACGTACCAAAGCTAAATCTGAACTCTGTCCAGAGGTTCACAAGATATTTTGCTAACAGAGTTGATACCAGGAGCAGCACTTGGTGTGTCTGTGATGAATGACTCTCAGCTACTACCACACTAAATTTTAGCTCAGTACCTGCGAAACTGACTGGGTTGTAATCATTTCTGTGGCTGTGGTGGCCATCTTGAATGGTGCTGGTTCATCAGCTGTGGACGTAGAGCCGATGACATCACAGTCCCTTCTCTGAGGGTTCTTCTGGACCAGAACCGTGTGATGATCAAGAGCTCTGTGTGTAACCGTATGAGCCGTCGGTGCTGTTGAACGCTTCTTCATCTGTGTTTCTCACGTTCATCCATATCGCGGCAGCTCGGTGGCGTCTGCGTGTCAGACCCGACGGAGCGTTTGGTTCCATGACTTTCCTGGACTCCTTGGGTCTGTCAGTTCTGTGTGAGCCGCCGGGACCATACTGGAGGCCTCACACTCACTCAGCCGTCCTCAGAGATTCATTTAGAAGTTCTGCAGGTGCTCTGTAGTTTTTACAATCAGTCCCTGATCATGAAGTTCATGCCTGAATGTGTCTATCTGTTCGCAAAATATCTCATGAACCACTAGAAGGAGTTAAGTGAACCTTTCAGAAAATAATCAGTGGAAGTACGAGTACATCTGATTAATTTTTGGAGACATCTCAATTCAAGATGGCTGCCACAGCCAACTAAACATAGAAAACACAAACCTAGCTATAATTTTGTCAAAGTTTTTGATATTACAGTTTGGTGTGGTAGTAGCTCATCATCGTCCCCAACACATACTTTGAAATTGCTACATTTTAGCCTAAAATTTTTTGCCTTTTACTGTTGGTGTCAACCCAGTTTGTCTGTTAGCAAAATATCTCATGAACCAGTGAATGGGTTGTAATGAAATTCCCAGATAGTAATGACTGGATATAAGATTCAAGATGGCCGCCATAACTAATCAACATTTTTCAACTTAAAAATGGCAGTTCTGCAGCAATTCTTACAGATATCTGGCTAAGATTTGGTGTGGTGGCAGCTGTGGATCATTCAAAACTCAGAGTAAGAATAGATCGCTCAAGTTCTTACAAAGCAGCATGAGTTTTTTTTTTTTTTTTTTTTTAAAGGTTTGACTAACTCCATAAAACAATTTAGCCAGAATCTCAGTGAGTTGTTTGGTTAGAACATCAACTGATAAAGGTCTCGTTTAAAAACCGTTGAATTAATTTGATCTAAACGTCTCTGATGGAACAAAGAACTTTTGATTCCAATGTGAGACTTCTCTGTGACGAGCCCAGAGTTCAGGGACGTTTGTCCTTCAGCAGGGACATTTCTGTCCCTGCTGAAGGACGAAGAAGAGAATGTGTTTTTACGGGAACACGCCCTGCTTTGTTTAAGGCTAATCGTTGCTTCTGCAGACACCTCCCTAAATGAGATGTTTTGATTCTGACAGTTTCCTCCATGAAGTGTGCTTCTGCATGGAGAGTTCATCATCCTGCTGTGATAGTTTAAAGTGTAGTTCAGCCATTTTGAAGTGGGGGTTCTAAGGAAAGATAGTGAATGTCTTACCTGTTGACAGGTGTCCAACGTTTGAGGCTGGACTGGTTTTAAGACACTTTGGTTTTGTCTGCATGTGGATCAGCTATTAACGCGCAAGTTTTGTTGGTTTTTAAATTGTTTTTCTCCACACTGAAGCCTCTCACAATTTTATTTGTTTGCAAAGCTTAAAACAAAATCTCAACGCATAATGTGTGAAGTATCGTTTAATTTGTAGAACTATAGGAGTTATTAATTTAGCATTTCTCAACACGGCACGTTCTACCAAACACATCAAAGTTCGTTGCTGTTAAGGACCTGCATACTCCAAACGAAGCTGGGAACTCGGCTCTCGTTGACGTAGTTCCGTGGTGGAAATAGTCATTTTGTTCTCAGAGCAGCTTCGCCCGCTCCTTCTCGACACGACCCGGCCAAACTTTTTATCACATTCATATACGCCAAGTATTGTGTGATTGGTCAGATGTTTGTGGGCGTGTTCGTCAATGCAGAAATGTACTCAGACGTTCATCTGTTGGACGTTCAGCTGTTGGACGTTCATCTGTAGGACGTTCATCTGTAGGACGTTCATCTGTTGGACGTTCAGCTCTTGGACGTTTGTCTGTTTGACGTTCGTCTGTTGGACGTTCGTCTGTTGGACGTTCGTCTGTAGGACGTTCATCTGTTGGACGTTCAGCTCTTGGACGTTTGTCTGTTGGACGTTCGTCTGTTGGACGTTCGTCTGTTGGACGTTCGTCTGTTGGACGTTCATCTGTTGGACGTTCGTCTGTAGGACGTTGATCTGTAGGACGTTCGGTTCTTGGACATTTGGTTGTTGGACGTTCGTCTGTAGGATGTAGGACGTTCAGCTGTAGGACGTTCAGCTGTTGGACGTTCATCTGTAGGACGTTCATCTGTTGGACGTTCATCTGTTGGACGGTCGTCTGTTGGACGGTCGTCTGTTGGACGGTCGTCTGTTGGATGGTTTTCTGTTGGACGGTCGTCTGTTGGGCGTTCAGCTGTTGGGCGTTCAGCTGTTGGACGTTCATCTGTTGGACGTTCATCTGTTGGACGTTCATCTGTAGGACGTTGATCTGTAGGACGTTCGGTTGTTGGACATTTGGTTGTTGGACATTTGGTTGTTGGACGTTCGTCTGTAGGACGTTCGTCTGTAGGACGTTCAGCTGTAGGACGTTCATCTGTTGGACGGTCGTCTGTTGGACGTTCAGCTGTTGGACGTTCAGCTGTTGGACGTTCAGCTGTTGGATGTTCAGCTGTTGGACGTTCGTCTGTTGGACGTTCATCTGTGGACGTTCGTCTGTAGGACGTTGATCTGTGGGACGTCCGGTTGTTGGACGTTTGGTTGTTGGACGTTTGGTTGTTGGACATTTTGTTGTTGGACGTTTGGTTGTTGGACGTTCAGCTGTAGGACGTTCAGCTGTAGGACGTTCAGCTGTAGGACGTTCAGCTGTAGGACGTTCATGTTTAGGACCTTCATCTGTAGGACGTTCATCTGTAGGCTGTTCGTCTGTAGGACGTTGATCTGTTGGACGTTCATGTTTAGGACGTTCATCTGTAGGATGTTCGTCTGTAGGACGTTGATCTGTTGGACGTTGATCTGTTGGACGTTGATCTGTTGGACGTTCGGTTGTTGGACGTTTGGTTGTTGGACGTTCAGCTGTAGGACGTTCATGTTTAGGACGTTCATCTGTAGGACGTTCGTCTGTAGGACGTTCATCTGTAGGATGTTCGTCTGTAGGACGTTGATCTGTAGGATGTTCGGTTGTTGGACGTTTGGTTGTTGGACGTTTGGTTGTTGGACGTTCGTCTGTAGGACGTTCTGCTGTAGGACGTTCATCTGTAGGACGTTCATCTGTAGGATGTTCGTCTGTAGGACGTTGATCTGTAGGACGTTCGGTTGTTGGACTTTTGGTTGTTGGACGTTCGTCTGTAGGACGTTCAGCTGTGGGACGTTCGGCTGTACGACGTTCATGTTTAGGACGTTCATCTGTAGGATGTTCATCTTTAGGATGTTCATGTTTAGGACATTCATCTTCAGGACATTCAGCATGCAGTTCGGTATGGGGGCACCCTGCTTGTATAATGGTATGGGAAACACTGCCTGACGTGGGGGTTACGTTCCAGACGCCCTCGTGATGGGTGAAAATCCACAAAGTAGGGATGTTATATTTACAATATTTTATTATTTAGATATATTTTAATTCTTTATAAACTCTTGCCACACTCTTGTAATGTTCTAAACATTGTTCTAAACATTGTTCTAAACTCTAAATGCTCTAAAAGAGTGTCACAGCAAAGAGAGCAGACAGACTGATGCTCCATCTACTGAGCCAATCAGCGTCCGGGATACAGAGGGCGATGACTGGCTCAGGAGCATGTGTCGTGTTCAATCTTACGTTGCAAACCCACGAAACAGTCGAGTCCGCGAATATCGAACCACCAAGTACCGAGGGACTACCGTATACTGCAGTGGGAGGAGTTTTACCGGAGCTCTGCGCCGTGCGTCTCATGGACTATGTCCGAAAACAAACACCTCGCAACCACGTGACCGCAGGTGGACTGTTCGGCTTCGGATCGGAGCCTGTGTTAAAGATGACTCTCAGCTACTACCACACCAAACTCTGGCTCACAATTTGTTCAACTAACCGAGTTATGGTCATTTTTGTTTGGCTATGGTAGCCATGTTGAATCACGCTGATTCTAAATATTATTTGCAGACAAACATTCAGCAATAATTTATTTCCAAGTTTCATTCAAATCCATTCAAACAGACATGGTTGTGTTGTTTTAATGAAATAAAATGAGTTGTTGCAGTTGCTCAGTGTCGGTGTTTTTAGTTCAAACAGCTGCTCTGACATGAAGCGACTGCTCGGACAATCTGAAGGAGCAGGTGCAGCGTGAAGTTACGATGTGAAAAATATGATTTTGTTGTAGACTTCTGAACGCACCTTCATCGTTTGTTGCGCGCGACACAAATGAAGTCATGTTAAAATACACGTCGCTCGATCTTACTGGGAAAATGTTCCCTCTGATTAATGCTGGGCTGGATTTTAGCCCATTAGGAGCTCAGGGCAGATCTGTTTTCTTTAGTTCGTGTGGTAAATTTGATGAAGCTCTGGTTTTAACCCTGTTATCCTCACGGCTCTGTGTAGTGTAGCCTTCTACTTTCTTTCTTTCTCTGACATTTTCTTGTAAAGACCGTCAGGTCCTGGTTCCTCTCCGGGTCTGAAAACGGGATTTTACTTCTCACAAAAAAGTCGACGGACGCTAAATAAACTTCTTCGTATCTCGTATAGACATTTTAACTCCTTAAATTACTTCATGTAACAAAGTTTTGAACAATAATATCTTAATTGTTTAAAAGTTTAGGTTTTTGTCTGTCTGAAATTTTATGCTGAAAACCAGATTTGCTTGTCAGGTTGCCGGACAGTTTTCAGCTTCACTTTGCTCCATAATTTGACAGATAAGATGGTCAGAAACCAGATTTTGTTTAAATTATTATTATTATTTACTGTTTAAGTGAAGCAAGCTCCTCATGCCTGCAACACCTCTTAGAAAAGCATGTTTTTGTCAGGATACAGAGAAAGTAAAGTACCGTATATTTCGGATTATAAGGCGCATTAAGCGAAACAAAACAGATTAAGTCCAACTTTATTAAACTCTTTCACAATAATCACATAAAATCAGTTCGAGGTCAGTAAGCACAACCAGAATTCATACATAAGACACACCGGATTAAAAGCTCACTGTTGATTTTTGAGAAAATTAAAGGATTTTAAGTGCACCTTATAGTCCGATAAATACGGTACTCACAGTTCACACTTTTAAGTCGCCTTTTTACATGTTTTAGGACAACTCAAAGCTAGAGGTATATAATACTGTACATTATTAGAATCCTATTTTAAAACACTGCCCCAGGACAACTATAAAGCTGCTGAATTAATTATTTTAAAGTAGGATTTTACAAAAAAACTAAAAATTTCACCTGAACTGAGACTGGCTCTGGTAAAACCAGTCTTAAATCCAGGCTCTCCAGTACAAAAGGAACTCGCTGAGACAGTCGAGATATGAAAACACCAGTAATGTTAAGAGTTCGTCTCTTATGCCCACATGCCGTGGTGTCCTTGAGCAACACCTAATCCCTAACTGCTCCTTGCACACCCACACAGCTGCCCACTGCTCCACCTGAGTGCATCTCAGGTGTGATGGGAGAGATGTAAGCTTTCAAAAATTAAGCGACATCGTGAAATAAAAGAGGCGTGGAGCAGAACTCAGCTGGGTTAAAGTGGAGCATTACGCTTTAATTGAATGTGACAAACGTCTCCCTCGTATCGTTTTCAAACTGTGACAGATGACTCGGTGTGGTGGTTCTTATAGTGGCTAATTAATCTTTTAAACTAAGTACAAAGTTTCTGTTAGTCCATCATTGATCTCTCTAATAAATCTGTCTGTCGTTTAGTCCCGTGACCAAGTGGTTTCACAGTCCAAACATCAGACTTCATCACATTACTGAGCCGCAGACATCAGCTTCCCTGTTTCGACTCTGTTACTACCTCTCTCCATGAAGACGCTTGAGGGGTGGGTTGGCATTAACGCCCCTCGCTGCCTTGGTCCATTCAGAAATCCCACCAAACTCACTGGCAGTTTGACTGAGTTGTATAGCTCTGTCATAGATCTCTCATATAACCCCTCTTACAGAATTATTTATCATTTCTGATTTTTGTAAAGGTTTTAGTTTGAATGAACTTGTCCGAGGGCCGGCCTGAGCTCACCCACAGGCCGGATGTGGCCCCTGGACTGCCATTTATATAGCCCTGCTTTAAACTAAACTTTTAACGAGAATCGTAGCCATTTTGGTCAAATCTTGAAAATGAGCTGAATCTTGTTGATGTCTTCCAGCTTCAGGGATGGAATAGCAAAGACTCTACTGCCACATGAAAATGTAGCTTCATATTTGTAAATCTAACTGAGATACAGCGATACTCATGTTGGGTAAGGCCGCTTAGCTGTGATGGCCACCTTGAATTATGGAAAGGCAATGGATGTACGTCCAATGACTACATTTTGAAGGCTTCATTAACCCCGTCTAGTGTTTCACAGGATGTTTTGCTAATAGTCCACACATTCACTGACAGGCTGAGACATGATCGCCCCTCTCCTCCAGTGGCAGGTGGTAACTTTTGTAGAGATCTGTGTCAAAGTGTCATTTCTTTTAGCAGCTTCTGTAAGCAGAGGCAACGTGGGCGCAGTGACTTTCCAATACAACCTTGAGTCCACAGAATGCCACCAAACAAAAAATAAGCAAGTTCTTAGAGTTCATATTCGAGTTCTTTAATTTTTTTTTTTTTTAGAGCGGATCCTTTTTATTTTACCTTGATTCTCTTGTTGTGTAGGCTGGAGCAGAGGTGGCCGTGAACCTGCTTGATATTTATTAGACTGGCGTTTGTTTCATAAAGGCCTATCTTTCCGTAAGCATCCGCTCCAAGGTCGGCGTCGGAACGCGTGACTCGTCTTCCTCCATCTTTGTTGCTCCGAGTGAGTCACACTCAGGTCTGATTGTCCCGGTTTGAGTTAATGACTGATGGACCAACAAGTCCCCCCTCTGTGCCGACTCCAGCCGGTGTTGGTTAATAACTAATTGCTGCTTGATGTTTACCGACACCCGCCAAGGTAAGAGAGTGGTACAGATGTTATCGCCCGCCGCTGAAGACGAAGACTTTGGGATAGTAGTGATGATAGTAAACTGTCTCTGTATGCGTTGATTTGTTTGTACAGTTAGAAAAATATTTATGGATTACTGACTGGATTTTAATGTAGTTTACAGGACACAATAATTTAGTTAGATAGAGACAACTAACTTTTGCAGAAACAATTGAAGTTGGTCGCCACAGCTAAGTGATCTTATCAAATAAAAAAAAGGATGTAATTAAGTCATTATTACAGATAATGAGCAAAGGTGTGGTGTGGTAGTAGCTGAGACTGATGCTGCGTTTGTATTCGGAGTGGCTTTAAATTTGAGCAACAACTACTGGAATCAACTTTGTCTGATTGTTGGCAAAATATGTCATCAACGACGAGATGGAGTTTAATGAAACGTGTAAAAAGTACCATAATTTCTGGACTATTGAGTGCACCTGAATATAAGTCGCGCCTGCTAAATTTAAAAAGAAGATAAAAAATTTTACATAAATAGGTTGCACTTGTCTATGAGCTGTGGGTGTTCACATTCCAACAAGATATTTGCACAGAAATATATTTTTTAAATTTTTAATTAAATATGTACCAGTAACACACACCAATACAGTAAATGTTTTTTTTTTTTTTTTGTACAGTGCCCATAACATGACTGATAAAAAAAAAAAATTAGTCTACCAGGAAGTGGCATGGATTGTTAGCCTATCAAAATAAATTAATAAATTAGCCGCAGCATTGTATAAGCCACGGTGTTCAAAGTATATGGAAAAAAGTAGATGCTTATAGTCCAAAAATTATGGTAATCGTTCTAGTGCTGCACAACAGATGTGAAGATTAACCAAAATTATCTTCAGACTTTTACCAGTAAAGGCTTGATTTATCGGTTTGTTAAAGCTTTGTGCCGATAAAATCCTAAAAGTTAACGTGAAGTCATGTTTGTGTGTGAATAACGGATTCTCTCTACATTTCTAAAGCAAACAGCTCTTCTTCTGCCTGTACTTCCTGCTGCAGTGTTTGCTCTGTAGCATCACTTACGGCTCAGGAAGAGAACTGCAGCAGCGCCATAGTAAACAGCAACAAACACCAAAAATGTGCTTAAATCAAAGGGAGTCAACACTCAAACAATGCGTTTGTGCAGCCCGATTCAAGATGGCTGCCACAGCCAACTGACCTTCAGATAACACAAAACTAGCTTTAACTTTAAATTTAGGCTTTCAAGCAAAAGTTTTATTACTGAAGCTGATTATTTTCCTCATCACATACTTTGAGAGCAAAAAAACATTGCATTGTTACAAACAACCCTGTTTGTCTGTTAGCAAAGCATCACATGAATCACCAAACAGATTTTAATTATCCCACACGTATTTTTCATTGTATAAGTCACTTTTTTTTTGTTGCATAATTTGCATGCCCTGCAACTTATAGACCGAAGTGACGTATTCATGTGTTTTTTTTTTTTATACCATATTTGTAAACCAATTTTTGGCTGAGATATGACCATTTTCATTCATTCTGACTGGAAAAAATGAACAGTACCATTTTCAGCCACTAGATGGCAGTCGAGTAGTAAGGCATGCTGTTGTATCATGTAATGGAGTTAAACTCAAAGCAGTCTGCTCCTCAGATAATGTTAAATTATTATTTTTACATATGAATGTTTCTGTTCAGCGCCCTGAGACAACTTCTATTGTGACTTGGCGCTTCATACATAAACTGAATTGAATTGAATTAATTGGAAAAAGAGGCTATTAATGACACAATCGGCTTCCCACAGTTTGACACCATCGTCTGCCAGGAGCAACCACATCAGCTTCATTTTGCTGCACCGCCCCAGCGAAATGCAGCTAATTTGACAAAGTGCATTTATCAAGTAAAAGTTCAACTGAGACACACCTTTACTATAAAGTTGAGCAAACAAATAATTGTTTTAGTTGTTTATCTTGTTAAATTTTGAAGAAATACGCAGAGGCTCATCCCTCTGCACGTTCCTACTTCTGCAATTTGGGTTTTGAAATGCAGCAGATTTGACCGTTAGTCCTTTTTATTAAGCAAAAGTTAGACTGAGACACCTTTACTATAATTTTGAGCAAACAATTAATTGTTTTTAAGTGTTAATCTTGTTATATTCATGTTAAAGTCCTCCCGTGCACGCCCCTGCAGCTGCCGTTTGGCAGCCCATC
>JARVGQ010001461.1:36699252-36710150 GCA_031762355.1 Hypsolebias martinsi | reverse complement strand
CAGGTCCCTCTTGTAAAATGAGTCCCCGTGGCTCAACGAGGCTAGCCTGTATAAATAAAGGTTGAATGAATGAATCTATCAGATCGCACAAGAAGATCACTGTTTAAATTCACCATAAATTGTTAAGTCGACCCAGTTTCTGTTGGTAAAATATCTCACAAACCGCTGGATAGATTTTAACACAAGTTTCAGGAAATGATCAGACTAATTTCAGCTTGTTGTGCTCCTTTCAGCTTGTTTAGGTAGGTATCAGCTACTTCTGCTGCTTCAGCTAGCATTTAGCTGTTTTTATGCTAATTTCATCTTTATCAGCTTATTCCACATTTCTTGCAATCATTTAAACTTTTTTCAACCTAATTTGGCAAAAACATGCTCTCCCGACTTCCTTCTAATATGTTAAGCTTCGGTCTGTTTGTTTTAGCTACTATTCAGCTGTTTATGTCAAATCACAGCTTTTCTCGGATAATTTCAAATTTGTTGTGCTAATTTCTGCCTTTTTCAACCTTAGAGGGCACAGTTAAGCTCCCTCCACTTCCTTTTGGAAGTTTTAGCTTCTTTCTAAATTTTTTAGCTACTGTTCAGCTGTTTTATAAAAAGAAAGCTAGTATAACTCTGCCATTTTTAGAGCTTTTCAGCTGAAACTTGGCATATTGGTAGCTGACAACAATCCCCAGTAGACTCTAAGTGAAAATAAAAAAGAATTCAGCTACTTCTGCTAATTTTAGCAGTTTTTCTGCTGTTTTGGGCTCCTTTCAGCTTAATTCTGAAGGTTTCAGCTATTTCTGCTATTTCAGCTAGCATTTAGCTGTTTTATGCTAATTTCATCTTTATCAGCCTCTTTCACATTTCTTGCAATAATTTAAACTCAAAAACATGCTTTCTTGACTTCCTTCTAGTAATTTAAGCTTCTTTCTGCTTGTTTTAGCTACTATTCAGCTCTTTTTAGCAAATGCCAGCTTTTCTCAAATAATTTAACTTTATTGTGCTATTTTATATATATTTTTTTGCCTTAGAGGGCACAATTAAGCTCCCTCCACTTCCTTTTGGAAAGCTTCTTTCTACATTTCTTTAGCTACTATTCAGCTGTTTTATGGAATAAATGGGATAACTCTGCTGTTTTTACATCTATTTGGTTGAAATTTGCTATAAAGTAGTGGTAGCTGAGAGCAAACCCAAACACGTGTAACTGTCATATGAAGAGTTTAAATCAGCAGCAGCCTTTCAGTCTATTACATTAAGAACGATTGTGCACGTTCTGTTTCATTCTGCTATTTGAAGCTTCTTTCTGCTGTTTTAAGCTACTTTTCAACTGTTTTCTTGACATTTGTAAGCAAGAGGCATTCATATGTGCATTTTCACAGGAAATGCAAATGGCCCCCATAGCTAACTGACCTCTGCAAACACAAACAGGCTATAACACTGTCACTGTTACTTAACTAAACTTTGTGGTAGTAGCTGAGAGTCATTCAAAACGCAAAACCTGAGCGTGACATTTCACAACATTTCTTAAGGTTTTACAGAAATGCCAACAACTTCTCAACTGGGCGTCTGTGGCTGAGCGGTTAGAGCAGTCGTCCTCCAATGCAAGAGTTGGGGGTTCAATGCCACCAGCAGTCACATGCCGAAGTGTCCCTGGGCAAGACACTGAACCCCTCATTGCCTCCAGTGATCCTTTGTAGAGATCTAGTAGAGCGCTGTATGAATGGGTGAATGAGGCACAAATTGTAAAGATCTTTGAGTGTCTTGATAAGATAGAAAGGTTTTATACAAGTGCAGTCCATTTACCATAAGACGAACTCCGACTAAAACTCTTGAGTGAAAGGCGGCGGGCGATATGCAATCATCCATTAAATGCCAAGCCTCAAGTATGACTTCATGTTGAGCTTATTGTGCAGAGCAGTTTATAATTACACGCTCACCTTTCCAGGAAAGTCAGAGAGCCGAGACAGGATGGGGGAAGTCCTTATCATCCGGCCTCTCGACTCCGACTAAAATAGACTCGACGCGAGCGCAGATGAAGCTGATTACACCTTCAGCTTCAGCCGCCTGAGTCAAACAGATCTGTCGTAATCAAGGTAACGGGTTCGGCGCTTCATGTGGGGAAACATAAAACGAGCTCGAGGCCGAGAGGAGAGACGTGCGCTGGAGTTTTTGTGGTTTGGTAGGGAGGGGGTGGTACTTTAAACACTGCTGAGCTACTTCTGAGTTTCAGGTCCCCCCCTGCCCCCCCTGTTTAAACTCACTTTTGATCAGTTTCCCTTTAAGGGCACGTCACCTCTCGGTGCGTCTTCAGCCTTGCTCTCTTATCGCTCCCCGTCTTGTTTAGTTTTTTAAAACACGTGAATCTTGATGTTGACCCTCAGGCTGAGGACAAACAACAGCTGTAGAGGTTGCTGTCTGCCTCCACTCATGACGCCGCTCTCTTTCTGTCCTCCAGGTGTTTGTTTCGTCGATGAGGATTCCTGGACAGCAACATGGCAGAGTGTCGGCTGAGCATCTAGGTAAGATGAGGTGAGGAAACCTCAGGCCAAGAAACGGCCTGAAGTCAAACTTGATACTGGTGATGATGGGAATCACCCACACTGTTGTCGGGTTTTGTACATTTTCTGCAATATTTCTGCGTAATTTGTGCCTTTTTATTTTATTTTTTGGCTGTTTGGATATCAAAACATTCAGCTCGTTCAGGACATGCGTTCTTACTTTTGTTTTTTTGTAATTAGTATACTTAAAAACATTTACATCTATTTAAAATTGTTTCACACAAAAATACACTAAGATCAAGTCAGTTCTTTCATTGTTCTTTTTGAAATTTGCTTCAGCACTGATTTTGTCTTCTTATGCTACTTTTAGCTTCCATCTTCTGTTCTGTTACATTTAGTTGTAGCTATCGTTCTACTACTTTTAGATTTTAGCTAGCCATTTGCAACTTTTTTGTGCTTCTAGCAATCATTTTGCTGCTTTTTGCAAGACTTCTGCTACATTTAGGATTTAGCTTGCCTTTGGCTACTTTTAGCTTCTTTGTTTTTGTAATTTAAGCTAACATATTGCTTCATTTGACCTTTTTAGATAGTGCTTAGATACTTTAAACATTTTGCTGCTTTTAACTGGCCTTTTGCTACTTAGTTTTTAACCAGCCATATGTAACTTTGAGCTTGTAGCTAACACTGATTTTTCTGCTTTTAGCTTGCATTTTTCTACTTATCTTTTAATTTTATTATGTTTGTCTTTCAGCTAGCATTTAGCTTCTTTTGACTTTTAGCTAGACTTAGATGCTTCCAACATTTTGCAGCTGTTAGCTAGCCTTTTGCTACTTAGCTTTTATTAAGTTTTGCTATGTGTAGCATTTATCAAGCATTTAGCTTCTTTTGACTTTTAGATAGCCTTTGATACTTTTAGCTTTTAGCTAACCTTTTCATATCACTACCATTTTGCTACTTAGCTTTAGCCAGCTTTTTGCAATTTTTTCCCCTCAAGCTCAGCTTTTTTATCTCTTTTGTTGTGTTTTGATGCTTTTAGCTAACATTTTACTATTTTTTCATTCAACCTTTATTTATACAGGTTAGTCCCATTGAGCCTCGGGACTCATTTACAAGAGAGACCCGATTTATTTATTTGTTTAAATACAGAAAACTTAAATCTTTTAGTTTAGCAACTTTTTCTTGTCTAGCTTTTTGCTTCTTTTGACTTTTAGCTGGACTTAGATGCTTTAAAAAATTTACAAGTCTTTTGATACTTCTAGCAACCGTTTCACTATTTACTTTTTAGCTAGCCCTTTGCTACCTTTTGCCAGTCTTTTGTAGCCTTTAGCATCTAGCTAAAATCTCTAGCTACTTTCCTTCTTATAAATTTTACCCAGTGTTTTGCTACTTTTAACCCACATTTTGCTACTTAAATCTTTTAGTTTTGCTACTTTTGACTTGTATCTTCTAGCTTTTAGCTAGTGTTGTGCTTTTAGCTGTAGCACCTTAACTTTAGCTTCTTCAGGAGCGCGCATGCTGCATATTTTCATAAAGAGTAATTTCTCTTGTTTTTCTTGTCGTCTTCAGCGCCGCCCGTCAGCGATGTGAGCCTCAGTAACCGGACGTCCTCCTCTATCTCCAGACGTTCAGATGCTCGCGGACAGTAAAGTGGCCAATCATGGCAAGCAGGTCAGCGGCGACGGCCGAGCCGGCGTGAACCAGCAGGCGCCGCAGCAGGGCGCCGCCACACACCCGGGTTCAAAGGCTCCCGGCAGCCATGGAGTCAAATCCAACCAGGTGTCCCTCAGCAGTCCTGGGCTGAGGTCTGTGGGCCAATCGGCGAGCGGCGTCGGAGCGGCGATGAGAACCAAATCCAAGCGGGAGCGGAGTGTCTCCATGGACTCGGCGGTGTCGAGGAATACCGTTCCACTGGTCCTGGAGACGGACGCCAAAGGAGGTACGTCGTAGGGGAAGAGCTGGTACTTTCTGTATGTTCTAAATATTCAGCTCCTTTAACTTCCTGTCAGCTACATCGTTACCCGAAACACCAGATTACAAGCTTCGCCTCCTCCACAGCAGGAAGTGAACGTAAGGACAGCCGAATTAGTTTTTTCTTACTGAAACGCCACGACCTTTCGCTGAAGCGCCAGAATTTCCCCTCAGCTTTGTCTGTGTCGGTCCTTTTCAGCAGAACGGAGCTGTGAACTGTTATTGATCCTTAGAGAAGTTATGACGAGAGGCGCTCGTGAGTTTCTGTTGGCGTCTAGGCAAATCTTCATGTGCACGTGCGTCAGGAAAAACTTTGATTTGCATCCGCTTGCTGCTCTTCGGCTTATGACATCAATGTGAGACTCGTAGAAGCTTCATGTGCACAAACTACAACACGCCGCCCTGTTTGTGTCACGTTATTTACATCGGGACTCATTTAGCCTTAAAAGCTACTTTATGCTTTTCTGTGGTGACGTGTTTTTTTTTAAGTCCCTAAAAGGGTGACGAGTTTGAACAAACTGATTTGAGAGCTGCATGCAAATTCACACGCTGAGAAATCCCCACTCAGGGCGAGGTGTGACTCCGTCTGACGGTGGGAAAAGATAAAAGATGGAGCGGATCAGATAGAAATGAAAGGCTCAGCTTTCCCTGAAGTGATGCATATCGCCCGCCGCCTTCGTAGCAGGTTAGACTGAGATGGTCTTTTCTTAAGAAACGACTAAACCTTGAAAATAATGTGGTAATAACTCAGGTCATTAGATATTTTGCTAACAGACAAAAGGTTGTTTGTGTCATTTGGACGTGAGGCGACCTCCCCTCTGCTTTCATTTTCTCTGAACTATGAAAACTTCCTTTTTTTACACTCGGCCTGTGAAGCCCCGGGGTTTCCCCCAGAACTATCTGATCTGTACGTTAGAAAACAGACGACGTCCACAAGTTTATGTTTTCTGGTGAACGCCAACAGCTGAGTGACTGTGAAAGATAAAACAAGCTAAACAGAAGCTTAAAGCCAAAAAGACCAAAACGTGGACAAAAGCTGAAATTTACAAAACTATAGCTGGTATTTGGATTCATTTATTTTACAACCCAATAAGAAACACCCTTTATTTATGCAGTTTAGTCTCATATAGTATCATATAGTGCTCAACAGTACCAAGATGTTTGCTAAAACCACCCAAAAAATAGCTAAAACTAAATGAACAATCTCTAAAAGAAAAAAAACTGTAACTAAAATATGCTAAAATGTTTACAAAACTACTTCTCAAACTTGGCAATACAGTTGCCAAAAGTAGCAAAATTACAACTAAATGGAGCAAAAGGGAAGCTTACAAAAATCTAATATTAACTAGAACTTATAGTATAGATATCAAAATTGTAGGTAAAGTATGCACAACGTAAACTACAAGCTAAAAGTCACAAAACTGTTGCTGAAGGCAACAGAACTATAGCTAAACCATAAACTAACGATGAACTAAAAGAACTAAATTTAACAGTAAAGTCGGCTGTAAGTAGCTTAAAGCTAGCAATACAGTTGGCATGAATAAAAAGTAGCACATTTATATCTAAAAGTACCAAGATGGCTGCTAAAACATCAAAACTATTGCTAAAGCTAAAAGAACGTTAGTTAGCTAAAAGTAGCAAAACTGTAACTAAAGTTTGCAGTAAAGTTAACAGATCAGTAGCTCAAAGCTAAACGTGTCAAGAGGCAGCTAAACGTAGCAAATCAATAATCAAGCTACCGGTACATTTATTGTAGCAGTACAGTTGCAAAACCATTAAAACTAATTGTAGAGTTAGCTGAAGTGTAGCTAAAAGTTGTTAAACTATAGTAAAAAGTAACAAAACTCTAGTTAAAAGTAGTGACAGCCAAAAGTTGTAAAATTTTGGCAAAAAGCTAAAGGAGACAAAATCAGCAAAAATATGCAGAAGCAGATTTTAAACATAACATTTTGAAGGCTGTAAGGAGATCTCGGTGTATCTTATCGGGGAACTTTATTTTAAATAAATACTTTGTGAGTGTTAAAGCTTCAAAACCGTCAGCACACGTTTCTCAACTGAGCTGAGTGTTTTGAGAACAAAAGGACGAATGCTGACTCGGCACAATTCCACTGGTAAATATGACATTAGGAGCAGCAACTATTAGTTTTTAACTACAGGATCACAGCGTGTGATTATTTCTGCATGTACATTATGTTTTATTTGCAGGTATGATGTAATTACAGGCTGACATTGTTCAGAAATGGATCGGTAAACGAAGTCGGGGGGATTCCCCTCCCAGAGGAACACGTTATCCCTCCAGCCACCCAGCTGAATGTCTGACATACTTTTCTTTCAAGGTGTTCTGCTGCCATCCTCAAACATCTCAGATTCCTCTCGGGTTTAAATTGATGCGCTGGCCGTCGATGCTCATTAAAACCAGCAGATGAAGATGGCACGTGTAACTTTGAAGGACGGTTCTCTAAAAGCTGACGTGTTTTTGTGTTTCCCTCCCCAGAGGGAGTCATGCGGAGCAAACGGCGCTGCGTTCTGACGAAGAAACAGCCGTACAGCGGAGACGAGTGGTGCTCTGGACCGGACACGGACGACGAGGACAAGCCACGCCCTGGATCCCAGCGTAAGTCTGTCTGCTGGAGCTCCATGGGGGGGGGGGTGCCTCCTAAAAGTTTGCAGGCAGAACTTGTGTAAGAAGTTGTTGATGCTAATGAGCTGTTACATGTTTGTGTGAATGCTGAGTCAGCACTCTGTTTCCTGTTTTCATTTTCCACACGTGTTGCTTCTTCTGCCCACCTCTGTGTTACTTCAGCCATTTAGCTATTAGAAGGTTCAGCTCGTTCAGCAAACTGCTGCTGTCACTTTTGTTTTTTCTACATTTTATACTCTTAAGAATATTTACGTTTATTAGCAAACATTTTCCCCACAGAAGTACAGAGATCTTTTCAGTTTCATTAAAACTTTGTCTCTTTAAACTTGCTTCAGCACACTGGCTCTGTTTTAGCCTTCTAATGCTACTTTTAGCTTCTAGTTACCCTTTTGTTACTTTTAGCCTCTAACCAACACTTGGCTGCTTTCAGCCTTTAGCCAGCCTTTTGTTGCTTTTAGTCTTTAGCCATTATTTTGTTACTTTTGGTCTTTAGCCATTCTTTAGATTATGTAGTCTTTAACCATTCTTTTGTTGCTTTTAGCCTTCGGCTAGCATTTTGCTGCTTTAGCCTTCAGCCATCCTTTTGCTACTTTAGCCTTCAGCAAGCATTTTGCTGCTTTAGCCTTCAGCCAGCCTTTTGCTACCTTAAACTTCAGTCAGCCTCTTGCTGTTTTAGCCTTCAACCAGTGTTTTGCGGCTTTTTGCTTTTAGCTAGCCTTTTGCTGCTTTTAGCCTTTAGCCAGACTTTTACTAATTTTAGCCTCTAATCAGCATTTGTCTGCTTTCAGCCTTTAGCCAGCCTTTTGCCGCTTTTAGCCTTTAGCCATTCTTCTTCGACTTTAGCCTTCAGCTAGCATTTTGTTGCTTTAGCTTTCAGCCAGCCTTTAACCATCATTTTGATGCTTTTAGTCTTTAGCCAGGTTTTTGCTGCTTTATCCTTCAGTTATTATTTTGTTGCCTTTAGCCAGCCTTTTGCTGCTTTTATTCTTTAGCTATTATTTTGTTGCTTTTAGCTTTTAGCCAGACTTTTGCTGCTTTTAGCCTTTAGCTATTCTTTTGCTGATTTTAGCCTTCAGCTAGCATTTTGTTGCTTTAGCTTTCAGCCAGCCTTTAACCAGCCTTTTGCTGCTTTTAGTCTTTAGCCAGCCTTTTGCTGCTTTTAGCCTTTAGCCAGCCTTTTGCTGCTTTTATCCTTTAGCTATTATTTTGTTGTTTTTAGCTTTTAGCCTTTAGCTATTCTTTTGCTGATTTTAGCCTTCAGCTAGCATTTTGATGCTTTAGCTTTCAGCCAGCCTTTAACCAGCCTTTTGCAGCTTTTACCCTTCAACCAGCGTTTTGCTGATTTTAGCCTCTAGCCTGCCTTTTGAAATGTTAGTTTAAGTTTAGCCATTTTTACGTGAACGTTTTGATCTAGCTCTCTTCTTTGGCCAGAACGACTCCGTTTCAGCTTCTTCAGCAGACTCACTGTGTTTTTGTAGAAATCTGAGATTCTCTAGTTCACATTTGTTGGGTTTCTGTGCACAAACTGAACTTTAGTGTTTTGATGTTTAAATAATTTTTTATGTGTTTGAACAATCAGGCTGATGGAGCAGACTGTTTCTCTTTATTTGTTCTTTTATTTTTAGAAAAATAAGTTAAAATAATGATTCAAATAGCAATTCAGAGACAAATCGTCACAAAATTCACATTTTTTGATACAATGACAAGAATAAATGGATAAGAATAGTGTTAATTTAAAGTAAGTTTTATTTTATACTTTTGCTAAAATATTCTTGTTTTTATTCTTGAGTCCCCCCAAAAAACAACTTTCTTCTTCTAAACGGGGTCTTGGTATGAAAAGTTTAGGAACCACTGACATAAAGTGACATTAAATAAATGTTTTATTTTAAATGCTCGACCTGTCAGATGTTTTAGCTCCATCTTGTGTCGGGGTGTTTCCAAAAGGATCCATCATGTTGAGGTCCAGACCAAACGTTCTGTGTTTGATGTTCCAGGTCTGATCCAGGGGCTCTCTGAGCGCCTCCCTGCAGGACACAAATCAGAGCCTGGGGGTGCCATGATGGGACCTGGGCTAAAAGCAGAACCACCGCAGCCTTCACAGCAACTCGTGTATGTTTTCACCACCAGCCTAGCCAACAGGTGAGAACTGCATGCAGATCACTTTATAAACAGACATGAATTATTGATTCTTGTCGAACTGGTCGTAACTGCAGCGATCTATTGATTCGTGCTGCTGCTAAATGTCTCCACAGCGCTGCAGACGCGGTGATGAAAGGCCAGACCGAGTCCATCCTTCAGTTTCACCAGCAAAACGTTTCACAGTCCAAGCTGGAGCAGGTGAGACACTCGCAATAAACCGTAGACGAGCGAATGTGATGATCACAGAAAGGCAGCGGCTACAAACTGTGTGGGGAAAGATGATTTCACCGTTTTCATCTTTCACACGTCTTTGTTCCTGTTTTTCTGTCTCACTGTATCAAATTGCTTTGAGTAATGCTGATGAACTGACTTTTATAGTTTCTTAAACATTATTAAGGGTCATTCTTTGCCTTCCTGGAAGGAAAGCGAGCCCAGCATCCTTCATATCTCCTACTGTTGATGCCAAAACTCAAAGAACTGTGGATGATGCTCAGCTTCAAAGCTCAATATCTATAAAACTGACTGAGTTGCAGCCATTTTATTGTTTTTTTAATGTTACTTAGTTGTTTCGTGAAGCTTACTGACTTGAAATTCAAATATTGTAGATCAGTGTTTCCCCTTCCATTATCGGGAAGTGGGGGGGGGGGGACGCCCCACCATAAAGATCATGGCATGAAAAATAAAAAAAACATACATTTTCACATGGTGATCAGTTCTGTGAGACCCATGTCCCTTTTTCCCATCAAACTCCTGCTAGCAGAGAGGGCGCTGCTCGTTGTTTTCTGCAGCTTTATTTCTCGGAATCAAAACTATATTAACACTAAAAGGCATTTGTTTTACCAGGACAAATGCACCGGTATGTGTCTATTTAACTGTTTTT
This sequence comes from Hypsolebias martinsi, assembly GCA_031762355.1. Classification (NCBI taxonomy): domain Eukaryota; kingdom Metazoa; phylum Chordata; class Actinopteri; order Cyprinodontiformes; family Rivulidae; genus Hypsolebias; species Hypsolebias martinsi. The sequence continues at coordinate 36,700,042 of JARVGQ010001461.1, read as the reverse complement.
CAAAACACCCAAGTTCTCAAGGTCATAGTGTCTTTATTCTCATTCACATCACATGTGGTACATGAGATGGAACGAAACTATGTACACAGGGTCCCAGTTACATCCAGCAAAAATACAAATTGTAAAGAAAAACATTAGTAAGATCTAAGATATGAACTAAAAAAATACACTAAAATATACTAAGCACTACTAGTACAAAACAATGCTCCAAACAACAGCGGCACGAACATGAGTCAGTGCGAGCAGATGATGACAAATGAACACAGCAGCATGAAATAAATCGGCAGCATGAGCAGCACATCAACAATCAAGTGGCATTACAGTAAATTTTTTTCACAGTGATTATCCCAATTAGAGATTTATGAGACTAACAGCCTCAGGGTAGAAGCTGTTCCTCAGCCTAGTGGTTCTACATTTAATGCTCCTCAACCTTCTGCCTGAGGGGAACGGGGCAAAACGTGTGTGTGCTGGGTGAGTGGGGTCCTTCATGATGCAGGTGACCCTCTTCCTGCCTCTGGAGGTGTAGACTAGTAGGTGTCGATACTTCTCTCTGTGAGCGTCAGTTTCTTATGTTTGTAGTTTCTCATAAATATTTGCAAATTTTGATTCTAAAACTGATTATAGCGAATAAACAGGGTTTTTAATCATCTCTCCATGCTTCTTCTTCTTCTTTCGGCTTTTCCCTTTTCAGGGGTCGCCACAGCGAGTCATCTTCCTCCACCTCACTCTGTCCTCTGCATCCTCTGTCCTCACTCCAACTACCTTCATGTCCTCTCTAACTGCATCCATA
>JARVGQ010001461.1:36669671-36685969 GCA_031762355.1 Hypsolebias martinsi | reverse complement strand
CTTTTTCTCAATTATTCAAAGTCATGCAGTGTCCTACATTGTATTTTGATAAAAGTCTCTTGATTATCAAATATGGACTATAAACTAAAAAGAAGATTGTCTTTTTAGATTAATTTAAAGTAGGACAAAAATAAAGTGTCTGTTGTTGAGATAATTGTGTCCTGAATTCAAACAAATGGGGTCACGGTGTTCTTGAACTCTGAAGGCTTCAGGAACAAGTTTTGGACATGGAGGTATACCTACTACATATTCATACCCATCTGCTCACAGCAGACTCATGTTCAGGCTGCTGTTTAACATACCATATTATTTTACATTATTAGTGTTTAGCCTCTAGATCCTGGTATACCATTTCTTTTTATACTTTATATTTTTGCTATTTTGGGGTGTAACTGGGACCTTGAGTACATAATCTCATTCCAGCTCATGTACCACATGTGATGCGAAAGACAATAAAGAACCTTGAAACTTGAAGGAAGATATATATGAATATATGTATATAAATACTAAAATAAATATAATGCCCCTACTTTGCGGATTTTCTCCTATCGTGAGGACGTCTGGAACGTAACCTCCCACGATAAATGAGGGACTACTTTATTTATATCATTGAGTATAGAAAAAATTAAGTTGACTGAGAAATGTTAACATGGAATTGCTATACCAAGGTCTTTGAAGCAGAGTTCAATTGTGACACCATAAAGCATTTTCATTAACACTTCTGCTTCCCTGATTTCTCATGAAAACATCTAACACCCTGTTTAAATAGATTATTTAAGACAACAGAGGAATTACTCCTAAACAGAGGTGTTACTGTTTGTTTTGCTAGTGTAAGGTTTCTTTTAGTAAGCTTTATTTTGATGGCTCTTAAAACCATGGCAGATTGGACCACTTACAGTTAATGGATGCTTTTGCTACTGGTTAACTGTCAGTTCTGTGGTTCCTTAAGTTTGGATTGGGGCTCCACTTTGGGTAGCAAGTTGGGGGTCCTTAGATGATATCCATAAATCGAATATAATAATATTTCTGATTATTATTTTTTTGCTATTTTTTTAACAAAAGATCACAACAGTAATCATGAATAGGGAAAACAATATTTGGATTAGTTTAATCTATCAAGTCAACGTGCCCTTGTTTCATTTTGTCAGCAGTGTTTATGTAGGTCAGCCAACATTATTTGGAGTCTTTCGTATTTAAGGGGTCAAAGGCTAAAAGTTTATCCTTATCTTAATCTTTATATACATTAGTCTTTACTTGACAAAAACCACAGACTGCATTTTTGATGTAAGGGAAGAAAACTTAAAGTGCACACTATGACTGTCAGTGACAAGGCTGTATTCAAGGAGGGCTAGAAAGAGAAAGCACCCGTGAATAGCATGATTCATCATAACAGCATAATCCATGACTTTGACAAAAGTTGGTGCCACTCTTTTTGAGGGTAATTATCCTTTCTTCTTGTTCCCAGCTCCTTGTTTTTCTCCTTTTATACAGTCTTAAAAGTAGCCAGTTTGGTCCATCACACATAGGCAGCTCGCTGACCCTTCTCATTTTTCTTGTCAGACCTCTTCACGGATTCTTCTTCCTACTCTTTCCTGACTTCTTTTTTTTTTCTTGGGGACCTACTTAGATCTGATAATTAGAGGCTGGTGGGAGGTGTGAAGGGTGGAGAAAGGGAAAGTGACAGAGTAGGAAGCAAAATGGGAGCTGTGAATGTAAAAGCCCTTGGCATAGTTTGAAGCTACGGAGGGAGGGCGATGGCAAGAACGAGAGAAAAACTCCCATAATTATAGTAGTGTAAGGTGTGAAGATGAAGAGGATCTTAAGTTTTTATACATGTACTCACACATCCTGTGGTTACCAAAAGATTCCCAGTCTCTGTTATATTATATCCCACTGAGCCAGGAGCAAAAACACTTTTCTGCTCCACCTTTCTGCAGCTGCTTCGCCACCTTTTCCCACCACCACTCATTCCTCACCCTTTTATACATTTTTTTTTTTTTACAAACAACTTCACACTTGTCCACTTTCCCACAGCTATTTTCCTCTTTTCAAAAAAAACCCCTCAGAAATATCATTAAATGTTTTAAAACAGCTTGTCAAATATTGTCTGCAAAAGTGCAATGATGTGAGAGATGACTTTTCAAATGATCAGCCCAAAACAAGACTCAAGTTTTGCAAGACGATCTAAAGAAAATTAATTAGAAGGTCAAAGGAATTGTCAAAATAGAGAGTAGATCAATGGATGTAAGAACAGAAAATAGTCTTGCATCCCTGAATGCTAATTTATGAATTTTGACAATCTAAATTAATTATATTTAACATTTTAAGGCTTATTTAAATGTAAATTAGCTATTAGTGTATTTTTCTGTAAGCTCTTCTTTTTCCACCTTATAGGGATTTAATTTAGACTTTAATTTGCTTTTAATCTCAACCATTGTCTAGATTTGCCCATGTTGTGTGTGCTGATTTGTCAAGGCGTAACCAGCGTATGACATTGATTGTCTATGAATCAAAATTAAATCACTTCTCTCTACCATTCTTGGCTAATAAGGGCAGCTTATGACTATTACCGTTAACGTTTAGCTTCTTTAATAAAATTATCCTGATCACATGATCAATAAGTTCCTGGTAAACAAACTCCACAACATGATTACCGCAGTTCAGCAAACAAGTAAATAATGCAAAGAGATGAGGATGTGCAGCATAAATCAAGAGATGGAGATATGTATTGAGTGACGTTAATATTTTGTGTCTTGCGTCTCCCTACCAGCTGAATATAGAAGTGTAAGATTTGGCAGCAGCTCAGGATATGAACATGCTGAGTTGTAGACAGCAGCAGAAGAAAGTAACATCTTCCTGTGGTTTCCATCAGACAAGGAGAACAGGAAGTGTACTCAGTTTCAACACTTTCTCACAGAGAGACCATGTGCTTTAAGGATTGAAGGCGCAGTTTGAAAAAAAAAAAACCTAAATATTCAGGCAACTACTGTCCAGCATATAAACAAGAAGAAACGATTTGTATTAAAACAGTTGTGACTTAAATAGTGAGGAGCAACTGCTGGTTCTTTTATCAGTGCAAAAAGAAAGTGCTGCATGTCTTTGTCAGGGCACTAAGTCCTTGAGAGGTATGGGGGCAAAGACAGGCATGGCCTTGGTTAATGTGCCAACAGGCAGCAGTCTGATCCCTTTGCCCGTATCTTTGTTGGTATGAATAAAACACGCAGCCCTGGCTTTAACTCCATCATGAGATGCATACTAACAACATGCTCAACCAGTAGGGAGGTAACCAATAGGGAGTTAACATTGAGTTAAGGGATTATTGAGATCACTGCCTGAAATCCCTTAATTGTAATAGTACACAAAATTCATCATCAGCAGAAAAAGCCATCTCATTTCACTGACCAAACCTGACTTGTCTTCTAAATTTGGGAATGGTTGCCTGAATGGTGTGTGCATATTCTTAAGCCTGCATGTGTCTTTCAGCTATTAATTCAAAACAACATCCAACATCGCCCTGGATTTAAAGGGTTAATTAAAAGCAAATTAAAACTCATTAAGCCAGCGCAACACCTGCGTTTTAAATCCGTTGTTTCTTTATTTATGGTTTTCTTTCAGTGTGCGACACAATAGAGGAGGATTCACACATTATTAACCCGAGTCAATATTGACCACCAGCGGCTGGGCTAATTGGAAACAAACCTGCAAAGATTCGTGTTCGGGCCCAACTGAGCAGACGGTTCAAAAAGGATAATGGAAACGACAGAAAAAGAAAATAATATTGTCTGTGCAGGTTGAATAGCTTGGGGGGGGGAATGGGTGGAATAGCACAAATGAGAGCAGACTGCTCATCAAAGGAAACAATCTGGCTAAGCTTGTCCCTGCTCATCGAGTGGCGTTTGCCAACCCAGACATGAGCACTAGTGATCTTCATCATAGCTCACCTCAGGCTAGGATTAACAGGCCACTAACTCCCTGTACAACCCTCCCTCTGAAAGCCACTGGGAATTAAAGTACAGGCAAGCAAACATTGCAGATAACCGCTAAAACAGAAATATCCTCTAAAAGTACAAATATATTTACTATAGTGGACTTGCAAATACTGTATCTGCACTGCTAAATCACTAGAAGTCTAAATCGCAGGCACAAATCTCAAACTTCCTTGACCCCTGTGCTTTCCTACAAAGGCTCCTTTAGTGACTTTAAACCATAGTAAAATCTTTTCATATGTTGAAGAGTGGCCAGGCTGGAGGCCACTCACTGAAAGTACCCCGTCCAGCTTGTCCTCTGCAAAGAAGCCTAATTACAGTGAGCTCAGCTTCGTCGGGAAAAGACTGCCTGCCAATATTATTGATAATTCACAAAGAGTAAGCTGTTGTGGGGAATAGGAACGGGCATGTGGAAATGACTCAGTTTTATTAGCTTCCACTGCCCTTTGATGTGCTCTCAAAAGTGAAACATGCCAAAAGACTCACGCCAGATGGAAGCACTACTGCTGAAAGGTGCTTCAATCCTTTTAACACAAGTCTTTTTGCATGTGAGATCTCCACAGATAGACATTAGTCTCACTTAGGCAAACATTTTTCCTCATTTATTTCATCACGTGTTATAGCTTTGACGATTCACGACACAGAATAGGAAAACCGGGTTATCGGTTATAGTTTGGCAGTGTACAAACATACAAGTAGAAAATCAGAATCCTTGGAAACACCTCTAAAATAAGTCAGAAACAAAATGTTTTTCATAGGTTCTACATGTTCTGTGGCCTCTAACATGGTCTGCAATGAGGTCTATTGTCTGAATAGAAAAATAATAATAATACATCTATTTTTGAGACTCACCTCAGGCTTCTTCACTCTCCCCTCCTGAAAAGAACAAGTGCGAGGGTCGTGGGTGCAGTCGTGTCTGTATTTACACCAGTGGCACTGGTAGGGACTACTCACACATGACAGACATCTGAAACAGACCACATTAGACAGACGACAGCTTAGAATTACTGAAAATTAAGAAAAGTAAAACTTAAACTTAAATAAACTTTCAACAACATCTTAAGGATCTTAAGTGTTTTTCATTAAATTAGAAGCTGAATGAAAAAAAGATGAGGTCCACTAGGGGTGGGCGATATGGCTCAAATATAATATTGTGATATTTCAGAGCATTCTGGCGATAACAATAAATTTTGCAATTAAAAAAAAAAAAAAAACAGAAATCATTGTTCTAAAAAAGTTAAATCTGGTCCTCTGGACATTCAAAAAACAAACAAACAAAAAAAAAGTTGAAATCATTGTTATCCGTTTGACAAATTAACATGTTGCTTTGCAGTATTATATTAAAAGAAAAAAAAAAACAAGGGTTAAGTTTACTGAAATTACTTTATTTTGTAAAATATTCAGTGTCCAAGTTAAAAAAAAAAATCCTTCTGTTATTTAGATTGGAAAAGTCTGCACAAAATATAGATCAACAAAATCCACAACAAAAACTAAAGTGCAGGTGCAGTTTCCCAAAATAACTAAATAAAATGAAGCTTAAGATCTATTGAGCATATATGTAACATATATGTTGATATGAGCTATAACTTATACAACATATATGAGCTATAGCTTAAGATCTATTGAGCATATATGTAACATATATGTTGATATGAGCTATAACTTACACAACATATATGAGCTATAACTCGCAGAACTTGTAACAAGGTGATCAGCTGACCCTGAAGCTTGTGGTGTTTCAGCTTCATCTGTTACTGCAAGAACAATTCCATTTCTCTGATGCTCTGTCTCTGATCACCTGACTCCTTTCTTGGTCCATGGATGGAACGACTGTGGAACTTGAGCTGCGTGTGTTTGTACCAGCACTTTAGAGCAGGGGGAGATGCAGCCGAACTGTGTCCGCACCGGCAGTTTAGAGCGGGGTGCGGGGGAGGGAGAGACAGTTGTGCTGTCTATACCTGCAGTTTAGAGCTGGATGGCGAAATGCAACCGAGCCACATGTTTGTTTGTTTTTAGCATTTTAGCTAGCTAGTATTGTGTGCAACTAATTAGTGTTACGCCAGTACTGACAGGTGGATTTGGGGGGTGGAGGTGCGCGGTTCGGTTAGTTTGTTTGGCACGCTCAGTTCTGTTAACAAGGCGGGTCCTGACATATTACGTCAGGAAATTAGCATATCTTGATATAATTTTTTTTTCCCGGGCAAGCTTTTTTTTTTTTTTTTTACTGGTATTATCGTGAACAATATGATATCGCCCAGTCCTAAGGTCCACCATTTCATTCTTGGACTTATGTCTTAGAACATAAAAAATGCAAATTAAACAATGCTATAAATGGAGATTGAAGTGCACTTGAATGTTATTAGTAGACGGGACTTACGACTTGTGCACACTACAGTTGTAGAAAACAAAACTGGTATTTGCAAAAGCCAAGCCCGTCTCCTTGGATTTAAGATAAAGCTGCACAATCTGGTGGTCACCTAAAAGAAAGAGATCATAATCAAAATCAATACTTCAGACACATAAACAAACAAAAACATGTTTTCATAAAACACATTCCTTAAGCGATTGTTTTGAACAATAAGCCTTTATGCTGATAATTCCATTTACTTGCTTAAATCTAACAGCATCCAATTATAGATTTTCCAATAATAATAATAATAAAATAAAGTGAAGCAACAGGTGAACCTCTTGTTGCATTCCTAAAGGCAATATCTTTAAAGGAGAGCATTTCAGATTGCTTTAGTTGTGTTAAAGCTCTTTATTCATGCAGCAAGCAGCAAAGTTGGTGCACACAAATTTCCCTGGGGATGGACAATACTCCCAGTGAAATGTCTTTGAAAGTATGTTTGACAAGGTAAAAGAACATGAAATACCAAATGTGTGTGTGTTTGCATAAGTGTAGGTGCATATGAGCTCACGCCTCATCTGTATTTGCTGTGCTTTTGTCTAGCTCTAATGAAGTTCATGTTTAATTCAACAACACATCCAACATATCTACCTGCTCTTTTTCTACACTACCTCTATACCTCCTCCTCTCATTGCCACTATCTTTACTCACAGGTCTCTCTCCTTTCCACGCTGTGACTCCATCTCCCGTGTCCCTCCATCTTTCTAACAAAGAAGGAATCATTCATCAATCAGAGTAAAGCACTGCTGACAACGGATCTGTCCTAATTAGGCCACTTATGTTACCTTGAAGCCCGCTAACACTATCCATCCCTCCCTCTCTCCATCTGCAGTGAGTCCCGTTACTCTCCAGGAACCAAGTTTGGAATAATGAGTAATGGTAAAAATGGAATATGAGCATTTTCAACACAATATATTTGTCTGAATCAGGAAAACTATAAATGTCTAGGCAGCAAAGCTTCATATTTGTAGTGCCGGTATACATTTAATAATTTTTGTTTGTATGACAACATCATTACCAGACTGAGTTTACAAACAATAAACAAATACAGTAGCCCTTCACTACATCACGGTTCGTTTTTCAAGGACTCGCTCTATTGCGGTTTTTCAAAATAAGATTGCACATGACACACAACTGGCTGATTGATGGATGGAGCCGAACGATTGACATGGATTTTTATTTAAAATGAATTATGTTAAAATATTTAGCACCTGCTGCACCATTGTGCATCCCTTACTGCAGGATAAACTTCCTGCTGCAGCTGATCAGCTGATCAGCTGCTCATCGTGCAGAGCGGAGAAGTGGGCGTGGCCAAGAGCGCTTGCAGGTGGCACAGAGCAGAGGAGGCAGGGAGCTGAAATCATGACATTCTGTGCTCTTTCGGAGCATTTAGAGTTTAGAAACATTGTTTAGAATATTGCAAGAGTGTGGGAAGGGTTTTAAATGCCTATATATATACAGGCAGTCACAGAGTTACAGATCATCCGACGTCCGGATTTCCAGACTTACGTTCGACCCCCGTTGAAAACAATGAAGTTGAGTTACGGTCTAAATGCGGAGTTATGGTCCACATTACGGCACGTACAGTGGATGTGCACCGCACAGAAAAGGCGGAGTGATACGGCACAGCACAGACAAAGGCGGAGTAATACGTATACAGCACAGCACAGACAAAGGCAGAGTGACACGTATACAGCACAGCATAGACAAAGGCGGAGTGATTACAGCACAGCACAGACAAAGGCAGAGTGATACGTATACAGCACAACACAGACAAAGGCGGAGTGATTACAGCACAGCACAGACAAAGGCGGGCCGTGTGGTTGTTTTGGCGAATGAAGAGAAGAGAGTGCGCATTTTTATTAGCGAGTGTTGAACATAGTACTGTACTGTATTGTGTGCTAACGGGCCCCAAAAGCGAGACAGTCTAAGGATGGGAGCGCGGCAGCAGGCAAGAAACAACGGGAGCGCGGTGGCAGGTAAGAAACAACGCAAAGCGATTACGATGTGTTAGCTAACTGTTTGTAAATACAGTACAGGTATTCCTCGAGTTACGGCACCCCCTACCTACAGCGCTCCGTACTTACGAACGGTACCCGATGACGTCATCCGGCAGCATACGGCACTATTTTTCAGAAAATTTCAGTAATTTCCGCCTTTTTTTGTGTTTGTTAGCTAGCTAACTGCTTTAAAATACATTTTAAAGGCTCAGAATGTGTGCTGGCGTTGTTTTAAGTTGTAAAAAACGTGTTTAAAAAGCCGTTGCGGCTGCCATGTGCTTTCAGTTTCGAGTTACGGACGAAAACCCGGAGTTACGGCGCCATGTGGCCGGCGCTCCGAGTTACAGCAAAATCGACCTACGAACGGTCCTTAGGTCCGGAACCCGTTCGTAACTCGAGGAATACCTGTATTCTATTGCTATTCTATATTCTATTTTATTTTTCAGTTCATAGGAGCAGGAGGTAAGATGCTGCCAGGCAAAGCATACATGGAACGTCATTACCAAGTGGCTGGAATAATGCACAGGCAGAACACTAGCTGAAGTGAATGCTGCCACTGTTCTCCGGAAAATTGTATTGCTTAATTGCTGTGTGACTGGATAATCTCTAGCTTACCTGCTTACCTGGCTGTGATTTCAGCTCAGGCCTCCATCTCAACTGTTCAATTGATCAACGAGACTGCATCTACAAAGCAGGCTGTCTAGGTTTATACCTGGTATGTTTTTCTCTGGTCTCTCCTGCTGCCAGTTTATCAAACTGTATCTAGACTTATCCAGTATACAGCTGATGAGCTTCTCACACTTCTTCCCTGCCTATCGGTGGGCTACCGCAACAGTGCACCTGCAATTGGATGTTGTTTTGCCTCTCGGGAGAGATATCCACCGAGGGTCTCGCCATTGCGTTCACACAACTTCAAATCAATAAAATCATTCTGGTCCTCTTTTTGATGTACTTCAAGACACTGCAGACGGTCTGTTGACCACTCTGTGCTAGCCGGCTTACCCAGGTCAGCTAACTTGTGATAGACTGTCCACTTCAGTCTGCTTAATGTCCACTCACTCACAAACAAGGGGCATCTCATCCAGGATCTCCTCACTGACCACAAGCTGGAGTCTTTGCGCTTAACTGAAGCTTGGCAACAACATAATGACTTTTTTCAACTTGAGTCAACTCCTCCAGGCTTTAACATGAGTCATCTACGTGACTCTCACCACAGAGTTCTTGCAGTAGTTCACAGTGAGAAGTAAAATCTCTACCTGTGTCTGTTCGTGCATTCAAATCCTTTTAAGCAGTTGTTTGTCTGGACCAGTCCATCATTGCAACTCTACCAACTGCACTACCCTTTTTATGCCCGCATTATTCTTCTTATTATTATTACAGGAACATCTGTGCCGAGTTTGGACTGGAGTTCCCACAGTCAAAGTGGGAGACTCCACCAAAGGTGGTGGAGAACTGCAGGGCTAAGATACTGTGGGACTTTCAGATCCAGACCTACAAACAGGTGATGTCTAACCAACCGGACTTTCTGGTGGTTGACTTGAGAAGGAGGCAGTGGTGGTAGACGTAGCAATCCCAAGTGACTGCAACATCAGGAAGTAGGAGAAGCTGGAGAAATACCAAGGGCTGAATGAGGAAATAGAGAAGTTGTGGAGAGTCAAAGCATCAGTAGTCCCAGTGGTCATTGGAGCACTTGGTGCTGTGACCACCACACTGGAAGAGTGGCTCCAACAGATAGTTTGTATGTGTAATTATTCTGTCTTAACATGTATTTCTATATTTTTGTCTTTCCTCCTAGAGGAAAAGCAGATGGCCTCCATCCTGGACCTGCCATTGTGTGTCCTCTCAAACCCAGCCGGTTGAAGCAGATGGCTGCTTGTCCTGAGCCTGGTTCTGCTGGAGGTTTCTTCCTCATGAGGGAGTTTTTCCTTTCCACAGTGGCCTGTATGCTTGCTTTGAATGGGAGACTGCGACCAAGTGAAAACTCAACACAATCTGTTGGCTCCTTAGATAAATAACTTCATTAGCTGACTTTTTATGTATGTGAATGTTTCTGTTCAGTGCCCCGAGATGACTTCTGTTGTGATTTGGTGCCATATAAATTAACTGAATTGAATTCACTTGAAATGAACAGATCCCAGGAACAACCTCAGAGATCTCTGTCCAGACGAACACAGTCCTAGGAAGATGCTGAACAGAACCTCAACCTCCAAGGCCTCTGGTTGAGAACTCGAGTTTGAAGGGAAGTGGGATTGCCGTGAGTGTCTCCTTTAGCATTTTAGCTAGCGCGCCTGTATGACGGTCGAGGTGGAAGCAGTTCGGCTCAGTAGGCAGAGTGCTCGGTTCTGTTGGGGGGTGGGGTGCCCCGCTTGTATAATGGTAGAGGAAACACTGGCTTATGTAGAAAAATAAAGCGAGCTGAGTGTTTGTGCTATACGTCCAAAAATTGGTCACAGTTGTCACATGTGGACTGTTCATTTTGATCATAGCAAATGTGAGGGTTTCACAACGTACAACGCCATCGCAAGTTTAAATGAAACTTGAAGAAATACCACGTCAAATATTAGCTTGATATCTGTAACATTGTCAGAAGTATAGCCATTTTCTAATGAGTTCTAGGGTCATTGAGCCATGGCGGCCATATTGAATCTGGTCAAACGTTAATCAGTAGAATTGTCCTAGCAGGAAAATCACTGATTTTTTTTTTTTTGTCTAAAAATAACAGTTATGTTTCACAATGAAGAGGAAAAACAATCAACATATAACACATAAACAGACTTGTGTAACTTTGGTGTTATTTGTTCCGCACTTCTCAGTCAAATTAGTTGGCAGGAAACATCAAACATGTCAGCCGGTTTTCACTTCCTCCTCTCAGGCCTCTGAGGTATTTTAAGGCAAATTTGAAATACCATCCCACTTTGACTGTTAACTAATGAAAATTTACACTTTCAAACAAGAGTAATCTTTAACTTAAAGTTTGATAATTAAAAAAAAACACGTTTTAATCTTGGTGATGTCACCAACTTAAAAAAAATTGGCGCATTTTGTCCAAATGTAGATAAAAATGGTTTAAAATTATTAAAATATGTCTGAATTTATCAGTATACACAGCTACAGAAAGTGTCAATGCTGAAAACTAAATGACTGCTGAAATTTACTGAAGATGCTGAAGTTTTGTTAAAGCAGAAAAAGGTAAACTCTAGCTAAATGTCAAAAGAAGCAAAAGCTACTTTTAACCTTAAAGTAGCAGGAAAGCAGTTAAAACTAAATGTAGTATTAAAATAGAATAAGTTTGCAGAAGCAGATTTTAAAGAGGTCTTTTTAAGAAACTTAAGGTTTCTTAATAGACTACCTTGAGGAACATATTTGAGAAAGTATAAAACTAACAAAAAACAAAAGTCTCAGCATCTATCTCCTGAATGAGCGTTCTGATATACAAACGGCTAAAATTACAAAAAGTATGCAGAATAGACTTCATCAAAGGTAATGAAAAACAGGAAAACAACAGAACACTGCTTCAGCGTTAACACAAAAATCAGATTTACTCGTCAGTTCAACATCTGACAATTTATTGCTGTTTAAAAAGTATTATCTGAAATATAAACACAGTTTTACTTTTGTAGCATTTATACAAATGTGTACTAGTTTTTTTTTTCAATTCTATATAAAACATGCTACATAGGATTTCATCTGGCCTCGTTTTCCTTCATTAAACAGCAGAAAACAAACCGACTCGACTAACCCACAGCTGTCAGGGAGCATCTTTACAATCCAAACATCCAAAACTGCTCAGTTACATCCCTTGAGTTTTAAGATCACTGATGATTTGATTCTTTAATTCCACGCTTTGCAGGTTTAGTCTGTCATTTCTTGAATTTTAAGAAAATTGAACGGCAAACTAAACCCCAAAAAGACCACACCCTATGTATTTTTACAGAAATGGTCAGTTCCACATCGATAGTTCTACATCTGATCTCTAAAATGGACAAAGTGCACCTGCCTAATGAATCTAAAGAAAACAGACTCACAGAATCGAGACTTGTTACATCTCTTACCTCACTGTCTGTGGACGGGTTTGTCAAATTCATGCTGAGAAACTGGAGTGATCGTCTGTGACTTGTGCCTGCTTCATTTGCGTTTAAGTTTTTCTTCTATATTTGCTTTACCATCTTGTGTGTGGGGGGGTGGGGGGGTGGATGATGGACAGGGAGGGGTTTTGTAAAGACACACTGTATAACTGTGTGGCAACAACAAAAGAAGAGTTTCATGGCAAGTCTTTCATAGAGGTCGTTCAAGAGCAGCAGTGCAAGTCACTGCACATCTGTCTGATGTCTTCACATCACAACTTTAGCTTGATTTGACTTTTTCAGGCAAACAGAGAAAAATACACGAGTTCTGAGATTTGGTCAGAGTATGACAAACATTCTTGCTGTGAATAAGCAGAAATGTATCAGTGCCATAGCTTCCGTTTTTTTAATTAAAAAAAAAAAATTTTTTTTTAAATCATTGATACATTAAATTGCTTGTACAAATATGGAGCTAAATTTAAATTCAATTCAATTCAGTTTATTTATCATTCTAGAACTGTGCCGCTCGGGGTGGCTGCATGTTGAAGTAGCTCTGTTACTTTCGTTCTGAGTTATTACCATACCATTTTATTTATAGAGCACTTCAAACAGGCCAACCAAAGTGCTGTACAAACAAACAACAGGCAACCTGTGCCTCATTTACCCATTCATGCAGCACTCTACTAAATCTCTACAAAGCTAATTGAACAAATCATTCTAAAGAGACTAATCAGAGCTTTTAAATCACATTCACACACCAATGGGACACACATCAGAGGCAATGAGGGGTTCAGTGTCTTGCCCAGGGACACTTCGGTATGTGACTGCTGGTGAATTTGAACCTCAACTCTTGCAATCGGGGACGACTGCTCTAACCACTCAACCACAGCCGCCCTACATAAAATAATTACAGATACAAAACAGGTTGAGCAGAGTAAGTAGTAAAGTGAAAAAATGTGGTCAGTTTGTCCAACAGCAGCACAACCAAGGGACAGCTCAGGAAACCCAAGCAGACCCTGTAGGACTGATCAAAAAGCAAAGTCTTCAAACTGGACAATGTGTCAGCCTCACTGACAGAAACTGGAAATTTGTTCCACAAGAGAGGAGCCTGATAACTGAAAGATCTTCCTCCCATTCTGTTTTTAGAAACTCTAGGAACCACAAGTAAACCTGCAGTCTGAGAGTGAAGTGCTCTGTTAGTAAAATATAGACCAATAAGATCTCAAATGGATGGAACTATAGGTTGTTGAGAGCTTTGTAGATTAGAAGTAATATTTTGAATTATATTCTGAATTTGACAGGGAGCCAATGGAGAGAAGCTAAAACTGGAGAGATATGATGTCTCCTACTAACTCTCATTAAAACTATAGCAGCAGCATTTTGATAAACTAAAGACATCTTAAAGGTTTCTTTGGACATGCAGACTATAAAGGATTTCAATAATCCAGCCTAAAAGTGATAAATGCATGGACCAGTTTTCTTCATTGGTTTGAAACAAGAAGTTTCTGTCTTTAGTAACAATGTGCTTGTGGAATAAAGCTGTTCTGGTAACATGTTTTAATTTCAGTGGTTAAATAACATCTCCAGGCAAAAACTGCACCAATGTTTACATTACTGGAAACCAAGTTATTCAGAAGAGTGAAAGGTTGTTTCTAAGGTGTTCATGTTCAAAAATCATGAAGACTATCTGAGATTAAAAGCAGAAAATTAGAAGTCAGTGAGGTTTTTATGTCTCTAACAGAAATTTATAATCTATTTGCTGCATCATTTCTCACATGTGAGAGTAATGTCCTGCAGGAGCCTGATACAGGAAGCTGAGGCGCTGTCTCTTTCTCATCAGGTATAATCTCATTATCTGTTTTTTAGACGTTGAAACTTTTTATTTCTCAAAGTCTTGTTTATCTGGGTTCAGTTACTGTAACTTGTTTAAGTTGGGTCAGTGTACACCTTTTCCCTCTGACTTCACATCCTTACAGACAAACAACTGGAAGATCGTGCTGCTGTTTGTCCCAGCAGATCTAATGTGTGCCTGTTCACCACATGTAAGAGTCTTATTTCATGACTAAGATAAAAACAATTATAATAATGTGAGCTTTAATGATTACCGTATTTTACAGCATATAAGTCGCATCAGTGTATATTAAAAAAAATTCCCAAAGAGGGGAAAAAACATATTTAAGTTGCTTCAGAGAATAAGTCTCATTTATTGTGTCACAGGTGACCCCCTTTGCATTTATTATGTGTTTATTATACATTTATTATGTGTTTATTATACATTTATCATGTGTTTATTATACATTTATTATGTGTTTATTATACGTTTATTACACATTTATTTAATGGTCAAAAAAGCTTCATTGTGCCTGGGCAGCATGGCACATCCATCCATCCATCCATTTATCCATCCATCCATCCATCCATTTATCCATCCATTTATCCATCGCGTCCGGAGCCGCTAGCTCTCCAGCATTCCTCCACCTGCCCCAGCTGAGTAAAGCGAGCGTGAAGGAGAGGACTTGCTGTTGCAGTTCTTAGAAATGTAAAGTGTCAGTCAAAAATTGCATTATAAATATGGGAAAAAAAACATATATAAGTCGCAGGACTGACAAATCTATGCACAAAAAAAAAAACCTGTGACTTATATGTCAGAAAATACGGTAAATGTTTGGTTCATGAATGATGGTGCTGTTTTTTGTATTAAAGACTGCTGCAGATGTTACAGCTGCAGTGCAGGAAGTGCATGCAGCTCTGCAGATTTTGCAGAACCAGGTAAAAAAAATTACTGTCAGGTTTATTGTTGCCACGAGCACGCTTAACAGGAAATAATAAGTCGAGCGTTTCTTTACAGTTGCATCACACGTTAGTTCACGTGTTGGTCTGGAGTGGAGCTCATCAGGAAGAAACGTGAGTTTTGTAAATACACTGTTCGATGCAGCTCGTTTACTTCATTTCTCTTCTGTAAAGGTCCATTAAAAGTGCATCGTTGTTTATTTCCCAACAGATGTAAATGTATAGATGATAAAGTCGTAAGCCGAGGCCTGCACAAAGCAGCTCTGCTGAAAGCACTGCAGGTAAAAGCCTGACAGCATTTAAATGATTGACAGCTTGCAGAGATGTTACTTGTGATCATTCTGCGGTTCAGGACTCTTTGAGCCATCTTTTGGAAACGTCTTCATGGTACCACAAAGATGTGGACTTCACTGCTGTGCTGCAGTCTTCTCCAGTCATCTTAGAATCCAGCTCAGAGTCCGTAAGTAAAGAGAAATGTAACCTTGAAGGCCAGTTCCTGTCAACATTATCACCGAGGAGTTATAAACCCTGCCTCTCCAGTGATAACTCAAGAACGATGTGAGCTAATGTGTAACTTCTATCTGTGGCATTTTTCTTTAAAGGAGAGCTCCTTGTCTGAACTTAACCAGCTGGCTGTTCAGCTATGGACAGATCTGGTAAGTTGTTAAAAACATCGAGTCCAAACGACAGATAACAGATTTACTGAGGGTTGTGTGAGAGCAGCGTGACGCAGATCACGAGGGACATCGCTGACACTCAAATCAAGAACGATATCCAACAGTAATTACTGTTTGTCTCGCAGATTAGATAAGAGATGTACAGATTAACCTTGTTGGATTAAAGTCAGGGAGATTTTCTCATAAACTATGCATTTTGGGTAAACCAGAGCCGGCCCAAGCCTCCATGAGATCCCAAGTGAAATTTGGTTTGGGGCCGTCTATTTCTGTTAATAATGTGGATTATACTGCAATCAGCAGATGATCAGATCAATCACCACCTCACATAAAGTCACTGCAACTCTGACAGCCCTCTTTACATGATCCTATGTGGA
>JARVGQ010001461.1:36639452-36655289 GCA_031762355.1 Hypsolebias martinsi | reverse complement strand
GACTGATATTTACATGTCGTTGACTGATATTTACATGTCGTTGACTGATATTTACATGTCGTTGACTGATATTTACATGTCGTTGACTGATATTTACACATCATGTTCTTTGTCTTCCACAGACCAGTCTACTCCGCTCCCCCGTCAATTCCCCTTTCAACCCCACTCGGATATTTTCCCCTCCACTTTTTTTTTTTGTGTACAGTTTCTTTCAGTCTTCCTTTGTTGGACGCCACCATAGAAACTTTTTTTTTTTTTCCCCCGATGGAAGCTTTTTGGAAGAACTCATTTGCCTTATTTAAAGGCGTTTTCTCGCTGCACCGCAACGTACTGAAGACACGAGCACCGGGAGGATTGCGAGGGACATCGTTAAGAGAGAAATCGGTGCCACAAGACTTCATTTCCTCGGCTGACACTGAGCTAGCGCCAACGGACCCACAGACTCCCACGCCCTCCATTCTCCACGTTTTATTTTGAAAGTTTTAACCACTGCATATAAAGTGCCTTAACAAGCAGTTCAACTCGTTCTAAAGTAATAACCCCTCATTAGTCACCGGTATCTCACTTCACATTACACGTTCACCTAATCGAGGAATTGTTACAGTAATTTAATGTCTGAGCAGAAAGGTGAATCCATAACTTGTTTGGGTCGATTCATCCATATGAGGGAATGGAGGAGGAGGAGGAATGGCGGGAAGCTGAGTTTATTCTGCTGGCGTCCTGCAGCTGAAGTCTGAATGACAGAGACTTTGAGTTTTCAGCGGGCAGAGACTGGAAAATGTTTTTTGTTCTCTAAGAGACGCCCAGACTGTCCGGACGCTGGAGGAGAAGCTTGTGCTTCTCAAAGACCCTGAAGCTTTCCTCCGTCTTCAATGTCTAAACACTAAGTCAAAAAGCGGCCTGGCAACACCATGAGGATTCCTGCTTCAGTGGAGCTTGTTTGGAGAGTTTTTCTTTTCTTGTCCTGAGTTTCACCCTCCTATGGATGGCTATACTTGTGCAAACCAACACATAGGGTGCAGCGTCTGTATATACCTTCATTTTAAGATTGTTTTAAAAAAAAAAAAAGTGAAAGTCTGGCCGACAAACTGGAAAGCTGCCGACTCTTTTCTCTCGTTAGCACTGAGGAGCTCCTCCTTTACTGCCAGTTTGTTGATTCTGCAAAATTGGCCTGTGAATTTATTTATAATTTTATAGATATGCAAAAGCATTCAGCATGACTTCGTTCATGAAATGTTTTTGGAGGCGATTATCAGTAAATGTTTTTTTTTTAACTCTCCAAATTTGACGGCGAGTGCAATTCTATAACGCAGAGGGGAAAAAAAAAAAAGCCACGCTCGGTGTTTCCGTGATTCTCCTGCTACCAGTGTTAACGAGCTTCGAGTCAGACAGGTCGCTCTCCAAACTCACACATTTTGAATTGATAAGTCTTGACCAGCCCTCACCTGTGAAGCTCGCTGCTGGTAGATGTAAAGAAACTAATCTGTCTTCTAGTCATACTTCTTGCTGCAGTGCAGCTCATTTGGCTGTTTTTGTTTTCTTGAGGAGGAGGGGGGAGGGTATTAGCTGTTACGTTGAATTTATGCCATTAAGCACCTCTGCATGAATTCCCATCTTTGGGCAGAAGCTGTTTTAGTCCGCTCCCCCTCCCCTAAATCTCCTTGTTGAAGAGTCGGCCAAAAAAAAAAAAAAAAACCCAATCAGACCGAATCTAAAAAATGTAGCAGGGCTTCATTCTTTGTGCTGCCAGTCAGCCGGCTCTTGGTAAAAGTAAAAAAAAAAATACTACCCGAGAAGGTTGGGTTGCACTTAAAAGTCAGAGTGGACTGCTTTTTTTGTACATTCACGAATCCCAGGTGGGAGAAAAGTGTGCCGTGGTGCAGAACCTTTGTTCTGGGGTGGGGGTGAGGCAGAGTAAATACTCGGGTTTGTTGTGAAATGACCCGTGCGTCGCTCACGGCCTCTTTCTGCCCACTGCCGCTTTGAATTGTGGGGATTTTGGTTTTGTTTGCATTCGTGTGCAACATGAAAACCTTCATCTGCATCGAGGTTCTCTGAACGTTCTCAACCTTCGGCTCGGACCTCGGCGCCGATTGGGTTCCCTCTTTATTTTATGGTGAGATGCTCTAAGCTGTTCTGATCAACGAGAAGAACTCTGTAAACCAAAAACAAAATTGATGAATGAAAACCCGTACTTCTCGTTGGTTGGAGCTCTGACCCCTGTTCCTTCGGTTCTCTTGTCCCAGAAGCAGCCGCACATTTGATTTGAGAATTCGGCTTATTTTAGGGTGGGTGGGATATTTAACAAACTTCAAAAACCTAAACTGAAGCGGCACCGAGCGAACGGGGGTCTCATCGTTCAGACACTTGGCAGCTGTCTGTTTCCGTGTCGTCCCTCTGGCGGTAATCGTCTCAACCTTCACGCTCGAAGCTAAAACTGTCGATTCTTAAGAATCGCTGTTCGGCTTCTTGTTTGGTTGCAGCTTTACTGCCGGAGGCTGTCGCTAACGAACCGTAAAGACTGAGACAAGAGCATCTTGTCCTGATTGGGTGACTAATTGAGCAATTTCCAAAACCAAATTGTCTCATTCTTTAAGGTCTTTTTTTAATGAAATCAAGTTGGGTGGGTAATTTGGAACGCTTGCTGCCCTGATGCTTTGGTTTATCTTGACGAATGCGACGCAACAGTTTGAGTGAAAATTGGCCGTCCTGCCACACCTGTCAAGATAACGAGTCCTTTTTAGGATTTCTTCCAAAGCATCAGAAGAAACGAAAGGGGAGGGACGAGAGGGCACTTTAAAAGAAACATCCAAAGTTTTGGGAACGGGTCTGAGAATATCAGAAAGTTGCCCTCAGATATATTTTGTTTTCAAACGAAGCGTTCAGACTGAGAACTGCGTAACTCGATTTAATCTCCAAATTTAAGTGAATTCAAAGTTTCTGTTAGTTTTTATTTAATTTGATTCTACGATTGGCAGAGTTTTCAGTGACACAAATTTTATGAGCAAGTTCAGACGTCTTTGACATGATTGGATTCAAAAGTTTTGTTTGGGTAAATAAAGCTCACTGAAATGTACCAGTGCTGTTTGGCAGTGTTTTTATTTAAATGTGAAACAGATGTTTGACGTGTAGGGGGCAGTGTGTGGCTGGTTTTTGTCTCGTATAAACAGCTGAAGGGATTTCCCATTTCTTTAGTTTCACTTTTCGTTGCTCATGATGCACAACTTGCTTTGTTGCTTTTCCTTTGTGGCTCTTTCAGCTTGTGTCAAGAGTTTACTACCTCCACCATGTGACGGGTAAGAAACAACTTTTTTTAGGTTTTAAAATCCAGCTGTTGCAGCTGTTTTTAAATGCTCAAGTGTCTCTAGACATGCATTTATTTCCTCTTGGCTTTTTGGGCAGAAAATGTTTTTTGGTAGCCTTCAGCTATTTCTCCATTTAATTATTGCCTGAAAGAAACCTTCACATTGTGCTTCTGTTGAGAACTAAAACTAAATGAACCTTTGCCCTCGCCGTCAGTGACGTCAAGTTCCTGCTTTATTCTGTGACACTTCATTGTGTTGCATAAACGCTAATGAGAGCTACTTTATCACATGTTGACCATTTACAACTTTTATTTTGGCATAGTTGAACCAAGTCCATTGCATAAAGCCATTGGTATGAATGTTGGTGTTTTTCTATTTCAGTCTCAAACATGGCTTTTTAAAACTCGTCTATGCAGAGTATAAAGGTCGTAGATCAAGGTTAAAGTTTGAGCCTTTCAAAGGAGACTTCTGTGGAAAGTTTTGTTGCACGCAGCCTAAGCTTGGATCAGCTAGAGCGAACAGCGAGTAAATCTTTTTGTATACCAGAAGATCTATTTGAAATCCAAGGGGTTACCATACCAGCCTGAAATACTAATACAGTACTTGTAAAAACGCCCAGTTACTTTAACAGCGCAAGTATCCAAGGGTAAAGTAAGTAGACAACGGTAAAGACAGCAGACTGATGTTACCAAGGTCACTGAACTCTAGGTGCCAACTATTGGCAAGTACCAAAACAAAAGTACTCTGTCAAGGGAAAAAAATATCTGGACAACCCTAGTTCCTAGTAAATGCATCAAACGAGCTAGCAAATCTGTGAAACCATGCAAAAGACTTTGAAATGTAAAATTTTGTTCAAAAGCCAAAACTCTGAACTTAATCTAGAGTTTTCAGTTGCATTTCAAAGCATTCTTAGTGCTTTAAGTCCAGACTTGTAGAGGAAGACCTATTCGCCTGGACCCTGGAAAGAGAACACCCAGTCCCCTAGGAATAACTAGGAGTCTTAAAGATGCGTTCAGGAGATTGGTGTTTAAACGAGGTTTTGGTTTTGAGCAGAGCTGCTGTCAGTCAGAACAGGTCTCTCCTAAATGAGTCCTCGTGGCTCAATGAGACCATCCATCCATCATCTTTTACCCGCTTCTTCCATTTTGGGTCACGGGGGTCGCCGGTGCCCATGTCCAGCAATCACATGTGCGAGGGGCGGGGTACACCCTGGACGGGTCGTAAATCCATCACAGGGCCACATAAAGACAACCATTCATGCTCTCACGCACACCTAGGGACAATTTAAAGTTGCCAGTCTATCATGCATGTTTTTGGACGGTGGGAGGAAACCGCAGAAAACCCACGCATGCATGGAGAGAACATGCAAACTCCACCCAGAAAAGCCCCTGGACCGAGATTTGAACCAGGGACCTGCTCGCTGAGAGGCAGCAGTTCTACCAGTTGTGCCACTGTGCTGCCTGCCCTCAATGAGACTAGCTTATATAAATAAAGGTTGAGTAAATAAACAACCGTGATGGTGGTAGCATCGTGCCGTGGGGCTTGAGTGGTACTGGTGCCTTGCATAAAGTGGAGTACCAACAAATACTTCACTTCAAACCAAGTAGTTAAAAGGTGGACACTGATTCAGCAGGACAATGATCCCAAACACCAGAACCATTCTGGAATGACCTCCTTTGACCCAACCTCTTTGAAAATTTGTGGATTATAATGAGAAGCCAGGTCTGCACCATGAAACCAATTTAAATGAACTTCAAGAAAAGAGTGGTCAAACATCCTGTTGGAGTTAGCTGGAAGCGCAAAAAACCTGTGGTTGAGGCACTACTTCCTAAGATTGATCCTTTATAAATAAGAAATCCTCAATAAATTAAACTTGTTCAGTTGTTTAATATTCCACCCTTGTCAAAACAAAACTAAAACAGGTTCAACCAGTAAAAGACCTAAAATAATGACATCCAGGCTTGTACAGATTTTAAAGTTGAATTGGACCTGTTCCCTGGGTTGACCTACAAAACAATTACTGTACTTCTGGACCTCTTTGTCACTTAAATGTTTTACCATCTGGTTTTAATTGTCTTGATGTTAAAAGCCTGAGCAAAGAGGGTCAAGTAATTCCTTAAAAATATTGGAAAAATGTACCCGTACTCTAGTATCTAATAGTTTTTAATGTTGGACCAGTTTGAAGTTTCACTTCGACCTTTTTAAACCTATTTATGGCATCGCTAATATGAATTTATTACTTTCCATCTGGTTTATTGAAACGCATTTGTAGCACACCAATAAAAATGATCTTTTATTACGTCCTTAAACAACTAACACTTTTTGATTGCAGTGAAATCTACTGCTCCGGCTCCATCCTGCATCAGATCCAAACAGCTAAACTGTTTGACGATGACAAATACTTTGTCGACATGAAGCTGAAATCTGCTCCTGGTGAGCGTAAAGTCACAAAAACATTCCACCTCGGTCACACGTCGACGTCCCCCGGCTGTCCTGACGTTTTCTCTTTCTGCAGAAGTCGTTTTGTCTGCTTTTCAAAATCTTTCCAACGCGTTTCCAAATGGTACTGTTCCACCTACGAAACTTCAGGAGTTCCTCGACGCAAACTTTGAGAAACCGGGAACAGAGTTTGAGACGTGGATGCCTCCAGACTGGAAAGACAAGTGAGATCAAGGATCCCGCTTTGGGTTTATTGGTACTTGGAGTTCATTAGTGTCGTCTGACTAATAAGACCTGATCCCCTTACATAGGCCAAAGTTCCTGAATGGCATAGCAGACAATGAGCTTCGAGTCTGGGGGGAAAAGCTCAATCACCTATGGAAAGCTCTTGGCAGAAAGGTAAATGGACTGTACTTACTGTATAGCACTTCTATCTTATCAACATACTCGAAGCTCTTCACATTATGCTATACACTATATCTACCACTGTACCTTCATTTACCATTCATACAACACTGTACTATATACAAAGACTAATCTGTGCTTTACCATATTCATACACCGACGGGGACATGCATCAGAGGCAATGAGCGGTTCAGTGTATTGGGACACTTCAGCATGTGACTGCTGGTGGAATCGAACCAACTCTTGTGTTGAAGGATGACCGCTCTAACCACTCGGCCACAGCCATGGTGACATATGGAGAAGTTTACATGAAATGTTTAAAGTGCATTTTAAAAAGATAGTTGCTCGCTTTGTAAGCGATGTTCTGTCAAAAAGCCATTTACAGTTGGCACATGATCAGCCGCGACATCCGTCAGCTGAAGTTTTCATCCAGGTTAGGCTAACGGTTGGTCAAACGAGGGTCAGTTTGCATGACAGTTTTTGTTTTCTCAGCTGAACGGTGTCTAATGGTGCACATACATTTGCATGTTGAGCATGGATATAGGTAACTTATACTGTCTGGATATAATTAGTCAGGACTAGAAACCATGAGACATCAGCCCCATAGAGGCTTGCTGCAATATGATTTTAAAGTCCTGCTGCGCCATGAATGGGACATTTTTCTGGCTGAAGAAACCGTTCAAGACTGCTCCTGAGACAATGCAACACATACTAGCAGGATTTAGGTTGCAGGTGGGCAAACCATATGTGGAAAAACAAAACCAAGTGCCTGTAGGCCATCTGGAATAATTTACAGGAACATCTGTGCCAAGTGTGGACTTCAGGTCCTACAGTCAAAGTGGGAGATGCTACCAAAGGGTGGTGGAGAATGGAGGGGCTAAATGGTAAATGGAGCTTACTTATACAGCACTTTCCAGCCCCCTACGAGGGGCCCCAAAGCGCTTTACAGTACCAGCCATCCACCCATTCATACACCCATTCATACACCCATTCATACACACATTCATACACCGGTAGCGGTAGGCTGCCATGCAAGGCGCCAGCCAGTCCTACCATATGGTTTTGTACACTCTGCTCAGAATTGTGAGGAAGCTGTTTAAGTTATCATCAGGCAGGAGTGGGGCGTACAGAAACCCATAGACCATGACAAATAAGAAGTAGAGGGCACTTAGAAGATGATATTGGTGAATATTTGCATCTTTTCCAAGCCTAATGTCATTGTTTACAGTTGTTGCAAAAGGATGCCGATTTACATCAAGTAATTTTTTTGTACCTAATCTCTTAGTCAAGTAGTATAAAATATCACTTGTATTTTATTTTTGTTTATTCTTGCTGCCAGAGTAACAGAATGTTTAACACAACTGGGGAATAAATTAGAAAATAGCTGCAGGGCTTGTAGCAAGAACCAAAAGGAGGAATTTATACAGCAAGGGCTCCACTATGTAAAGATGCAACAAATGGAGTGAAAAGTTAATAAATCTGACTGAGATGCATACACAAGTGATTAAAAATAAAATAAAAAACTGAAACCAAGAAAGTCATGAAACCTCTTTAAAAACAGTCTTCAAGTTCACTCCTGAAAAAACTACCTTCCCGAAAAGTTTATCTGTCTATTTAGGATTGTGTTACTTGTGCAAGACTGTACCCTACATAAACTCTTTGTTTGCATTTCACCCTGAACAAGAACCATTAGAAGCCCCTCTACTGGTTGTGAATTATTCCCCTCCAAAATAAAGCAGCATTTATGTCTACTGCAATTATGTCAAATATTCTGTTTCCCCGCTGTGCCTTTAATAATCCACATAGAGGAGTTTATACTGCCTTAATCGGCTTGCTCACAGCCAAACTGAAACAGTATGCAATTACAGTGGGTATCTAGATATTTAGAAGAAAGGAAGCCGTTTGTTCAAATAACTGATGTAAGATCTGAACTTTGTAACATCACATGTGGCGTGCCTCAAGGTTCTGTACTTGGACCTAAGTTATTTATTTGATATACAGTATAAACGACTTGTTAATTTGTCAGGACTTTTTAGATGTGTTTTATTTGCAGATGATACTACATTTCTTTGTTTGGGTAAAGATATAGAACGAATGTTGGAGATGGTACAGACAGAATTTGTGAAAATACAAAATTGGTTTCAACAACAAATTATCATTGGATGAAACAAATTACTTGATATTCAGTAACAGTAAGAGAACTGTCAATGCTCCATTTAGAGTTGATGGTGTTGAGATTTGTAGAGTCAGTGAGGTGAAGCTTCTGGGTGTCATCATTGTGGAAAAGCTAACATAAACCTCATATAAATAATTTAAGAACAAAAATAGCTAAATCTATTGCAGTACTGTACAAAGTACAGGAGTTACTCAATGATAAAGCACTGTTTATGTTGTATAATGCAATAATTGTCCCACACTTAATTTACTGCATTGAAGTCTGGGGTAAAGCATGCAAAACAATTACAAATCCTATTTTTATTTTAGAGAAAAGAGCTGTAAGAATTAGAAAAGATTATGGCCATCCATCAAATACATTGTTTTATCACCTGAAGATATTGAAATTCTATGACTTGGTTAATTATAATATTTTACTGTTTATGTATAAGGCTCACAAAAACATACTACCGTCTAACATACAAGTAATTTTGGTAAAAGGGAGAGTGAATATTATCTTAAGGGGATAGAGATGTTTGTGAAGCTTTGGTTTCATACCAGTTTGAAAGAGCAGTCTACTATAATTCAGGGAATAGGATTGTGGAATGGTCTGAAGGATGATGTTAAAACTGCCAGATCTATGTACATATTCAAGAGAATGATAAAAGTTGTTTTTGTCAAAGAATATGGACAAGCATAATGTGTATGTATACAAATTGTTGTTTGAGTTGATGTTGCTTTTATTTAGCTTTTTTTTGTTGTAAATTACTTTTGTTGGAATATATTCTGGGGAAAAAGGGGGCTGATATAAGATTTATTCTTCTTCTGCTGCCTTGCATTTTATTTTTTGAGTGTATATATATATTTTTTTTCTATTGTATATAGTTTTTCTATTTTTAATGAAATGAATAAATTTCTAAAAACAAAACAAAAAGAGTTTCTTAAACCAAACCCTAAAAGTCTATAATATTTATGTTGATTTATTAGTTGCATAAAGTTGATGTGTCTTGGCTGGGCAAAAGTTGCCTTTGTGAGTCGTTGCAGGGACGTCTGAGATTTCCATCTGATGCTGATAGCTGTGGCATTAGCTCATAAAATGCTCATAAAAGATTCAAGATTGCACCGCGGCAGCAGAGACGAGAAGACATTTTCACCTTCTTTATTGGGCTTTGTTGCTGCAGAGTCAACACTGTGTGTTGTAAGAAAACGCACTCAGCAGCAGGCTGGGCAAAAGATTCATGACCGATGCATTTGCAGCAAGGATACTCAGCCACACACAGGCTTGCTAACGCCTTCTGGTTTCATTTTTCAGAAGCATTCCTCGCAGACATGCAGCTTTGTTTTCTACTCATAACTTATCGTAAGTTTTTGCAGCGATTCTTTGTTTATGTGAAACCTTGCAGGTGAGATAATGCATTGAAATACTGATGCTTTACTTTATCTACGTAGTTCACTCCTTTTCAACTTACAGAAGTGTTGCAAAAGAGCTGACACCTCAGAAGTCCATTTGCAAGCTTTTATAGCTTATTCCTTAAACGTATGATACATTTTAGTATTGAGCGTCGATTTTTGATGTTAGAACTGTCTCGTTGAGGCTTTTCCCTCTCCATCTCAAATATGGCGACGTCATCGTTTTTTGAGAAATGCCACCTGTTTTCTCAGGCTGACGTGTCCCCTAAGTCAGCCGCTAAGTCAACATCTGTTTGCTTTAATTTTCTTCATTTCATGATATTTTTCTCTGAGTCTCCACTGTCTTCTGACATCAGAAGCCTTCACCTGGTTGCCATCACCCATCTCTGATTAAATCGATTTTGACACGGCAGTGCCTCAGCTGTAGTTCAGTCTCAGCTCCAGTTTTACGCCTGGAGCTCTATTCAGCTGTACTCGGGATGATGAGGATGAGGGCTCTGAAAGATTTTTGTCAGCTCAGCCCTTGAAGGACACTGAATGTTTTTATCCAGACGAAGCTGACACCAAAGTCTGTTTCATTGCATAAAACAACGGTTCTCAACCACATCCAAACCCTCAGCTCCTTTTAAAGACTTAAGTACTTTTCGCTGCTGATTGGCTTGCTCACCTCATGAACTAGAGTGCACAACATTATTATTACAAGTTTCACACACATATGGAGTGCATTGAATTTTTCACAGCTCATGACTTATTATGTAAAACTATCTGGTACCAAAACGTTAGACCTTTTTCTGCATGAAGACAGTTTTTATTTGAGGAAAAACAGCTACAAATGTCTTTGTGAAACTATTTACTGGGTAGAGCTTCATTTTTATCATAGACATCAAATAGTATTGATAATGATGGTCGAGTAAGTCGATGTCAAAACTCTGTTCTAGTTTCTGATGTGGGGACATCTTTTCCTTTCAGATCTGAATTGCTGAATCAACTGCAGTCATTGCTCATGCTGACAGTCTAGGCCACATATCTAGTGCGTCTACTTCCTTGACCCAATATCAAAGTGTAACTTCCATTCATGCACAATGTGGGATTTATTTTATCACCACACAGTTTGACACACTTCCAGGACCTTGGAAACAAACACTGTTCTCCGTCCAGACCAGCATGAAAGGTCTCCTAAAATGCAGCATGTTGCTGTTTATTTTCTGTTCTCTGCCACTAAAAGTCTCAGTTCTCGCTCTAAGTGAGATTACTTTTTGTTGTCAGGAAGTGGCAGGAAGAGAGAATTACTCTGCTTCGTTTTGTTCTCTAAGGCCTTCTGTTGCTATGATGCAGTACATCCCCAGTGTCAACCTGTAGTCAGGGGGGGAAAACTCACCAGCCTGTATTTGACAGGGAATGTATTGCTTCATTTTGAAGCATATGGGAACATTACAAACTTGTTTGTTTTGTGCATATTGTTTTAAAGCAGTTAGGACAGTTGAAGTCTAAAGACTCCTCTATTAATCCAATTATTTACTCCAGGGTATATTTTTGAAGTCAAATGCAACTTTGGTGTGAAAATACCCCAAAACTAAGGGTGTATCGTTAGTAACATTTTGGCTTTGCGAGTGTAAAAAATGAACTATATATGTTAAAGTACTTGTTAATAAGTTGTTTTCTTTAAAATACTCCTAAAAATCACAACCCTACAAACCATCAAAGTTCATTCTCAATGATCCAGGTAGAAATCCAACAATGTTCAGTCAGGTCATCTGGTCTTTATTTATTTTATTTTTTTTTTGAGACATTTCATTCTTCATCCAAAGGACTTTGTCAATCCAAGGAGCCATAAACAAACTGAGTCCCACAAGCAGCACACTCCCAGAGTGGAAACAAACGGTTTGCTGGTTATAAGATGGACTTTGGAGCCCACCTCTCCCCCGTCGACTCCCCTGAGGCAGTCATAACCAAAGTGGTTCAAACCATCAAAGTTCATGCTCAATAATCCAGGTTAAAAAAAAAAATCCAACAATGTTTAGTCAGGTCTTCTGGACGGTTTCTTTCTTTTTCTTGATGTGAGTACAGTATTTAGCAAAGCACTATACAAATAAAGTATTTAGCAAAGCACTATACAAATAAAGTATTTAGCAAAGCACTATACTGTACAAATAAAATGTATTATTATTATTTCTTGTCGTCAAAGGACAAGCAATATCCTTTAACGTGTGGACATCCACATGTCAACTCCTCTGGGGAGCGTGCTGGGAGTGTGCTGCTTGTGAGACTCCGTTTATTTGTGACTCCTTGGATTGATGAAGTCCTTAGGATGACGGACGAAACGTCTCAGCCAAAAAAAAAAAAAAAAAAAAAAAAAAGAACTCATCCAGATGACCTGGCTGAACCCCACAAAATATTTCTTAAGGCTTTTTGGTTTAATTATATGATTTGTGAGTGGGTAAGCTTGATTAAAGTACAACTAACTGAGCAAGAACTATATGAAATACTAAAAAGAAAATTTCTCAACAACCAAGTTTATTCGGTGATGGTTTGGTTTACAATGTGTCTGTCTAATAGGATAACAAATAAATACAGTTTTATAGTATTTAGTTAAGTATCTTGCACAGGGGATGATTGTGCATTGTAATATTGGTTTGCTGTTTATTTCCACACAACATTTGTGTGTTAGTTGTGCTGGTTCTTGATGCTGGTTTGTTGTATGAGCTGTAAATGAAGCTCAAAGCCCAAGACGATGAAAACACTTTCTTAGCTTTTCAAATTCAAGCTACTGCCAGAGAGGCAGAGTAGTGCTGTAAGGTGCAAATATACACTTTACAGCCTCACTGCTTTGATTCTTCAGCACTGAGAAATCCAGCTACCTTTAAGCTTTATAACTCTGAACAAGGCAGGGATTCATTCTGTCTGCAGTGCTCACTTCCACTGTATGCTGTAACTTTTTCCCCTGATGACCTGCTGTAGTAACATCGCTCGTGTTTTTAATACAGAATTAAACTGATTTGACTGTATTTACGCTGCAACATCTTTCAACAAGCCAGAAACAGCTACTAAACATTTGGTGCCATTTAGGATGCAGCGTTTTTCACCTCAGGCTGTTTGTTTCACAGGTTATCGCCATACCTGCTTAATCTTAAAGATGGATTGCCTCAGTGCGTACGGTTGCAGCTGTTCACAGCTGTATAGTGTGAGCGTATGGTGATAAGGTAATCATATTACTCACAGGGATTAGACAGTCCAAGTCTGAAGCATGGTGAGTGCCAAATGACAGTTACACACATATGTGCAGACACAAACAGCCCCAGAACATCAAGTATCCATGAGAGATTGAAAAGTGAGCTGGTTCAGAATCTGTGGATGCTGTGGGCTTAAATGGGTCATACGAATGATCTTGTTTTACTTTACTTGACCTTGTGATGCACATCCTAAAGCTAGAGTTTTAAACCTGCATTAAATACCTCTTCAAACAGCGATTTCACACAAATCATTGCATGCACCGTGCACCCGCAGCCGACTCCTGACCCTGATCCATGAGCAGCTGAAAAGCCGTCATCCCCTGTAAAGCTTTTAAAGGAGGCTGAAATGTTACCAAATGTCAAGATTAAATTGTTGCGTCTCTCTGGCCTGCTGATTTTAACAACGTCTTTGTCTTCGTACGAGCTCTTTTTCTCTGTTTCTGTCTGTGCACCGGGGGCAGCATGTTCAGCAGTTTGCCTCGAGATGAGCATTAGCACTCCCATTTACACAGTAACACTGAGTCATGAGAACAAAGCGCTGTTCCTCCAGTCCAAAGTTTTTCTTTTTTTGTTCTCTTTCTCTTTCCAGTTCTACTGCTGTCACACCACAGTGTATGTGAGCATTGAACCACAAGCCTGTGAATCAGTAAAGAGCAAAGAGCTCTAATCTCTACCAGAATATTCTGCATGAAACATATCTTTCCTCACAGGAATCCTTTGAGACTGGAGCACCATTGTAGGGAAATGTAGATCATCTCTCTCCATTTTTATCATGTAGACTGTGTCATTAAAGCATGGCTGCAAAAATACGTGTTTATACGTTCTACCATATTTTTCGGACTATAAGACGCACTTAAATTCTTTTAATTTTCTCAAAACTCGACTGAGCCTTATAATCCAGTACGCCTCATGCATTAATTCTGGTTGTGCTTACTGGCCTCAAACTGATTTTATGTGGTTATTGTAAATGAGCTGAGTAAAGTTTGGCTTGTCTGACTGTTTTGTTTCGCTTAATGCACCTTATAATAAGGTGCACCTTGTAGTCTGAAAAATGCGGTAAACATTTGACACATTTAAAATGTTTAGCACGTTTATTTGTTTTCATAGGAGCCAAATGTGATTAAAATATCACAAGATTTCTCGTTGAGTTGAAACTATCTCCCAGTATCTTTATCTCTGTTCATCAGCGTAAGCAACTTTTTTCTATGAGGAAAATAATAATAAATTGAACACAAGGGCGTTTTACTCTAAAGTCCACTTTAGTCAGCCGTGGGAGTTGATAAGGTCTGAAGAGATTCGTGAGGAATCATTATGGGGAGATGGTAGTCGGTTGAAATTGATGCAAAATCTATTTTCCTAAAAATATTATTAAAAATCCTGTTCTCATCTCATTCTGTCTCATGAGACGAGCGTTGCGTGAAATCACTAGTTTTCAGTGACTATTTTAAAATTAGTGATGTCTTTGGTGTTCTGAATGCAACCACTTATGTAATTACCAATGCTGTTAAAAGAAACATATTTTGATTTAATTTAAAATTCCCAACCCTCTAAATTAAAGTCCATTTTATTCTTGATTCAAAGTATAATTGAATATAATTATCTTTTGACATGAAAATCTGATTTCTTGCAGCACCAGGTAACCACTAATTGATTAAAATAAATAGAAATGTATAGAGATTACATTTACAAACCTTGCACTATAATAAATGTGATAGTTATCTTACTCCCTAATTCCCTATAGTTTTTTGTTTTTTATTTTATTTTATTCTTGCAGTGAGCCATTTCAGACTTCAGTCCTTGCTTCTACTTTTGTTTCCTCACACTGTTACTGTAGAGGTGATTAGAACATCTCCAGGGCTCCTTTCGTTTCCTTCCTTTCCTTTCCTTTTGTTTTTTCTTTCCTTTCCTTTACTGCCTTTCCGTTCCTTTCCTTTTCCTTGCCTTTCATTTCCTTGCCTTGCTATTCCTTTCCTTTCCTTTATTGCTTTGCCTTTCCTTGACTTTCCTTTATTGTCTTTCATTTCCTTTCTTTTCCTTGCCTTGCCATTCCTTTCCTTTCCTTTCCTTTATTGCTTTGCCTTTCCTTGACTTTCCTTTATTGTCTTTCCTTTCCTTTCTTTTCCTTGCCTTGCCATTCCTTTCCTTTCCTTTTTTGCCTTTCCTTTCTTGCGTTGCCTTTCCTTGACTTTCCTTTATTGTCTTTACTTTACTTTCTTTTCCTTGCCTTGCCTTTCCTTTATTGCCTTTCCTTTACTTTCCTTTATTGCCTTCTTTTCCTTTCCTTTCTTGCTTTGCCTTTCCTTGACATTCCTTTATTGTCTTTACTTTCCTTTCTTTTCCTTTCCTTGCCTTTCCTTTCATTTCCTTTATTGCCTTTCCTTTCCTTTTTTCCTTGCCTTGCCTTGTCTTTCTTTTCCTTGACTTCCTTTATTGTCTTTCGTTTCCTATCTTTTCCTTGCCTTGCCTTTCATTTCCTTGCCTTGCCTTTCCTTTACTTTCTTGCCTTTCATTTCCTTGCATTTTTTCCTTTCCTTTCCTTGCCTTTCCTTTCCTTGCCTTGTCTTGCCTTTCCATTCCTTTCCGTTCCTTTATTGCCTTGCTTTTCCTTTCCTTTCCTTTCCTTTCTTGCTTTGCCTTTCCTTGACTTTCCTTTATTGTCTTTACTTTCCTTTCTTTTCCTTTCCTTTCCTTGCCTTTCCTTTCATTTCCTTTATTGCCTTTCCTTTCCTTTTTTCCTTTCCTTGCCTTGTCTTTCCTTGCCTTGACTTCCTTTATTGTCTTTCCTTTCCTTTCTTTTCATTGCCTTGCCTTTCATTACCTTGCCTTGCCTTTCCTTTACTTTCTTGCCTTTCATTTCCTTGCATTTTTTCCTTTCCTTTCCTTGCCTTTCCTTT
>JARVGQ010001461.1:36617585-36639352 GCA_031762355.1 Hypsolebias martinsi | reverse complement strand
GGGGATCGAACCTGGGACCTTCCGGTCCTGAGCCGGCCGCCCTGCCTCTACACAATCTCGGCTAAGATACTGTAGGACTTCCAGATCCACCGGTGATGGCTAACCAACCGGACATTGTGGTGGCCGACAAGCAAGAGGAGGCAGTGATGATGGACGTAGCAATCCCAAGTGACTAACATCAGGAAGAACGAGCACGAGAACCTGGAGAAACACCAAGAGCTGAATGAGGAAATACAGAAGTTGTGGAAAGTCAAAGTGTCAGTAGTCCCAGTGGTCATCAGAGCACTTGGTGCTGTGACTCCCATACTGGAAAAGTGGGTCCAACAGATCCCAGGAACAACCTCAAGAGACCTCTGGCCAGAAGAGCGCAGTCCTACGAACAGCTGATGCTGAACAGAACCCTCAAAGTGCCAGGCCTCTGGAGGACCTGAGCTTGAAGACAAGTGGAACCACCCAAGTGGAAAAGAGCAAGCTCTATTTTTTTATTTATATATAGAATGTTTAGTTTTAGTTATTTTAGGCCTGAAGACACATGCCGTGTTATACTGTGATTGGCAGCATGTTGGCGAGTTGGAGGGTCTGGTGGCGGGACTCTTCAGGGTCCAGCCCCTTCAGTGCTCAGATGCTGGCTCCAAACATACGAGTAATGCTTTTATTGAAGTTTAGAAAAGAACTGGAGAGGAGTGGTTTGATTTCACAGCGTAACGTACTGAGTCGCTGCGCTTTCGAAAAATAAA
Source organism: Hypsolebias martinsi (assembly GCA_031762355.1). Classification (NCBI taxonomy): domain Eukaryota; kingdom Metazoa; phylum Chordata; class Actinopteri; order Cyprinodontiformes; family Rivulidae; genus Hypsolebias; species Hypsolebias martinsi. The sequence goes on along the minus strand of JARVGQ010001461.1, from coordinate 36,638,615 downwards.
AACTTTCTTTAGATTCGCATCAGTGTCAAAGACCATCCAGAGCTCTACTCTCAGATTTACAGCCCGTATCCTGTCGTGGTGCCTGGAGGACGCTTCAGGGAGCTCTACTACTGGTGAGCGAAGGTTTTGACCTTTGACCTCAACATTCTGCGACAGTTCTCACCACCTTCAGGACCGATCTGTGCCCGACAGGGACTCCTACTGGGTCATCAATGGACTCCTGCTGTCGGAGATGACAAACACGACTCGCGGGATGATTCAGAACTTCCTCTACCTCGTCAACAAGTAAGTCTCACTCACATTTTTTTTTGTATTTCTTTAAGAAAGTACCGGTAACCATCGGCGTTTAGTTGTCTCCTGTCAAAGAGCGAGGAGGGGAATTGAAAATACCCTCCGTCTGGCTGTCTTGTGTGTGAATAAAGATTTCCTCTCCTCCCACAGATATGGCTTCATTCCAAACGGTGGGCGGATTTACTACGAGAGGCGCAGTCAGCCGCCGTTCCTCACGCTGATGGTGGAGAGCTACTATGAAGCAACCAAGGATAAAGAGTTCCTCAGGTGGTGTTCTGCCAGATTCCTTTACAACCAGTCACATCCAGAACGGAAAACGATGAAGCGCCAATTTTCACACCGTCCTGTAATCAAATGTTGTTTCTTCACCTTTAGAGAAGCTTTGCCTGTTCTGGAGAAGGAGTACCAGTTCTGGATGCAGAATCGTTCCGTAGCCGTTCAAATAAACGGCTCGAGCCACGTTCTAAACCGGTATTATGTGCACGCCGGTTCGCCCAGGTAACAAAACACAGCAAACCGATGAAAGATGTGAGAATTTGAGTGCGTTTCTTCACCTCCGTTATCCCGACCTCTCCCTCCAGGCCTGAATCGTACACAGATGATCTGGAATTAGCTGAAGGACTCGCCGATGGTAATGGCTTATTAAAGTTATTAATCTGAGTGGATCCTCCGCTGTGACTCTGAAATTTATGGTCAGAGACGTGCTCTAGCCTTAAAATTGCTTCCGTTCAGAAACTGTAATACATGGATGCAGGAATCACCTGCGGAAAACAAATTTGCTCTGAAAATACCTCGTCACAGCGCAATAAATAATTCATGTTGGAAAAAACATAAATTCTCCGAGCTGTCTTTTGAAAAGATGCAGTTTGAAGGAAAATACTTTTATATTTGTCTGAGACCAGAGTGTGTTTGTTCTCATTACTGAAGGCTTTTCCTGTCAGTATTTTAACAAACATTCAAATTCATCAGGTCAGAAGGGCTCGTTTTGTCTGTAGAGCGAGCAGGAGATGCTGCAGAGCCGAAGCAAACACGGCTCAGCTTTTATTTTGGAAACTCTTTCAACAAAAGGAGACAACTAGAAAAATTTGAAGTTTTGGGCAAAATGCAGCAAGAACGCTGACTGCTAAGTGAATGGATTGTTCAAGTTAAAACCCGTGTCACACAACTACAATTAGCAAAATGATGGCTAAAGGCAAAAGTTAGCAAAATTGCAGCTGAAAGATAAAATTGGGAAATGTGTAGCGAACCGCTAAAATTAACAAATTTGTAACTGACAGCTAAAACAAGCAGAATATTAACTGAAAAATACAATTAGGATGCAGCTAACAGCTAAGTTGAACAAAACTAGCTAAGAGCTAAAATTTGCAAAAGATTAGCTTAAAGGTTATTTTTTTAAATTGAAGCTTGCAGCTTAAATGAACAAAACTATAGCTAAAACTAAAATGATTAAAACTGTAACCACAAGATTAAACTAGCAAAGCAAGGAAATATGTTGCTGACAGCTAAAATCTGTTAAATTGTTGCTCAGTGCTAATGCTTGCAAAACAATAGCTAAAATCCAAAGTTAGCAACATTGTAGCTTACAGCTAAATTTAGCAAAACTGAGAAAATTAGCACAATGTAGCTGAAGATCAAATTAGAAAAATAAGTAGCTAAAAGCCAAACTTGTAACGAAATTGTAGCTTATAGCTTTAAATGGCAAGATTGTATCCCACCAGCTAAAATGAGCTAAACTGTAGCTAAGAGATGAAATTTGTACAAACATTAAATGAAAGAAAACAATTAAATATTTATGTATATTTTGTGTTAATATTTTGTATAAATTGTGCTCATCTGCTCACACAGACTCATGTTCGTGCTGCTGTTCGGCATATTGTTTTTATGCTCTTAGGGCTTGGCGTATTTTTTAGTTGATGTTTTCTTAGTTCATATCTTAGATCTTATTACTTTTTTCTTTTACATTTTATTGTTGGATGTAACTGGGACCCTGTGTACTTAATTTTGTTCCACCACATGTTGTGGAACGACAAAGAAACTCTTGACTCTGACACGGACTGACTCTGATTTAGCTAAAAGCTAAAGTTGGCAAAACTGTAGCTAAAAGCTAAAGTTGGCAAACTGTAGCTGAAAGGTAAAGTTGGCAAACTGTAGCTGAAAGATAAAGTTGGCAAAACTAGCTAAAAGCTAAAGTTAGCAAAACTAGCTAAAAGATGAAATTATAAAACTATTAGCTGAAAGACCCACTGAGTCGTAAGAAGTGTCAGTTTTTATTTTCCCACGGTAAGCCAAGAGATTCACCAGGTTCAGTGAAAAAGCAGAAAAAGAAGACTCCATCCAGAGGACGTGACTCTGTTGGATTTATCTTCCTGGATTATTGAGCAGCTTCAGGACTTGAAACAGGTTAAAAATTCCTAAATGACAGGAATGTTCCTAAAGAAACTGAGGAGGTCTCGGTGTTTTTCTTTAAAAAGTATGAAAATTACAAATAGTAAAACTTAGCACCTGGCTGAGTCTGACATTTTAATTGATGGAGGGTCTAAAATAAAAGTATGTAGCCGTAGTTTAATTTAAATAAAACACACGTAAGAAACTCCAAACAGGAAAAACAAACTCAGCCATCACTCGTTCATGAAATGAGCTGAAGTTTAAATGCTGCTTCGTTCTGGTTGTTCTCTGGCCTCAGAGCACAAGGAGCAGCTGTGGATGGATCTGAAGGCAGGTGCAGAATCTGGTTGGGACTTCACTTCCCGCTGGTACATAAACGGCAGCGGCACCCTCAGAGAGACCCGAACCAGCCAGATCCTGCCCTCTGACCTCAACGCTCTGCTGTGCCGCAACGAGAGAACTCTGGCTTCATTCCACCGACTGCTGGGTGAGAGCACCAGCAACCTTCCACCTTGGAGACGGCTCGCTTTTAGCCCCCGGCTGCTGTTGCGTAACGATGATGTGCCGCTTCCTGACAGGTGACGGTGACTCAGCCGCTCGGTACCAGCAGGCTGCGGCCCGCAGAACGGCGGCGATGGAGGCGCTGCTGTGGGACGCTGAGAAGGGAGCGTGGTTCGACTACAACCTGCTGACTCACTCCAAACACCTGGAGTTCTACCCCTCCAACCTGGCCCCTGTTTGGGCTCAGTGCTACTCTGATCCGGGGATGGCTGACGAGGCGGTGCGGTACCTGAAGGTTGGTGCATGCTGGGAGTTCCGCTCACTCCAGCAAAACAAAACAGAACCACCAAAGCACATGATCAGCTTCAGAAAAGATTTATTCTTGTTGGATGGTTGCAAATCAAACACCAAATAATGTTGAATGGACTGTACTTATAGCACCTTTTTGTTATCTCAAAGTGCTTTACACTACAATCTGTGTCCCCATTTACCCATTCATACAGCACTTTACTAGATCTACAAAGTTAATTGAACAAATCATTCTAAAGACACTAATCAGAGCTTTATCACATTCACACACCAATGGGACACACATCAAAGGCAATGAGGGGTTCAGTGTCTTGCCCAGGGACACTTCAGCACGTGACTGCTGGTGGATTTGAACCCCCAACTATCACACTGGAGGACGACTGCTCTAACCACTCAGCCACCGTCATAATCATTTGTAGAATAAAAATACAATTCAGGTCTCTCTTGTAAATGAGTCCTCAAGGCTCAATGGGATTAACCTGTCTAAATAAAGATTGAATGAAAACGAATGAATACACAATTTATTTCTTTAAGAGATGTGTATTTTTGATGTTTCAAATATACTTACTGGGTAAATATCTGGCTTGTACCTGGTACTTGCTGGGTAAATATCTGGCTTGTACCTGATACTTACTGGGTAAATATCTGGCTTGTACCTGGTACTTACTGGGTAAATATCCAATATGTACCTGTTACTTACTGGGTAAATATCTAATATGTAGTACCTGCTACTCATTGGGTAAATATCCAATAGGTACCTGCTACTTACTAGGCAAATAGCAGGCGTGTACCTGATACTGGGTAAATATCTGGCTTGTACCTGCTACTTACTGGGTAAAAATCCAATTTGTACCCGTTACTTACTGGGTAAATAACCAATATGTACCCGTTACTTACTGGGTAAATAACCAATATGTACCTGTTACTTACTGGGTAAATAACCAATATGTACCTGTTACTTACTGGGTAAATATCTAAAATGTACCTGTTACCTACTGGGCAAATGTCCGATAGGGATCTGGTACTTACTGGGTAAATATTCAAAAGGTACCACATATGTGCCTGGTACGTACCTGCAACTTGCACAAGACTTTACCAATACATGCCAGTTATTATGTACTCTGTAAGTACAGGGTACTTTCATTTTTGTAATAGTCTTCTTTGTACCAGGTACATACTGGTTTGTTACATGTACCAAAAACTATTTGAATCAGTCTAAAAGATGATGTTGATCCAGCAGAGATATGTAAAGTTACAAAAACACAATTGTTGTAAACTAAAACATGGGGAATAAAACAGCCCCCCCCCCCCCCCAGTTTATTTTATTGTACGTTTGCTCTTTATTCCATTCAGTTGAATTATTCTTTGCCGTCACAGCTGCTTTAGAAACTTGTGATCTTAAATCAGAATCAGTGTACGTAGTGAAACATCTGGACCGTCTCCTGGAGCCGTCTTGCTCTGAGCTGAACGTTCAGGAGAGAAGCCACTGATGTGATGAGGTGATGATGCAGCCATCTTCCTCACTGAAAAAAATACTTCACGTTTCATCCGGACTCTTACTCACACATCTACAGATGGAGCCACTGCTCTGCAGCTCCACCTCTGAGCTTTTCCATTTTTATCCACCTCCAACTGACTGCTCAGTTTGTCCAGCAGATGGTGCACACACACCACCCAGCTTTGATGCTCTGGTTTCTCTGGTTTCTGTTCAGGGCAGCGGGGCCCTCGAATTCCCCAATGGTGTCCCGACATCCCTGCGGGACTCCGGGCAGCAGTGGGACTACCCCAACGCCTGGCCTCCTCTGCAGCACATGCTCATAGAAGGTGGGAAACAGGAAGCGTGTTCCAGCAAGATGATTCAGCTGCTATGATTTTGTGTACCTGGACATCAGAGTGGAACTAGTCGGAGTCAGAATTCACAGTTTTTATGTTTAGCTTGTTCTGAACAGGTTTTGTTCTGAACAGGTTTTGTTCTGAACAGGTTTTGTTGGGCGTACTTTCAGCTGTTTTCAACCATCAAATCATTTGGCCCGATCAGAACATTATGAATTTTGCTTTTGGTAACTTTCATACTTTTAAAATTATATACAGTACTTATATTTAAACAATTTATACTGGTTTGCTAGTTTTAGCTTTAAGCTAGCATTTTGCTGGTTTTAGCCTTAAGCTACTTTTTTATTCATTTACACTTTAAAATAGTGGTTTGTTAGTTCTAGCTTTAATCTGTTGCTGGGTTTTAGCCTTGAGCTACTCTTTGTCTATATTCAACCTTAAGCTACTGTTCTGATAATTTAAGCGTCAAACTACAGTCATTCTTGTTTTAGCCTTAAGCTACTACTTAACTAGATTTAACATTAAGCTAATGTTTTACTAGTTTAATCTACTGCTAGATTTAGCTTTAAGCTAAAGTCTAGCTTGTTTTAGCTTATAGCTAAGACTTTTTAGCTTTAAGCTACTGTTTTGCTAGTTTTAGCTTTAAGCCACCATTTACGGTAGTTAGTTTTAGTCTTAACTGCCTTGTTAGATTCAGCCGTAAGCTACTTTTGTGCTAGTTTACACTTTAAGCTACTGTTTTGTTAGTTTTAGCTTTAGGCTACCATGTTGCTGGTTTTAGCCTTTACCTACTCTTTTTCTATATTCAGCCTTAAGCTACTGTTTTGATAGTTATTTTAGGCTACTGTTTTGCAAATTTTACTTTCAAACTACAATTTTACTTGTTTTATTAAGCTACTGCTTTACTAGATTTAGCCTTAAACTACTGTTTTACTAGTTAACGCTTGAATCTACTGTTTTGTTAGTTTTAGCTTTAAGCTAAAGTCTTGCTAATTTTAGCTTAAAACTACAGCCTTATTTGTAGCTTTAAGCTACTGTTTTGCAGTTTTAAGCTTCAGTCATTCTTGTTTTAGCCTTAAGCTACTACTTTACTAAATTTAGTATTAAGCTACTGGTTTCCACTTTAATCTTCTGTTTTGCTAGTCTTAGCTTTAAGCTACTCTTTTTCTAGATTCAGTCTTAAGAAATTGTTTTGACACTTTAAGCTACAGTCTTGCTTGTTTTAGCTTAAAGCTACACACTTGTTGTTTTTAGCTTTAGACTTAAGCTGCTGTTTCTTAGTTTTAGCCTCAAGCTACTGTTTTGTTAGTTTGATCTTCTAGCTTCTTTTCCGATCATTTTAATTCAGTTGTTTTATGAAGTACCTTTTCACAACAAAGGTCACCTCAGGTTTCTGTACAAAAACATTCTCCTTCTCAGAAACAGCAGTTGGTAAACGTTGCCTAAAGAAGCCAGCAGATGAAGTTTCACTTTGTCACAAGTTTCCATGCAGAGCAGCATGATGGTGACAGTGGGAAGGAAAAACTCCAGTTCTGTTCTAGTTTTCTGCCTTAACTGGAGTGGGTTGTAGAGGACAGGAACGTGACAGACAAACAGAATTGCTGCTCCAGTTGTGGGTCTTATGGTCTACATGCATTATGATCCAAGTGTAGTCTGTAAGGTCTGTGTGGTTTCTTTGGTCCAGGTGTGGTCCACATGTGGTTCCTATGGTCCAAATATTTGCAAATACAAACATGAACAGTAGAGTAAGTAAAGACAGCAGCAGAGTGAGGAGCTGTGGTTGGCTTGTCCTCCAGCAGTCTAAGACCTACAGAATAGCTCAGGAAACCCAAGTCAGCCCTAACTATAGGATTTATCATAAATGAAGTTTTCAGCCTCATCCTAAAAGTAGACGGAGTGTCAGCTTCACCTACAGAAACTGGAAGTTTGATAATTGTCATTTAGCAGCTGTTTTGTTATTTACGTACAGTTTTTGTAACTTTAGCTTTTGTTCTGCTCGTTTTAACTTTAACTATTCATTGTTGAGACTCTGAGACGTTCAGCTCAGAATTTTTGATCTAGGTTTTTTTTTTTTTTGTTTCTTTTAATTATGAAATGGAGCTCCTCATAAATTTACTGAGATGAAACGCAGAAATTTGATTAAACTTGCTTAATTTTTGGACTTAAGTTCCACGTTGGTCTATTCTTTTTTTCTCTTGGCTTTAATTTGAGGGAATTTACATCCTCATGAGAGACACAGCTGGAGGGGCTGCTTCCTGTCAGCCCCTTCATTTTTTTTTTTTTTTTTAAATCCGCCTTCTTCCTCGGCATGATGCTCTGATGGGCCTGAACAGAACCTTTCTCTAGTTTCTTCTTGCTTCAGGGGCTTTTTGCTGTTTATGACGTGAAAAACATGCTCAGCTGAATTGAAATCAGGTAACAGATTGGATCGGTTTGAGGGAAAAAAATCACAACAGAGCCATAAAAACAACAGCTCCCCTGCTGTCATGTAGCGTCTGACACTGTTTTTACTGATGTTTTGAGTGAAAGCAGAATTATTTATTTTAAAACCTGCCTTTAAATAACGCTTGGATTTAATGATTACTTGTTGAAAGTCTCAGTTATTATAACCCGTCCTTTAATTCATGTGATATTTTGCTAACAGATCCACAAACATGCTGACATTATTGTCCATCTTGGCCTTTCAGGAGCAGGCGATAAAAATCCATTTTATTTGGAGTTTCCTTTTGTCCCGAGTATGGGGTGCCGTTTTTAAAGTTGCACAGTCAAAAATTAATAGCAATGTTTTGGTTTATTTAGCCTTTCATGAGAAAAAAAAAATAAAATTCAGTCATATTTTCATGGTTATTCATACATTAATAATTATAGTTCCAAACTAAATACAGTATTTAATTTTCAAGCTAAATGTTTGGTTTACAAACTAAATATTTAGCTTGCAAGTTAAATAATTGGGAAACAATTTAAATATTTAGGTCTGAGCTAAATATTTAGTTAGCAAATTAAATATTTATTTTGGAATTTAAGTATTTAGCTTGGAAAATATTTAGATCCAAGCTAAATATTTAGTTAGCAATTTAAATATTTAGTTTAGGAATTAAATGTTTATCTTAGAAATTAAATGTTTAGTTTTGAAAGTACATATTTAGCTTGGAAATTAAATATTTAATTTATACCTAGATATTCAGTTCACTATCTAAACATTTAACTTGCAAGTGAAATATTTAGTTTGTAAAGTAAACATTTAGCTTGGACATAAACATTTAGTTTGAAAGCTAAATATTTAGCTTGTAAATTAAATATTTATTTTGTAAATGAAATCTTTAGTTTGTAAACTAAATATTTAGCTTGTAAATTAAATATTTAGCTTGTAAATTTAAATTTTAGTTTGTAAATTAAATATTTAGATTGGAACTATGACATTTATAAATGTATGAATAACATAGTGAAAATATGACTGGAATTTTTTTTTTCTTATGAAAGGATAAATAAACCAAAAATATTGCTGTTAACTTTTGGACTGTGTAACTTTACAAACGACACCCCATACCCGAGGGTGTTTTTCTTTCTCCAGGTTTATCCAAGCTGCCGTCAACAGAAGCTAAAGAGCTGGCATTCAGTTTGGCTCAGCGTTGGATCAGAACCAACTGGTTGGCCTATGTCAAGTACGACGCCATGTTTGAGAAAGTGAGTGTCCCTTGAAGCATTCAGATCCTCACAATGCTCTGAAATAACTCTGCTGACTCAGAACCCCCTCCCAACAGTACGATGTGAACGGAGATGGAAAACCTGGAGGAGGAGGAGAATATGAAGTTCAGGTATGACTCACTTTGTGTTTGTGTGTAAATCGGATGTTGTAGTCAAAGGATTGTGTCTGAGTTTATGTGAAGTCTTGTAAATAAAGGGGGTGGGGGTGGTGCTGGTTATCCTGTTGACAGAGGTGAAGGTGGAGCGCTGATGTTTTTATCTGTTAAATTTTTATTCTGTACTTTTGGTAAAATATCTCATAAATCACTGAACTGATTTCAAATAAATCCTCAGGAAGTAATCACTGGATGCACATTTACTACTGATTAACTTTTAGTCAACTTGATTCAAGATGGCCGCCACAACAAAACAAACAATTAAATATAATTTGCATGTTTGAGTGGAAACCCTCTCACTTTTTTCCCTCTCTCGACTGGAACAAACAAACAGAAAACCACGAGTGTTTTCGTGTTCAGGACTGAGCTGGAAGCATGTCTGCTGGAAGCTTCGGCTGTTTTTTTTTTAAATTTTGTAAAAATAGAAGCAACACATCTGAGCTGCTGTTTCTCCTGCTGCAGCTGGGCTTCGGTTGGACCAACGGCGTGGCCCTGCAGCTCCTGGATCAGTACGGGGCGACGCTCACCTCGGGAGGCAGACGTGTCCGCGCTGACCTCCTGCTGCCTCTGCTCGTCTCCGTCGCTCTCGTGCTCCAGTGAATCGGACGTGTCCAAAGATCCGAGCTGAAGGTTGAGTTTATTATTCCTGCCTTTACTCGCATCACGTCAGCCGTGAGCGTTGCTGCGAACCGCTGGAAGCAAAGAGACCAAAGAGTCCTGGATAAAAACCATTAGAGCTGCTTTAATTAGCCAGTTGTATAAAAGGCAATTCAGAGATTAGATGATGATTTTCCTGGTTTTTATTTTTTTTTATTTTTTTTTTTTATGTTTTTTCAGTCTAGTTGCTTCTGCACACTTTGTTCTGTTGTCAACTTTCATAAGTCCTGTTCAGCTCTTTTAAGAGATGGGTGCTGTGACTTTGGTATTCTCTAATTCTAATAATTTGTCAAATATTTCCTCATTGAAAAACATACAGTATTCTGTAGATCATTCTGAGAATCAATGTACAGTACTTTTTAAAATCTGCTCCAGCGTACTTGTTCTTTTTTTTTTTTTTTGGTGTCTTTTACTACTTTTAGCTTTCATTCTAGCTAGCACTTAGCTACTTTTAACTTTTGCTAATTGTAGCGTTTACTGTTTTTAGCCTCTAGCTAACCTATTATTTTAATCCAGCTTTTTCATACTTTTGATTATCTTTTTGCTAATCGAAAAGAAGCTTGTGGGCTAGCTAATAAGCTAGCCTTTTGCTACACATCATTAAACTTTTGCTACATTTCAATAGCCTTTTACTATTTATTGCTAGCATTTTACTACATTACTTTTATCTAGACTTCTGCTGCCTAAAACTAATTTTTTTCACATTAGCTTTTATCTAAACTTTTGCTGCTTTTAGCTTGCATTTAGCTTGCTAAATTCTTAGTACATTAGCCTTTAGCTAGCCTTATGTTGCTTTTAGCTTGCATCAACAACTCAGTTTCAGCTTCAGTAGCTTTCAGCAGTCATTCAACGCTCAACATTCACACCTCATTTTCACAGGAAATCTAAATTCTCTAGTTTGAGATTAGGATTAATATTTTTTGTATAATTTTCCTCAGATAAACAATCACTGATTTAGGAGAAGATGTGAACCCTTCAGGCACCACAGGATTGTTGGAGTCTCTCTGCAGATTAAATCTCAACATGAACTTGTCCTAAAAGATGAACTGAGATTAAAAACAGTTAATTTAAATTTAGCTGATATTTGCAAAACAAGTTCAAATGAAAAATAAACTCTTCTGTAATTGCATTCATTGTGTTTTATCTCTCGCTACCATGAACGTAATATAAATGTGTCTGTAATATTTCTTAATTAAAGTCCAAAAACGGTCCTTTCAGTGTAAACTAACCAACCAGGCGATGCTGGATAACAATGGTAATCTGAAACCACTGCCTTAAAACCCATAATAATTGAGTTTATAAAGGTCAAGAACCAAAACCCTTTCATTCTCGTTAAATATGCTGCTGAAAGTGTGTGGGAATTAATTTCCTTCCTTGCGCTTCCACCAGCTGTGCATCAGAAAACACACTGCAATGACCTTTGGACCTCTTCCAGAACACACAGCGTGCACGCTGATATTTTGTGCAGAACATGACAGAAACGCTGTCAGTGCTGGAATAGCATGGCTGTGCTGCTTTTACTAGATTTCCAATGGGTGTAAAGGTGCTTTAAATCCACGATGGGAGAGGCAGTCAGATTTATTGTGAAAGTTTTTTTATTTATTTTTTTTTTCAAGTTGACCTTTGGAGTCAACTCCATTGAAAACATTCTGCCACATCTTTGCTCAATATGTAGTGGATATTCAGGACAGCTCAAGTACTTTGGATACCCACAGGCATATGGAAACCATGATGAGGCCCTAAGGAAGACGAAGAAAGATCAAAGTCCAAATAATCAATATGCATGCAGTGCCAGCTTTATATGCCAGCTGGTATAATAGCCTGTCCAAAGGAGAAGATAAGAAGCCACTAACATCAAGACTCGAAAGCTTCTCGTGATGCATAACGGGTTTCTCCCCAAGTCCAGAACCCCAAGACTATACACTAAGAGAAAGAAGGGAGGCAGAGGACTAGTGAGCGTCCGAGCCATCTGATGTCCTGGAGTACATCAGGAGGAAAGCCCCTGATGAACTGATGAGTGAATGTCTCATGACAGTAGCAGAAACTACTGTGGAAAAGTGGAACAAGGAGAGCCATCATGGAAAGATGAGCCCTTGCATGGCATGTACCACTAGCAGATTGAGAAAATGGCCAATATCAACAAATCCTACCAGTGGCTAGAGAGAACTGGACTGAAGGGCAGCACAGAGGCACTAATCTTAGCAGTACAAGAGTACCGGTAGTAGAGGCCAGTGTCTACCATATCAGACAAGACCCAAGATGCAGATTGTGCAAAGATGCCCCTGAGACAGTCCAACACATAACAGCTAGATGTAAGATCCAGACAGGCAAAGAATACAAGGAGTCTATAAACCTGCTGGCTGGAATAATATACAGGAACATCTGAGCTGAGGATGGACTGGAGGTGCCACAGTCAAAGTGGGAGATGCCACTGAGGGTGGTGGAGAATGAAAAAGCTAAGATACTGTGGGACTTCAGAACCAGACTGATAAACAGTTGATGGCTGACCAACCATTGTGATGTTGACAAGCAAGAGAAGAAGGCAGTGGTGATAGATGTATCAATCCCAAGTGACCGCAACATCAGGAGAAACACCAAGGGCTGAAAGAGGAAATACAAAAGTTGTGGAGAGTCAAAGAGTCAGTAGTCCCAGTGGTCATTGGGGCTCTTGGTGCTGTGACCTCCAAACTGGAAAAGTGGCTCCAACAGAACCCAGGAATAACCTCAGAGATCTTTGTCCAGAAGAGTGCAGTCCTAGAAACAGCTAAGATACTGAACAGAACCTCAAACTGCCAGGCCTCTGGTAGAGGACCAGAGTTTGAACAGTGCTGACTGGTAATAATCACTATTTTTGTCATTCCAGCATTTAGCCATATGGTATACACAAACACCCTGTGATGGACTTGCGACTGGTCCAGGGTGCATCCTGCCTCTCGCACAGTGATGGCTGGACATGGGCACCAATGGCCCCTACAACCTGAAAAGAAAGAAACTGGTAAAGATGATGGATGGATGGATATACACAAACCCTACATTTCTGCACAGGTTACAACAAAAAAGTGTGAAAACTAAGAAAATGCCATATGCATTCAGCTGTAACTGAGATGCGTCAAACTGTCCAAAGAGACAAAAACAAGTGGACAGTATTCTTTCATTTTGTCTGGCATCTGTGGTGACACGGTGGCCAAGCATGAAATAAAGTCCATATAGGTATGCAAATACTGGTATGTAAGGAATAGTTTACCTTTTGCAAATATAAATGGACTCCTCATTGGCTGTAAGTCTGGGGCTGAGTGAGGATTTTAGTGCATTTCTCTGTTTAGCATGAGCGGATACAAAGGAATTGACTGTTCAATTTATACAGGCAGAAAGGCTAACGCGTGCAGCGGTCCATAAAACCACAAGGATCCCGCTCTGTAATGTCAGGTCTCCATCTACAAGTCATATCACCGGCTTTATTTTTGTGCATAAGTGACACCCAGACAGCTGCAGTCGTGCATATAATGCTGTGTTTAGTAACGTTCAAGCATCAAGAAGCTGTCATCAAGTTTTCAGCTCGGCTCACATACTGGAGGACCTGCTCGCATGCAGTAGTGCTGTTTTTGCAGGATTGTCGCGTGCTGAGTTAATGAAATCAAGCTGTAAAATTTGGAAGAAGTCTGTCAGGACCGGTGGTGATGAGGTGAGACGGCGTTTAATTACACAAATCATGACTTTATTCTGAGGAGCCTGTTGAAATGGGAAACTCAAGAAAATGTAGAAAATCAGAGATGACTGCGTTATGTGATGCTGGGGAAATAAGAGGTTAGGAATTCTCTGCCACCACCAACTACAAAAAGCAGCGAGGACCAAGTGGACGATTGGTTAGTTTTGTGTATCTGTTACCAACAGTTCTGATGAACCAACCAAAATAATTTACTGAAACTCTCAATAAGTCACAGCTGGACACACAGCTTCAAATGATAATTTTTGGTGTTAACTCGATTCAAGATGGCTGCCACAGCTAGTTGAAGTTAAAAAACACAAAAAACGGCTTAAACTTTATCAACTTTACAGATATTGATAGTGTTGTAGTACTTGAGACCAGTCCAAGACCGGTCTTTTTGACAGTCTTGGTCTTGTCTCGGACTCTACCGCATTTGGTCTCGGTCTTGGACATTGAGGACTCGGGATTTTATTTCAAGACCAGTCAAGACCACAGCTGTGGAAATATCACTGAACTGCCAGAACATTGTCCAGTTTATTTGTTAACATCTTTGTTTTTATTGGATGTAAAACGTACTGATTCAAATCCAAGTGATAACGTGAGTCACTGCTAAGTACATGGTTTTGTTACCGCTGTCACGCCCACCCCCTTTCACTCGCACGCATCACTCCCAGTGTTGCCAGATTGGGTGGTTTACTGCCAGTTGGGTGGTTTTCGTTCAGATTTTGCTGGGAATTCTGGGAAGATTTTTGTTGGATTGTTTTGCCACATATTGGTAAATTACCTTGACTTGTACTGATGATAAATTGAGCTATAATTTGGTGTGGTAGTAACTGAGAGTCATCCGCAACACATCTCAGAGGGTGACTTCTTGCAATATCGTACAAGATATTGATCAAATGGGAAAAATGTTAAACAGAAGATGGTTTTAGTCTAAACCTCTGGCATCATGGCGGGCGACATGCATCTCACATCAGTTAAAAGGAAGGAGACTGTTCTCAGAAGGTTAGACGTGGATTGTGTCTTCATGCATTGAGCTGCAGGTGAAGACCTGAGCTTCGTTACTGCCACCTACCTTCACCAACCCCCCACAAAAGGTGCTCATTATCCCCTGACTCATTGTAGCTTTTACAGACCGCCATTACATACAGCCACGATAATGCCCCCCCACATCTTACCCACAATTGTGCTACTTCTGTAGACCAACAGAGGAGAGGGTTCTGTCTTCTGTAACATTGGAACAGAACCAGAACTTCCATCAGATCAACATGAGCTCCGACAGCTGATTCTATTTAAATAAATGTCCCTCAGTAACAAACGTTTGGAGATGAAGTCAACTTTTTGACCTCTAAACTGGAAGGATTAGCCAACTGCGGGCATGGATATTTGATGGCTTAGAGATATTGATCGAGCGCTGTCCAGAGGAATCAGACTCTTTAAGGATCAATATGGCTCAAGAAATTGGGCCAATAAGTTCTTCTGCTTAAGAGAACATTTTTTAAATCTAATGGAAGGAAAAGCCAAAGGTGAACTGATGAGAAACTGGTCCGACTTCCATCAGCATCAGTTCATAAAAGCATCTGTGAGCGCGAGGAACGTTGCTGCTCGTCTGTTTTCTTTGGGTCGTAATGGCGGCGGTTTGATCAGATTGATTGAAAAACAAGCGATGGCGGAAATAATTTGTGTAAACTAAATGAACAAAACAAATAAGTGAAAACTGTTGGGGTTAGAAATATTATTTTTGTTAAACTCATGTTGCATACAGTTCTTTAGTAAATCTGGTAAAGTTCAAACTGCTTTAATTTGAGGATGTAGATGTTTACACCCCTGCGTTGGATCTTGAGAAACCTTTTTTGTCCCTCATCACAAAATACCCTCCATCCAGCCGGCCGTCCATGCATCTTGTGAATGTATAACTTGCTAAAAAATAAAATAAATAAAAACAAGTGAGGTACTGACTTCCATTTTCGTATGAGGCTGCATCTAGGAGTAAGAAATGTTCCTGTCAAAAGTTAGAGTTGCTAAGTCAAAATCCAAGATGGCTGCAACCATATACAGTATCTGTAAACCTTGTTAACTGGAAAACTTGGAAAAACAAGCAACGGACCAACTTCCATTTTGTTTTGTGAGTGCATCTGGGTGTAAGAAAGTTTCCTTTTGAAAACTTGCTTAACAGGTCTAAATCCAAGATGGCCGTCGCCATAGATATTAGATTAGATTCAACTTTATTGTCATTGTGCAGCGTACAGGTACAGAGCCAATGAAATAACTTTAGAATCCAACCAGAAGTCCAAAAATACAGTATTACTACCAATTATTTACAGTTAAAATGCATGGAACGAGTATGGAGCATAATGCTTTAAAATGTGAACATTACATGCAACAGTGGACAATAGCTACTTATAGTGTAAATGTTGGATGAGAATATGCATATTTGTTTATACAGTAGTATGTTTCTACCCAGTATGTACAGAGTGAATGAAAGTGAAATATGCAGATGTGACAGCAGCAAAAAATATATACACTGCAAGCATGAATAGTGCGGTATTAAACAAATATACAGATACAATGAATATTTCAACATTAAAAACAAAGCACCATGTGTATTTAAAGTGACGTTATTAAAGTGACTCTGAGTTCAATAACGTTACAGCCTCGGGGAAAGCTCTTTGAGTCTGTCGGTGCGGCAGCAGAGGCTCCTGTAGCGTCTACCAGATGGCAGGAGGTTGACGAGAAACGTCCTTGATGATGTTCCTCACCCTACACAGGCAGTGTTTGTGGTAGATGCACTGAATTGTGGGTAACCGAGTGCCAGTGATGCAGTGGTTCTGCAGCTGAAGAACGGGTTATTTTACTCTGAGTCCTGTTTCGCTTCATGTTGTAGTAGAAACACACACACTGCTGCACCTGCAACAAACAAGACTTAATTTTGTTTAACATTAGAGGAAAAAAGAAAATCCATCCTAATGAACAATCAACCCATATCCATCTGTCCATCCATACATACACCTGTCCATCCAGGCATCATCCTTCCATCTGTTCATACATCCATACATGTGTACATACATCTGTCCATCCATCCATACATGCATACATCTGTCCATCCATCCATCCATGCATACATCTGTCCATCCATCCGTCCATCTGTCCCTCTCTGTCCAACCAGCCTGTCCTGTCAATCAATTTGTCCATCTGTCAGTTTAACCAGTTTTTCTGACTAACCTGTTTATCCATCTTACCCGTTTATCTCTGATCAACTGGTCCATTCCTCCGATCATTTCATCTTGTTTTTTCATTATATTTCAGCAAAGTCATTTAGCGCTATCAGACTGTTTTCATAAAAAAAAAAAAAAAAAAGTGTAGTTTTGAGTTTTGTTGTTTGAAATGTTTGACAGCAAAGTGGTCAACCTCTTGTCTGAACTGGATCCAATCGGGGGGTTTGTTCTGGAGGACCCGGTCGCTCCACACGTCACAATGGCCTGTGTATAGTGTCAGAGCTGCACAGCGTTCAGCCGAGGCTTTTCAGAGAAAAACACAAACCCCTGAGCTCGTCCTTAAGGACCTTCTGCTGCGTATGAAACACAAGCCTGGAGAATTGTATTCCATCATCCTCGCTTTTCATCATCCGGCTGCATGCAGTGTCCGGCTGATTACTGCCTCAGATCAATAGTCTGCTGAGGGTGAGGGCTTGAATTGTTAGATCTGGACTCGGACATCTCTGGTGTGTTATTGTGCACATCTCGTAGATGAAAAACACACATTTCTGCTCGCCGGGTGTTTTCACCGAGAGATGAAAGCCGTGTTGGGCTAACTGGACCTTGCGTGACAAAACAGTCTGAGACTTTTTTTTTTTTTTTGCAGGAGGAGGCTCACCTTGAGAGGAAGAATCATGAGGCAAGAGAGTGAAAGAGTACAAGGATTCTTATTGCAGCTGCACAGATGGTGCAGCAGATGAGAGGAAAAAAATGGCCGCCGAGCACGTGTTTGACAGCGTACGGCTCGGAGCGCATCCAAACGGAAACACTTAAATATTTATTGTTCTGTAGCTGCTCGAGCTCGTTCTTTCCACCTTCGGTTTGTCAGCGAGAAACGTAGCTCAGGAGCCGAACGTGAAATATTAATTTCTTTGCAGCGAAGCTCTGGTGCTGAAGGTGGAGGAGCGTCGAGCGGCATATGGTGCGAGATCCTGCAGGGGAGGAGCAGCATGTCTCCAAACTCCACGGTGGAGGAAGGGTCGGAGCAGCGAGGACACGAGAGACGGAGGAGAATTAAATTACCGGGAGGACGATTTCAACAGATCTCATGAGTCTGCAACTGCAAGGGAGACGTATTTAAATAGCACAGATTTTGTGCTTCGCAAGCTATTATTATTACAGCCACAGTCAATATTCATTCCCTCTGTCTGCCGGTGATAAATGCAGAGGTAATAAGAGGGAAATGACATTTCACTCTGCATTAAAACGGCAACCTTAACCAGCTGGGGGAAGCTTCACAGCACTCCTCCCCAGCTTTGTTTTCAGAAGTTATATTTGCAGCAGGTTTTAGATTAGAAATTACATTTCAATCAGTAAAGTGGGGGAAGGATTCTGCTTTTCAATGCGTAGGCGTAAATTTGAGCTCTTCAGGAGATGAAACCCCGCTGAGAATTTATTATTGAAATCCACACGCCAGGCGTGAACAAAAATCTGAGGGGGTGACTCCGTGAAATGTTTCCTTCACATAAATATATATTTTTTTAAAAAGTGACACGGTGCATCGAGTATCCAGGAGTTTCTGTAACGTGCATCATTTTAACCAGTAAAGTCCTGAAAAAGTGCAAACTTCATCTACAATACTGTAGTCCCTCGCTACTTTGCGGTTCGTTTTTCACAGATTCTCTCTACTGCGGTTTTTCAAAATAAGAGTGGACATGACACACAATTGGCTGATGGATGAGCCACACGATCGACATGGAATTTTTATTTAAAATGAATTATTTTAAATTATTTAGCACCTGCTGCACATTTGTGCAGCTCTTACTGCAGGATAAGTTTCCTGCTGCAGCTGATCAGCTGTTCTCCGTGCAGAGGGAATATGTGGGCGTGGCCAAGAACGCCTGCTGGTGGCCGAGAGCAGCGGAGGCAGAGAGAGGGAAATCATGACATGCTGTGCTCTTTTAGAGCATTTAGAGTTTAGAAACATTGTTTAGAATATTGCAAGAGTGTGGGAAGGGTTTAAAGCGACTTTATCTCTATATATCTATCTAGATATACTAAAATAAACTACTACTTGTACTACTATCCCTAATTTGCGGTTTTTCACTTATGGCGGGGCTTCAGGATACGGATCCCACGCGATAAATGAGGGAATAATGTTAAAACAGATATTTGAAAGGTAGAAATGTTTTAAAGGATAGTCTGGTCAAGTTCAGTTATATTTATCAATAACTGGTCCCTTTTCAGTCGTGACGTGGGCCACGGAGCCTGAATATGAATAAATGGAGACATGTCGTCCTCTATGCTAGGCTAACGGCTAGCCAAACGTGGGCCTATTTTTAAAATTTATTTATTTATTAGGCTTATAAAGCAACTCTTTCTTAATGTCATGCCAGAGTTAAAAACTGCTACACAGCACTTTTGAATAATTTAGTTTGTCGCCATTTTCTCGACCGAACAGCGTTCGCGTCGCTGCGTGAATGTACGACCTGAATCCTGAAAACGCTGACGAGTAAAATGAAAATTGAAACAGAATGCAGTGATTTGCACATCTCATAAACCCACATTTTATTTATAATGACACGCAGTAGGATTTAGTAGTAATACTAAATGCTTTAATGGAGATTCTCTTGGGGTCAAGGGTGAGGTTCTGCCTCCAGTGGAGAGTTCAAATATCTCTGGGTTTTGTTCACGTGTGAGGGAAGAATGGAGCGTGAGACTGACAGACAGATTGGTGCAGCGTCTGCAGTATTGCGGACTCTGTGCCAGTCTGTTGTGGTGAAGAAGGATCTGAGCCTTAAGGCAAAGCTCTGTTTACAGATCGGTCGACGTTCCTGCCCTCACCTATGCTCATGAACTCTGGTTAGTGACCAAAAGAATGAGATCACAGACACAGATGGTTGAAATTAGTTTCCTCTGCAGAGTAGCTGGACTCTCCCATAGAGATCGGGTGAAAGTTCAGTTATCCGGGAGAGACTTGGAGTAGAACCGCTGCTCCTCCACATCGAAAGGAGCCAGTTGAGGTGGTTCAGGCATCTGTTGATGCTTCCTGGGTGCCTAACTAGCGAGGTACTTTGGACATCTCTGACTGACTGAGGGCACGGGGAAGACCCAGGACATGCTGGAGAGACTGTCTCTCAGTAGGTCTGGGAATACGTTAAAATCCTCTCAGAAGAGCTGGAAGAGGCGGGTGTGGACAGAGACATCTGGTCCAGAGCAGTGAAGAGGAGCAGTGAAGAGTTTGTGCTGGTCCTTATAAGTGACTGTAATAAACAGACAGATGGTTATAGAAGTATTCATTGTATCAATGACACATGCCCAATGATAAGTCATGTATCATTGTCAAGTCAACTTTATTTCTAGAGCACAGTTAAAACAGATAAACTGTTATCAAGGTGCTTATTGGGCACTTTGAAGTGGTTATACATGCTGGTGAAGATTCTCAGTCATCCAGGATATGATCAATTAAAAAAACATTCAATACAAAAACAACTTTATTTGTACAAATAAAGTGGCTATACAGAAATTCCCAAGTTTTCTTTAGTGGGTATATATGTGCCGTATACCAGCTTATCGTGTAGACTTCACCACTGGTCTGGACCTCCCTGCTCAAGCTGCTGCCGCCGTGACTCGACTTCGAAAAAAGCAGCAGATAATGGATGGATGGATGGACGGGGAGAAAAATAAAGTTAATTTAGAATTTATGGCAGCAACACATCTGAAAAACTGGACCTGGGACGAATAAGAAACAGCTGAGGAGCATTTTGCAATAAATTTGGGTAACTGTGAACAGGTCAGTACGAGGAATGAGTATCTTGGAGAAACAAACTATTTCAGAATAATGTTCAAGAGAAAATTGGGCAGACTTTAAATGTCCTGTCATCGACGAGGACGGCCAGAGGCAAATCCAGAGTCCTGAAATGATGAAAGAATATTTATTCAGCTGGGCTCCTCTGAAAAGTCCGTGGAATTCCTCAGCAGAATGGTTGGGAGGGTGCGAGCGTCAGGTTTACAAAACTTCTGCAGGCGTGTTGAGACAAGACTGCTTGTCAAGGCCAGTCAGGGAGCCGAATGTCAGATAAACACGATTGTTTTGGGGACAGGCTGAACTTTAAAGACATCTACCTTCACTTTGTGTCGGTCCACTCGCTTCCGAAATGTCCAAATTAAATGACCATACCAATGGAACGTGCCTGAGAAAAATCCCAGAGATCTAATCCATTCGGCCAAAAGTCTGCGTTTTCGAGACATGAACCAAGCCATCATGTAAGACAGGCAGCCTGACCAGGTCCAG
>JARVGQ010001461.1:36385339-36396568 GCA_031762355.1 Hypsolebias martinsi | reverse complement strand
GCGCCCCCCCCCCCCCCCCGCCCTCGTGACCAGGACTGGATCTTCCTCTGTGTTTTGCCTTGTGCTCTTTGTGTATATTTTGCAGTCTTACTTTCCGTCTTTCCTTTCTTTCCTGTTATTTAAAAACAAACAAAAAAATTAATGACAGTAATAACAACAACAATAATAACAATAACAATAATAATAATAATAATAATAAACTCCACTAGATAATTACTAGAATAAATATTTTATAATGTGGAGAGGATGGCTGTAAGGGGAGAAGGGAGGCCATCTTAAAAAAAAATAAATAAAAAAAAATAAAATCCGACCGAACGTAACGCTCCAAAAAATTCCTTCTGAGGAATATTTTCTTTTGAAAACCAACCAGAACTGCCACTATTTCGGTCTGATTTGATTCAGACGTCTGGAGTCACTGGAAAAGGTAAAACGGACTGACCTTCTCGGACATCAAGGAAGCTCCATTCTTGACTGACCGGCGAAAGGTAAAGAGTCGCTAATGTTTTTACCAAGGGTGGACCAGCGTTTAGCTGAGATCGGCCATGACGCGTGTCATTTCTGGTTGACATAACTCATCTCCCAAGATAACTCCCTTCCTATTCCTTCCTTCTTTGTCTAAAACCTCTCCTCGCCAGTAACATTAAGAAAATGCCTTCAGATACAAGTTAATTACCATCTTATAACTTAATCTGTTGTTCCTTAAATGCTCGTCAGTTTGAGAAAATACGGATGCGTAATTTTCATCTGTAGATGTTATTTTATAGGAAATGAATCAGAGCCAATCGTGTATTTGTTATGATGTTAATTTAATGATCTGTTAAATAAATGACCTCATTTGCTTGATGGGTCAAATATAATTAATGTCTCATGTCACTATATTCTCATTGGGTCACAATATGTTTAGTTAATCCAAAAAGAAGAGAATCCGTGATTTAAATGAACAATTAATATTCTCGGAATTGAACTAGTCTTGAATAATTAATTGGGGGTGCACAGCTAACCCTGCCTAGAATCCTACACTCATGAGTGTTTCCTTTCCACTGTTGCCTTCATGCTTGCTCAAGATTAGTTCTGCAATGGAGTTAAACTCAAAGTTTAATGTTAAATTATTATTTTTTTTATATACAGTATGAATGTTTCTGTTCAGTGCCCTGAGATGACTTCTGTTGTGACTTAGTGCTAAACAAATAAACTGAATTGAAATTGGATTGAAGTTTAGAAGCCGGAGACACGTATAAGTGTTGGTGAAAGTCAGTGGTTTGACCTGCAGGAGCAAAAGGCTCGGAGGACGGAGGAGAGGCAGTGATGCCTGGAGAGCTGCCAGCGGCACCAAATAGGAATAGTGAGATGGAGGGAAAAGTCATTTGAACTAATTTCCAAAAAGAACAGCTCCTCTCAGAGTGCCAAAGTTTTTAAGTGACTGCTGAAGCAACCTGCAGTAGGAACTCGTGGCTGTGGCAGCAGCTATTTTACACACGCCACTTTACATTTCTCAGTGCATCTTTCTGCAAGCATCTGTTTATCTCGGCTGTTTTTGTTAATCTTGAAACCTCTGTCAACCGATTTTTACTCCCTCTGACTTCAATACATTGTTCAAATAGTTGTACCAAGTAGTGTGATGATTGCATTAAAACTCTTAGGATTTTTAATCATTTGAGCGTGAAGGTTCAGTTCGTTTCATGTGATCTTTTAGTCTTGAGGCAACGCAGAGTCCATGTGTATTATTAATCATGAAAAGGTGGTAATAAATGTCTTATTGGCTCTTATGTGTGAATGTGTGTTTGAACTTTGTTGGATTTTTTTAACCTGGATTATTGAGCATCAACTGTGAAGATTACAGAAAATCAGTCAGATCATATGGGCAGGTTTTGTTGTTGTTGAGATGTTTCATCCTTCATCCAAAGGACTTCATCTCTCCAAAAAGCTGCAACAAATGCAGTCTCACAAGCAGCACATGCATAATGGACCAACACATTTGCTGGCGATAAGAGTTTCTGGGGTCCGCCTTCTTCCCTGTTGACTCTGTTGAGGCAGCCATAGCCAAAGTG
The DNA here is from genome assembly GCA_031762355.1 of Hypsolebias martinsi. Classification (NCBI taxonomy): domain Eukaryota; kingdom Metazoa; phylum Chordata; class Actinopteri; order Cyprinodontiformes; family Rivulidae; genus Hypsolebias; species Hypsolebias martinsi. Next base: position 36,394,520 of record JARVGQ010001461.1, on the reverse strand, counting down.
GCTCTAAACATTGAAGTTCATGCTCAATAATCCAGATAAAAATAAAATCCAACAAAGTTCAGTCAGCTCATCTGGACGGTTACTTTTGTTGAGATGTTTCATCCTTCTTCTGAAGTATTTCATCAGTCCAAGGAGTCAAACTCAGTCCCACAAGCAGCACATTCCCATAGTGGGTGTCAACAATAAATAAACAATTAAATAAATAAAGGAAATTGTCCAGATGAGCTGACTGAACTTTGGATTATCTGTAATGTGAACGATCATGGCCCCTTCTCCGACTGCAGGGGTGGTTCCTCCTGCAGGTTGGCCTTGAGCAACTGAAGCCATCTGGGCTCAGTAATTTAAGAGAGCTCTATTAACTTTTTACCGTTCCCCGTTCCTCCAGGAAACTTTTGTCCTTTGTTTCAGTTTGGTTTTGGTTGGATATCTTCATTCAGATGCACATCCACTCTTACGCTGCACACACTAAACATGCTTGGACATTTAAATTCATGATCCTTGGTTGGGGTTTGTTTGTGCAATAAAACAGTTTTAATTGTCCCATACCTTCGTCTTCCTTCATTCTTGTTATGGGCCATGAGCCAAGCCTGTGACATAAAATATCTTATTAACCACTGAATGGATGTCAATACAATTTTCAGGAAGCAACTTTTGGGTCTACCTTTACAACTGATTGAATTTAAAAAACACAATTTAAGATGGATCTTAGAAAAACACAAAAAGGGCTGTATGAGAGTCATTCCCAACACTGAGCATCAACAGATCACGTGGTTTGTTTTTTGTTAAATGTGCCTGTCTGTTAGCAAGATAACTCATGAACCACCAAATTGCAGTTAAACTCTCAAATGCATTTGACTATTTGGAGTCTAAGATGGCTGCAACAGCTGATCAAAAGGGGCTGTAATGTATCAGTTTAGCAGATGTTAAGCTAAATTTCGTGTGGTTGAAGCGAATACACTGTTCAAGTCAAGTTTGTCATTCAAATCACACATGGTACGCGAGGTGGAACAAAATTATGTACTCCAGGTTACACCCAAAGATGCCAAAAATATGTGAAAAAAGACACGGTATATAAAGATTCAAGATATACACCAAACGGTATGCTAAAAGATGCACTAAAAATGTAAAACAATACGTTGTAACAGCAACCCAAACAAGAGTCTGTACAGAGCTCTATAATATATTAAAGCTCTATAATATATTACATTATTTCAATTTCATGACATTTTTGTATTGACCAAACAGCTTTAACTCTATCCCTCAGGTTAATATGAACTTAATTCAAAACTCTGGAATTAAAATAAGGTAGCAGACAACATCCATTTTTTAAGACATGCTAGACCTTTAATGAATTTAATGCATGTTTTCTTCTACGATAAAGCCTTGTTAATGATAATAGGAAAGAAGTTAAAGTAAATGAGTTGTTTATGACCGGATCATCAGCCGTCATATGTTGAATTAAAACCGGAACAAATCAAGTAGGAGTCTTTTGGTGTTCCATTGAATAATAATTAGAATAATTAACTGAGGTGCGTTGCAATTTAGATTGTAATTGGTGGCGGGGTGACATTTGAAGTTCAAATCAGACTCAAGTGCAATCGCCCTGAACATAAGTTAATGGAAACTCCCAAATATTTAGCTTCATTTCTGAATAGATTGGATTTTACTGTCCAATTAGTTCTGACCAGACATCTCTGGGTCAGGGATGGGAATGTAAGTGCTGCTGCAACATCAGATGAATATTATGGTGGTTAATGTGTAGAAGGGACTGAGCTCGGTATGCTAAATGTAATGAAATGCCAGTAAAATAGGGACACTGTTAGAAGTCAGTCAGCGTGGGAGAAGCACACAGAAATTGTAAATAAGGGCTCTGTGCTTTCTCACCACAGCAATCTGTGTATTGTTCCCTGATTGAAGAAAATCAAACAGTATGGATCTGCTGTTTTGTGAAAACATTCTGTTCTCCCTACACAAGATTTAGACCTACAGAAAGGAGTTGATTGTCCGTTCTTTCAGACTGTAAAGTGGTCACTTTGGAACACAAACAAACACTTTGATAAATAAAACATTTTCTCCTGACAAACAAGCCTGAAAGTCAAACAGGTCTTTGTGTAGTTTCTTACCAGCAAAAAAAAAAAAAAAAAAAAAAACAAAATGTCCATTTTAACAATGACATTGCAAATTAAACAATGTTGCTATTGAGCACTTCGTGCAAGATTATGAAAAAGGGCAAAGTTGCTGCTTGATACAAATGGAAATAAAATTGCATTAAATAGTAAAAATAAAATGAATAAAAAAATCTAGTGTGCAATTACAGTACAGTATAAGGAAATGTAATAAACATCACAAGAAGGAACTCTAAAAAACGGATTTCACTGTTAGGAAGTTGAAATGTTGAATAAAACAGAAAAAAAAACTTTTAATGCACATCTCAAATGCATAGTCTATTCCCATGAAACATAAGCAGAACAAAAATATAAATATGTATTATGCTCCCATTTTTCACGAGCTGAACACAAAACTGTAAGACTATTTATATGTACACAATAGGCCTTTCTCTCAAATATATTAAATAAAATGTACACTGCATGCCCCTCCCCCCCAAAATAAAAATAAAGGTCGTCACCCGGATTTAACTAAGCAAATGGGTACGAGCCTCCTATTGGATAATTACTGCATGGGTGATTATCTTTCAGCTGGCAACAAGTTATTTAACCCCAATTGGTGCAATGGAGTTGCTTCTTATTTCTTAAACCATGTTGAAAGACACATTTGGTTGTTGAAAAGATGTCAGTCTGTTTGAGAAGGGTCAAATCATTGGCATCAAGCAGATAAAACATCTAAGGAGATTGCAGAAACTACTAAAACTGGGTTAAAAACTGTCCAACACATTAAAAGCTGGAAGGATAGCGGGGACCCATCGTCGTCAACGAAGACATGTGGCTGGAAAAAACCCCAAAAAACCCTGAATGATAGTGATCGGCGATCACAAACATTTGGTGAAAGCACATCGAAGCAAAACAGCAGCACTCAGTGCTATGTTTAATAGTGAAAGTAAGAGCACTTCCACACAGGCAATGTGAAGGAAACTCAAGGAATTAGGACTAAAAAGCAATGTAGCCTTAAGAAAGTAATCAGTGAGGCTAACCGGAGAAAAATGCTTCAGTTTGCTAGGAAGCATAAAGATTGGACTGTGGAGCAATGGAAGAAGGTCATGTGGTCTGATGAATCCAGATTTACCCTGTTCCAGAGCGATGGGCGCATCAGGGTAAGAAGAGAGGCAGGTGAAGTGATGCACCCATCATGCCTAATCATCAATGCAAGATTTGTGAAAAATTAATGCAACAATGGATGGAAATAGATCTTGTGACATTGCAGAAGTTTATCGAAACAATGCCACAGTGACTGCATGATGTAATCAAAGCTAAAGGTGGTCCAACAAAATATTAGTGACCCTTTTTTTTTTTGGTGGGAACTTTTTGGCCAGGCATTGCATTTATATAGCACCAAGTCATCTCAGGGCTCTAAACAGAAACATTCATACATAAATAAGTTAACATTTATCCGAGGAGCAGACTGCTTTGAGTTCAACTTCATCACAGAACTTTCATCTTGAGCAAACATGAAGGCAACAGTGGAAAGGAAAAAACTCCCTCATGACGAAGAACCCTTTAGCAGAACCAGGCTCAGGAGAAGCGGACATCTGCTTTGACCAGCTCACTCGTGAAGATTTTTTTTTTAACAAATTAATTTCTAACTATTCATTTGATGAAAGGAGGTCAGTTTGTCCTCCAGTAGTCTAAGGTTATTGCAACGTAGGATAAGAAATAGGTCAGGAAAACAAGCCAACTAAGACTTATCAAAAAGGAAAGTCAAGTCCAGTCTTAAAACTGGACAATGTGTCAGCACCACAGACAAGAAACTGGAAGTTGATTCCACAAGAAAGGAGCCTGATAAATGAAAGATCTGCCTCCCATTCTGCTTTTGTCAACTCTCGGAACCACAAGTAAACCTGTAGTCTGAGAGCAAGTGCTCTGTTGGAGATCTTATTGTTCCATATTTTCCTAATAGAAGATTGGAGGTAGGTTGTTGAGAGCTTTGTAGGTTAGAAGTTGTGGATTTTAAATGAAATCCTGCATTTGACAGGGAGAGAAGCTCACTGGAGTTAGGAGAGATAACATCCCCCCAGTTAAGACTCTGGCATCAAGTGAATTGTTTTGAAGTAGTATTTGGACACCCAGATAAACTAATGCAGTAGTTCAGTCTAGACATAGCAAATGCATGACCCAGTTTTTCTGCATCATATTGTTCACATTTGTGTAAATGTGTGAATGAGCACCTCTCCTTTGCAGAGATGATCCACCCACCTCGTAGGTGTGGCATAGCATGATGCCGATTTAGACAGCATGATTTTTGCACGGGTGTGCCTTAGGCTGACCACAATAAAAGGCCACTCTTAAAATGGGCAGTTTACAATGCTACTGTTGTAAGTTTTGAAGGAGCGCATAATTAGCATGCTGACTGCAAGAATGTCCACCAGAGCCGTTTGCCCATGAATTTAATATTCATTTTTTTATGATAAGCTGTCTTCAAAGGCTTTTCAGAGAAAATGACAATGCAGTTGTCCCTCGTTTATGACAGGGTTTTTAGGTCCCCCCCATGTTTCAAGTGTGTCACTGTTAATATAACTGTCTTCAATTGTCATACCTACAAAATACAGCCAGTTTGTAAAATGTACAGGGAGATAGAAACAAGGCACAGGAATATGTGTAATTTGCTCAGAAGATATTGCGGAAGGCCTTTGCAAACAGGGCAAACAAAAAAAAAATAAAAAATACAAACATTTCAAATTCGAAGAAGGGGATGTTGAAGTTCTGTACAATGTCTGAAAGAGAAGTAGGAAAGGAGCCAGGATGGAGCCTGGCTATTCTGGACCACATGTAATCCAGCAACTCTTGGGGAACACAGCTGTGTTGAAAACATTGAAGGGAAAGAAAGATCTTCAAAATAAAGTACAGTGTCAGTCCCATGAAGTGCTACAGAAGAGGCAATGTGGGCGACAAAGAAGCTGGGCCAGATGCCTCAAGTGAGAAGGCACAAGAGAGGGAGTCAATGTATTTGGGTAAAACAAAAACACAAGTACTGACCAAGACTGAAGGTCATGACCCTGCTAAGGTGATCCAGTCCTCTCCCCATCCCAGGATGTCTCCCTCACCTACTCCTAGGATGTTGCACAGTACTTCTCAGCAGCAAGATGCAGTAGTATCACAAAACAAAACTTGCATGTTCCTGGTCGTTCCCGTTCTTGTCTGCGTAAGTTCTCATTGTTCTTTAGAAATGTTTTCCAATTTCTAAGCTTTAAAAAGATTAAACTTGTTTTTTTGTGCAATAAAAACTTTGGTCTTTAAAAGATTTAGGGCAAATTGAAGCCCTTGTTGACCCATACAAGTTGTATGACATCTTTGTAGAACACTCTGGATGTGGCAGGCTGCCCGATGAAGTAAGACTTGGACATTTGTATTTTTCCAGTGCAGTTCATCTAAAAAAAAAAAAAAAAAAAAAAAAAAAAAAAATTTTAAACAGGTCATAGATGCATATATTTGTGTATTTTCCTTAAGAGCAAGGTATAAAGATCTTCTGTAGGAAAATTTGTATCCGTCCTTTGTATTTTGTCATTTAATCATTCACAATTATATTATTTTCCAATACCTGTACACAGAAAGGATGCAGTCATTGCATCATCTTTTTATCATTTTGGGCAGTACTGGGCTGTTCAAAAGGTTATTTGCCATGATATCTTCTTCCATATGAAAATGAATTAAGATTAAGGGTATTCTGTCATATCAAACGATGTCGTTACCTGAGGCTTCCACTTGGATGTGTTCTGTAAATGTAGGAGGTCACTAGCTTTTAGTGGTATGTCAACTTTCTTGACAAAACTACATGAATCTATTTTTATACATGCACATTTGTTGGGATGGATCATGACGAGATCATGATAGACCCCATAGGCCATGCAAAGGGTTATGAAAGAAAGCTTCTCCGTGACTGGAGGTGATGTCCCAATTGGTCAGTTCTTATGCACTTTTATTGTGGTTACAATGTCCCTAAAGTTAAATGCTTCTGCTACTGCAGAAATTTTCTGAAAGCCAAAGATGCCAGCCAGAGAGAGTAACTGTAGAACCAGCAGTCTGCCACACAGGCTGCAGCAGGATTCCAGCAGTTACAGAGACTGGGTTTTGAAGGTACAAGGAACACAGACAGTATTTTTAAATCATTGAGCTTTTAAAAACTTCACGTACTTTATAGTTTGCAGAAAAATACTTAAAAAGGTGGAAAGCCTGCAGTCAGTCAACACCGGATCTGATGAAATGTTCCAGGCCAGACTAGGCATTGCGACCACACTATTGCCACACCAAGGTGAAAAATATAAATTGCAAATACCCATTTTTAAGATATACTGTGATTTGTATTCTGGCTGATGTTAAGCAAATAGGTTTGGAGATATTATATAGGCAAGACTTGGATAGTAATGCATTCATAGAGAATGTGATTAAACAGGACAAAGACTGTAGCAAAACTACAGTGATGGTACACGGGTGTGTTAAAAGTAGGACATCATAAGTGTGAGGGTAACTGAGGATTTAGGAAAGTGCAACTTACTTGTATGTACATCTCAAATTTTTAACATTGCTTAAAAGCCCAATATTTCTTGCCAGTCATCTTGGAAAGTGAAACTCATCTTGCTTAGTTTCTTTTTTTAATACCATTTTATTTCACCATTCCTCTCAATTCACAAGTTGTTTTATGATTGGGGTGGGGGGACGAAGAAGCAGCAGAGAGGTGTGGAAAACCACACCACTTCCTGGACTGATTTCTAGACTGGACCACTGAATTGTCAGCAACCCAGATATCCAACTGGATCAACCAAGTGTTTAGAGAGAAGTGCTGCTCCATTTAAGGTGGGATGGACTCCATCTCTCTGCATCAAACCAGGTTTTCTCCAAAATGCACTCCAGTTGTCTACAAATCCTACGAGCACCACCTGGACGCCCAGCGGTTGGAAGCAGACATACAGCTAAAATGTCATCGTGGACAGGTTGGGGAGGGGGCTGGAGGAAACTATGGAGTCAGACAGTTTTTGGAAAGTTACACACCGAAGCAACATTAATTGTAGTGATCTGATTTTCATAGCAGGGTGTCAATTTTGCCAACGTGAATAATAATTTTACTGTATAGTAGGTGAATGACCTGTAATTTGACTATGACTGCATTACATCCATGTTTCTGGTTCAGTTTTAATACTTTATACATTTTTTTGAAGAATACACAGATTGGGGGGGGGGCTTACATTGTTTTGTTTTGACATTTTCACAACAGCTGGAAATCAATCGCTTGATAAAGACATCTTAATTTGAAGATTTCTTAACAAGTTGAAACAATCCTACATACAGTACAACAAACAAATGCAAGGCATTTGATGAATAAAATTAATAAATACAATGGAGCATTGTTTTTTTGAAAGTGTTTAGCTTAAAAAAATTACTTTAAACAAAAAAAGTTTACTGGAACAAAAGTAAGTTTGCAGTGCCAGCGAGAACTTTCTTTAAGGCAACAGTTCTGAGTAAAAACCTTAAAAGTGAATGTGTTCATTTTTTGTCTAAATATAAAACCATTTTGGTCCCTATGATGGACTGGAGACCTGTCCAGGGTGTCCCCAGCCTCTTGCACAGTGACTGCTGGATATGGGCACCAGTGACCCCCGTGACCCGTAAAGGAAGCGGGAGAAGATGATGGATGGATAAACCATTTTACCTGGGGAAAGACTTTGCAGCTTTTTTCTGCTAAAATGTTATTATCTGAGAAATACTACAAAGAAACGGTTTCCTTTCAGTTTCCAAAATCACAATTATCCTCCATCGTTGAGTGCTCTGAAAAACACACACACAAAAAAAAAAAAGTCTGGACAATGTTGCTGGCATTTTAAACAGTTGAGGACAGCATCATATTTGTTTTTCTGAATGACTGAGAAAGCTAAAGTGTTTGGGGGGGGGGGGCGAGGGGGTTTTTTGGCTCAAAGCACTGAATCAGAGAAATAAAATGTTAATTCTTTTTAACTTTTACAGCAGTGATGCTCCCACTAGGAAATAAACATGAGGTTCTTCACCTTGGGCCCACCGATGTGCCAGATGGACAGATTGTACATGAATGGAGGGAAACCTCCAGTTGAACCCATTTCCTTTCATCTGCGTCTTTGTGCGTTCGGTTCTGACAGTCATGGCCGACCTTCAGAACAAAGACCGAACGTGAGAGATGTTGGTCTTCAGTAACTGAAGGGACCATTATGTTGTAGTTCAGGGTCTTATAAGAAAATAGATGAAAAAAAAGTGCACATTTTGGTTTCTTGTCAAGAGCTTTTTGTACCAAAAATTGTGGAAAATTTTTGTAATTGCGTGACTGAAGCGGCACACTTTCCTTCAACTGGTTCAGAGGCTCAAGGAGAGATTAGCTTTACGGTTCGGCAATAAAATAGCTCTTTTAGTCATCCAAATGATAATCATACCTTTGGAAACTGACTCACCTTAAGTTGAGACTACTGTGTTGAGAAGTTTAAAGGACTTCATCAGTGGAAAAAAAAAAGAGGCTTTTTTTAAACTTCATTCTGTTCAATAATTCTAATCTTAAAAAGTACAATTTACATTTCCAACTACACTTTTTACACATGAACAGTCACGGTGAATTCTTTACAAGTCTTGAGCTTCACCAGCACTCAGGTTTATTTTAAAGGCTCCTCTTATAAGAAGTTATCTTGTGTTGGTTCTGCTCGGTGCTTTGGGAAGCACAGCCATGGTGTTTTCTGTTAAATTGATGACTTTGTGCCAGTTAGGTTTGACATAAACACACAGTGAAGTATTTGCACTTCAGTTTGAAATAGTACCCAAATTTGCACATCTTTAAAATGGTTTTAATATTTTTCATCAAAATCGAGCACTGCACACATTCAGCAACAGAAACGTGGTGCCACAGTCATGTTTGTCCCTATAAAAACACAATGACCACTATCTTTCCAATCGGAGGCAATGTGTTCAACATAATGGTACTTCTATTTAACAGTCAACAATGGTGTACCACAAGGCTCAGTCTTAGGACCCACCCTCTTTACAATCTACATAGGTAATGT
>JARVGQ010001461.1:36331157-36343610 GCA_031762355.1 Hypsolebias martinsi | reverse complement strand
AAGGAGTGGCTCCGTAAGAAGCACATCAAGGTTCTGGAGTGGTCTAGCCAGTCTCCAGACCTAAACCCTATAGAAAAACTTTGGAGGAAGCTCAAACTCAGTGTTTCTCAGAGACAGCACATAAACCTGGCTGATCTAGAGAAGATCTGTGGAGAAATGGTCCAGACTCCTGCTGCTGCAGTGTGTGCACACCTGGTGAGGAACTACAGGAAAACTTTAACCTCTGTAACTGCAAACAAAGACTACTGTACCAAATATTGATTTTCACAGGTGTTCAAAATATACTTATTTGCAGCAGTAACACACAAATTATCAAACAATCATACATTGTGATTTATTGATTTTATTTTATTTTATTTAAATTATGTCTCTCACAGTGGCCATGCACCTTAGATGAAAATTTCAGACCCCTCCATACTTTTGAAGTGGGATAACTTGCAAAGTCGCAGGGTGTTCAAGTACTTATTTTCCTCACTGTATATGTATTTATTAATCATGAATGTAGTACGCACTATCACCTTGTGCATGTGCATATTGTCTTTTTCCAAATATGTGTATTCTGCTTCTTTTTTGATTATTTCATATGTTTTTTTTTTCTGTTTAATTAGAAAATGCTACTGGATGGCTCAACTTTTTCCCTGAAATTAATAATCTATCTATCTGTCTGTCTGACTGACTGACTGATTGACTGACTGACAGTCAGTCACCCATGACCTCTAAATGACACTACAAGGGTAACGGTGGTTTGCTGCTTAAATGTCCCGGAAGAAATCCACACTGTTACACATCACGTGAAATCTTTGCTTTTAAATGCAGCACTATTTTATGCAATGAACAGTCTATTAGCAAAATATCAGGTAATGATCATCCCTTCAAGAAATGGTTTAAATCATTAGATGCATTCAATGTCACATTTTGCTCTTTTTATGTCTTTGTTCCACTCAAGCAAACTGGTCATTGCTTTGCCTTTTCATTACATTTTGTTACACGTGAATCAATTTTGATGAATGTAATAACAGATTTCAAGCAATTCTTTTTGTCAGTCCATTTAGTTTTTTGGTATCAGTTTGTTTCTATTGTTAAAATAAATCATCTAAAAAGTAAAACTGCCACAACGAGGAGAGTTTTCCCGCTGAGCAATCACTTTGAAGTGTTTGCTTGTGGCTTTCTGAATGTGAAATCCATCTCAGTGGGACATGGAACAAAAGAAAATCCATAAAGATGTTGATTATTCAAATTTTGACACATCACAATTCTCAATTCTCCCTTTCATAGCAGTGAGACTATTTTGTTTAAAGCCAGAAGGTGACAGTATGAGGCATGAGATGAGTGTAACGAGAGAGATAACTACGCCAGGATGTGCGCTATCTGACAGGACCTAATTGAGTTGTCGTGGTATTTAACAACAAAAAAGTGTGAAAAGCAAAAGCTTTTGAGCAAAACAAGAGAAATAATGTAATAAAATTTGACTAATTTTGAACCATTTAGTTGTTTTATCATCTTTATGTCATCTCTGTGATGATCTTTGTGCTTTGAAAATGTTATAAATTTTCCCAACAACTTGTGACAGATGCTCACCCTGTCAGTAATTACGTGACAAAAATAACTTGTTAGCTTCTCAATTAACACTGTGAACGTAACAGCTGATATCAGTAACATACTGGATGAGGATGATTTTGTTTTTTTAAAACTCAACTTATTGGATTTGTTTGTTTGGTGCATTGTTAACTCTAAAGTGTCCCTAAGTGAGAGTGAGAGTGAATGGTTGTTTGTCTTGTTGTGGCTCGGTGATGGATTTGCAATTTGTATATGATCTGGTTCACTTGAGTCAATTGGCCTGTGCCTGATGCAGAAAAGGCCGTGGTGGTGGATGTTAAGGATCCACAATTGCATTGTTCAGAGATGGTTATCTCACAATTCAACACATCAATAAATGAACAAACAGCCCACAAATAATGGAACAAAATAAACGGTGCAAAAATGTACAATGTACACACACAGAGAGCAAAATAAAATAAATAAACAAATAAAACTATGTCTTTATTGAACTTATTTGAGTCTGCAGCTTTTCCGTTGGGTTATTAACCTGAATCAGCATCCAGACTCATTGAAGTCTGCAGAGTTTCTGGGGATTCAACTGTTTTTCCAGCAAGGCCTCCAACACATGGATGTGACTGCAGTCTGACAGTTCAGTTCATTTTATTTATATAGCGCCAAGTAATTTGTCCTCCAGTAGTCTAAGCCTATAGCAGCATAACAAACCAACCCTAATTATAGTATTTATTAACAAGAAAAGTCTCAAGCTGAGTCTTAAAACTGGACAATGTGTCAGCCTCACAGACAGAAACTGGATGTTGGTTCCACAAGAGAGGAGCCTGATAACTGGAAGAGCTTCCTCCCATTCTGCTTTTGGAAACTCTAGGAACCACAAGTAAACCTGCAGTCTGAGAGTGAAGTGCTCTGTTAGGAAAATATGAAACAATAAGATCTCAAATATAAGCTGGAGCTAGGTAGATGAGGGCTTTGTAGGTTAAAAGTAAAATTTTGAATTCAATTGTGAATTTGACAGCGAGCCAGTGGAGAGAAGCTAAAACTGGAGAGATGTGATCTCTCCTATTAACTCCAGTTAAGACTCTGGCAGCAGCATTTTGGATCAACTGAAGACTTTTTAAAGAATTATTTGGACACCCAGATAATAAACAATGGCAGAGAACATTAAGGATCAGAGTTAATTAAGATTTTGGGCTCAAGAGTCCTGATTCTGTGTGAACATTCAAATCATCATGCAGAGTCAGTAACTGACCTGCTGCAATCAGAAAACCAATGGATGGACATTTATTGCATATTGGCTTTGTCATAACCCAATATTTTAAAACTCTTTCTCTGCGAGTAACTAATGTGTTAATTCTAAAAGGAAAACTTACAATGTAACATGAATATTTGTCAAATATTCTATAGCATAATTTCTATGCAAAGTATGTTTTTAATCATAACCTGGCCAGTTTTTACAATGAAGACTACAAAGGTACAATATTTTTAATAACTTCTCTAAAATATATATATAAAAAAATGCTACTGTAGAAATACTTATTCAAAGTCTTCAGCTCCAGACAATCAAAGATTTTTGTAGTCCATGGCTACCTGCTGAAGTCAGGAGGGACCACAACAGTTGACTCAAAGCTATTTGCAGAGAAAAGAATAGTTGGAACAACAATGTTAAAAGCCTTTCAGACGTTTGGTCGGCACAACATCGAAAGGCCTCGGTAATGGCTTTCGTGTTGCAGTTGATGTCCTCTGAGGTGCACAATGAAATGGCCTCAAATGGTGGAGCAAAGCACCATTAGTTAAAAAAAAAACAAAAAAAAACACATGACCCTGTTCTTCAGCCGTGACTCAGAAAACACTGACAATGAAAGAGAAACGATTTAATGCACAAATAATCAGGCGCAAATTCACCCCCTCCCTCCACGCAGTAATTAAACTGTCATTAAGTGCTTTAAATCAGTGATGCTACTTCACAGCACAACCTCAACCAACTGGTAATTATTCTTCACCTTATGGTAATTTAAATCCACGTTGTTATTTAAATCAATCAAATAATTATAGAAAAGAGTTGAATTGTCCCAACTGAACCACAGGTGATAGAACTGAGGTCCAAATAAGGATTTTTCTTTTATTATTTATTTCTGCACATTGAACGTATCATAAATTGCACATAGTAAGATGAGAACTACTAATAACAAGGAACACATCAGAGACCAACTGCTTTTCCATTAGCAGGATTTTCTCTCCTTGGTTTTAATATGTAAAATTAAAACAACAGTTTCAAATGATTAAAAAAAAGTAAAATTATTGTTGTTTGTTATTGTTTAAATAAAGGGGATAAGGATAAAATGAACCATGCATACATGTTATCATTTGATAGGAATTCACTACAAGTTTTTATTATATTCTTCATAACGTTTACTGCTCTTCCAGCTCCACTTTAGATATAAAGAAATGACAGATTTTATTAAAAAAAAAACTGATTAGTAGATGCTCATTTAAAACTAATGACCATTTGGACTAAAACCAATTTGAAAAGGCGAACATAGATAATTGACATAACCCAATTAACAATGGCTTAACACATCTGGGTTTGCATATATTTTATTTCTTCTTTCGGCTGCTCCCTTCTTCAGGGGTCACCACAGCAAACCAATTCACATGAAGACTTAGCAATTGTTTTTATGCCGGATGCCCTTCCTCTTGCAACCACAGGCCACTGAGCCACCACAGCCCTCTCTGTGGAGCAGAGTGCTGCAATCTAGAGCGACCGGGGGGAGCAGGTGTTGTGGGTTAAAGGCCTTGCTCAAGGGCCCAGACTGGGGAAATGAGTGTGGAGGCAGATGTGAGTGTTTCGCCTTTCCCACCCGCATTTTCATGTTGTCTGTCCAGGTACTTGAACCGGCAACCTTCCAATCACAGGCCCATCTTCTCTAACCTCTGCACCACCACTATCACTGTCAGATTTACAGATTCTGATGTAAACTGGACATGGTAGCTGCGAGTCAGAATATTTTCTGAGCACTGAAAGATCTATAATTTGGTCCCTTTTAACCAATTAATAGTTCACTGACCATTACTTTTACTGTAGGTATAATGATGTCCCAGCACTGGAGGAATGTCTGGCAGAGATTTTTATACCCAGCAGAGATGTCCTCCAAATCAGATGCAGGGGATGAGTGGTGGCTGATTGGGATCAATTCAATTCAAAAATACTTTATTAACCCCAAAGGGAAATTAAATGATGTAACGCGTTATCCTCATTACATTAAGATATGTCATCGATACTGATGGATGTAGGTAGGACGGATCTCTTGTAAAGGTCTGATCAACAGCAGATCTAAAGGAACTGGCTACAGATGCCATCCGATCCGCCCACCCAGACTTGGCTGGCTTCTCGGTTTCCTCTGCAGGACTGCCCGAATGCCGAGCTGAACTCCTCCCAGAGTGATGGCCACTCCTCCCAGCAATCTGCCAAGCTCCTCGTCACTGCCGATAGTCAGGTGCAGGTGGATGATGCAGGATCTCAGTGGTCAGTCACTCGAGCACAGCAAGCAGGTAGATGATAATGCATCCATGGCACCTCCTTTTCAACTCATTTGGAATTTGATGCTGTAGTTGAGATATTATTTGAGCTTTGAAATGTTAATCAGCTGCTCCTGGTTGTAAAAAAAAAAAAAAACACCTTGTTGTTACGGTTATGCATCATAACAAACATCCAAAACTAAACAGGTTTCAGTGAAAATCCTTCCAGCTGCACAACATCCAATACCAAAGGAAACAATCACCCAAAAAGTGACTTACATCCAGAAAAAGTGGAATCAAAGTTGCAGCTGTGGAGAAAATTAGTGTGGCTGGCAAAAACTAGAACTCCCACACACCTGTATCCACACTCCAGCTCTTTTGGCCACTTTCCAAAGTTCATGACCATAGATGAAGGTAGGATTGTAGACCGACCAGTAAAGCTATTTCAAAGCTTTACTTGTGTACCTTAACTTGTGACTGTAAAAGCTGTGGTGGGAGAGATCTGTATTGGAAATTTTCATAGAGTCAGCAGTCCAACGTCACGTTAAACTATAGCCTGGTGTATTAATTTCCTCACCTCATGGGTTAACCTTGCTTAATAGATAAAAATAAGTGCATTTGAATTATTAGCGCATGAAAAATTAGATCCAAAGTCAAAGGACTAATCAAACGCAGCAGCGTTACATAACTAAACAAGTCTTAGCGAGAATTAGTGTGACAGGATTTCAGCAATAATAATTATCCGCAGTCTGATAATGGTACTTTTATTATTTTAATGATGCAGTCCTCCCTTTTATGTGCACTTTGTTACTGAGAGCTTGATAAGTTAATTAAAACGTGGTAGCAGTTTCTATAATTTAGAAAAAAAAAAAACTTGTTTAAATGTAGAATCACTTACATTTTTCCATTACTTTGTGGTTGATTTATCTCCATGCGCTGCGATTTTATCAGTTAACAGTAAAAACATGCTGTTTTATTTTTTTTTTTTAACCTGCTGTGAAACTGGCATAAATATTTCTAATGGATTAAATCAGTCGTTCCAAATATCTTGATAAAGAGTTGCAGTAAAGTTAACCATCTCATTAGTTAGCATGAATGCATAATAAATAAAATGTGTATACCGAGACTTTTTTGGCTATTTAATGGGGATGGGATTTTTTTCTTTTTGTATGTTTTGCCATTCAAAATAACTGTTTTTTCTGTCACCTTCAAATGAAAACATCAGAGTTTAAGTTTGATGAAAGCGTCTTGTGAATGTGGCAGCTGGAGTCTGCTGTCCTGCAGAGTTTGCACAGGGCAGCACAGTCTGGGCTTAAAAAAAAAAAAAAAACAGGAAAAGAGACGGGTGACACAAGAACAGACAGATTTAAGAAGTAAATTCATGTAATCTGTGTGCTGTTTACCATCTCTACATGTGCTAAAATGGACAGGATTGAATAAACATCAAATATTCCTGTATTTTGACATTTGTTTCCTCAGACTCCCTGCTGACGCTGTCATTTTCTGCTGTATGAAAGCCTGTCAGTCATCTCCGACATCAGAGGAAATGCCACAGGAGAACATTGTAAACATTTGGTCACAAACCCTCATGAGTTGCTTCATGATTCAGTACAATAGTTTAAAATTCCATAGATCATTCACTAAAGGAAAAGACTGACAATGGATACAGAGTGATTGACGGGAAAAAGACTGAAAATATGGCACACTTTGACAAAGTAACCACACATATGTCTCTTCTCCACTGGGGGCCCCACCTTACAAATGCTAAAAAAAACATAAGGAATGGAAGTGACAAAGTCGCCATGCAGAATCCTAGTTTTGGGCCTTTTTTAAAATCAAAGCTGGGTTAAAATTCCAACATCACTTGGACTGTCTTTACTGCAGTGTCATTTCAAACAACCCACTGTCTTCCAGGGTGGGGGTATGTAATATGTCTGAATCGGTTTTCAAATGTCACAAATCAATTTTGCTAACAATGATCTGTGCTGACACTTTATGAGGGTCGGCAGAGTAATTGCTATGCGGTGCCGTTTCTCCTAGTAAATTTGCCGTGGATGTTGCAGCTGAAACAGGCTGCAGTGGTCTTTGTCATTGTTTCTCTGTATATCGTAGTCAAGGTGCAACAGGACTGTCTTTAAACTTGCTATTGAAAGGATTTGTGTATAAACTTCCAGGGATTAACATTTAGACAATTAGATTTTCCATTGAAACGTTTGTATCATCTATTGAATAGGGGCCAAGATGGTGTAGAGGCAGGGCAGCCGGCTTGGGACCCAAAAGTCCCAAGTTCAATTCCCAGTCACTGCATCCCTTGTGGTGTCTCTGGACAGCACACCTCATCCCTAAATTGCCCCCCTGGCGCTTTCAATAGCTGCCCACTGCGCCACCTGGTGGTGGATGGGTTAAATGCAGAGACTAATTTCATCCTTGTATGGAAACATACATTGATGACATTATTATTATTATTAATACCTTTATTTAACCATGAGAATCCCATTGAGATCAGATATTTCTATTGAAATGGAGGCCTGTGCCTGAATGCAGCTTAAACCTGCGTGTTTTTGGACTATGGGAGGAAAATGGAATACCCGGTGTGAAAACCTATGCAAGCTCCACAAATACATGGACCTGAATCGAGGCATGAACCCAGGACCTTCTTGTGAGGGAACAGTGCTAACCACTAATCGACTGTGCTGCTATTTATGCTGTTTGTCAATAATCTGATAAATAAACATTTTTATTGTGTTGTACTTTTTTTTTATTACACATGGAAATATAAAAATCAGGCTTCATTACTTTCTTACTAGGTAACACAAAGGTTCTGACACACGACATGTTTCCCACTGGAGAACCCACATATATCATGTTTGATAAGTGATACTTGTAAAAAAGGATAAAATAAAAGGATAAAAAAAAAACATTAAATATCTAAAAGTCTAACAGTGCAGACAGCTAAGATTACTTATGAAACGGGTCAAAGGTCAAAGTTCCACTGATAAGGAAGTAATAAATATACGGTTTGCCTCAAGAATGATGAAAATCACTTACTGCTTTACCACACACACACGCGTGCGCGCGCGCACACACACACACACACACACTGCTCAAAGCTTTTGAAGAGTAATGTATGAAAATTGCTTGTGCACGATAGCATGTGTCACCCTCCTGATCCCCTTATCTCTGACTGTGTTTTGTTTATCTGCCTCCTCACCACTGCGCTCCATTTATCAGCTGCTCCGGCATTCCTGTTGAAGCACCCCCGTGATTTGTCTCTTGGACAATGATGGACACAGGCAGTCTGAGGAGATGTCCGCAAGCCTGAGTGCAGTCCCGTGGCTCTGGCACCGGCCTCGGAGACTTATCATCTCTTCACAGAAGTACTTTTTCATGCTTTTGATCTTGTATAAATTAGTTTCTGAGGCTTTTCTGTTAAAGCAATTTTTTCCTCCCGGCTCCTGTCAATGAAAATCCCAGTGAAGATGGGTATATGATCCAAAATTTATAGACGTGTCACTTCCTGCCACGCTCTCCTCTGCAGCACTGACCCTGATTGACAATCATCAGGATGGCTCAAGATTCAAAAAGAGGTGAGAGCAGATTACAATTGACCTATTATGCGAGAACAAAATACTTTAAATTGGCTGTAAAACTCCACATTTAGCTAAACTGAAATTGTTTTTAATCATGTTATTTTATAAGTAAGTCACAAAAACACCCATTTTCAAAACAAACATATTTTTTAAATAAAAGGAAGCGTTAGAAAAATCCAAACACCATGCAAGTAAATCTTTAAAACCAAAGCACCTTCATTTAAAGAAATACATTATTCTGAAGGTTTGCAACGTCTTAAATATTGTGCTTTTTTTTTTTTTTTTTTTCCATTTTTAGCTTTGTTGTTGAATTTGCCCTTGAAGAGTAATTTCTTAAATTTGTTACTTTTGCTTAAAATTCTTCAGAATTTTCTTTTCAGTTGTTGTGGTCTTGTTTTGATCCACTGTTATTCTGCTCAGTGCCTAACTGTACCTTAAAGTGTGATAAAGGAATCGCATTAATAATAAGATATAAACTGAAACGTGTTTTAATGTTAACTAAAATGTCAGGTCAAAATATGTTTTTAATAAGGCCAACATGGATCACGGTCATCCTTCAGATTCTAGCTATGGGACAATTAAATTGTCCTTGGACACTAAATTTCACTGTTTCCTCTTGTATTCCTTTTGATGTATGACTGAGGAAAACAAAAGTTCAGGATATTTAAAGTGTAGACAAACACTATTAAGTCCTATTTCAGTGTTTTTATCTGCATTTATAAATCAGAAACCCATTCAAAAGCTTATGTTAGATAAGCATTAAAATGGAAGTATAAAAGTGATAAAGCTTTTTTGTGTTATCTTCCACAGCAAAGGATGAGAGCAGGGGCGATTCTAGAATCTGCCATTCAGGGGTGCTCAGCCCCTAGTGCTAACAATGGCTTTTGGCTTGAATAATATGGCAGCTTGATCAAATGATTTCTTAGAAATGTTTTTCCAGACCAGCAGGACTCGATAGCCTCTGTTTGAGTGAAGCATCAGAAAAAAAGTTGTGTATTAGATGTGAGGGGTCCTGGTGATCCGGGTGGCTTTCTTGATCACTGTCAGACAATTGAGCAAGTGTGAAACTACAGTTTGGTGTAGTAGTAGCTGACAATGTCCCGTGTACTTGGAGCTCTATCACAGTCAACAATAGGACCCAAGTGCAGGCAGACACGGGTGCAATGAAATAAAATAAAATCTGATGCATTAAACAAACAAATAAAAACAAAGGGCTTACGTGGCGGCAATACTTTAAAAACACAAAAAGCACCAAAACACAGGGACGAGGGAACACAGCGGAACGCATGAGAAGGAGGATCGGGACATTTAATAGAGCACTAAGATGATGAGCCGATGTCCAGGTTGTGATCATGAAAGGTTTATATAAAACGGAGGGTGATGAGAACGTGACGGCACCTGGACGATTCCACAGTGGGAACAGACATGAATGAAATGTGGCTGGCGAGGATGACAGAGGGTGAAGATGAGAACTGAATAAAAAAAATACAAGATATATGAAATAACATAAACCAAGTTCAAGTTCAAATAGGTTTATTGTCATTTCACCACATGTGGTACATGAGGTGGAATGAAATTATGTACACAGGGTCCCCGTTACATCCAAAAATAGCAAAAATATAAAGTGTAAAAAGAAACAGTAAATAAGGATCTAAGATATACGCTAAACGAACGCCAAACAGTATGCTAAAAGAGCTAAGATAAATGCTACTCACTAATAATTTAAAACAATAGGGCATAACAACAGCACCATGAGTCAGTGGTGAGCAGATAGGTATGAGTACAGCAGCATGAGATCAGCAGCATGGAAAATCAGCAGCACATAGTTAAAGTGGCATTACAGTGATTTTCCTGGTTAGATATTCATGAGTCTAACAGCCTCGGGGTAGAAGCTGTTCCTCAGTCTAGTGGTTCTACACTTAATGCTCCTCAGCCTCCTTCCTAAGGGGAGTGGGGCAAAAAGTCTGTGTGCTGGGTGAGTGGGGTCTTTCATGATGCAGGTGGCCCTCTTCCTGCGTCTGGAGGTGTAGGTCTGTGATGGTGGGGAGACTGA
The DNA here is from genome assembly GCA_031762355.1 of Hypsolebias martinsi. Taxonomy (NCBI): domain Eukaryota; kingdom Metazoa; phylum Chordata; class Actinopteri; order Cyprinodontiformes; family Rivulidae; genus Hypsolebias; species Hypsolebias martinsi. Next base: position 36,332,897 of record JARVGQ010001461.1, on the reverse strand, counting down.
CTCCAACAGACTTCTGTGCAGCCTTCACCACTCTTTGCAAAGCTTTTCTTTCTGCAGCTGTGCAGCCTCCATGCCACACACAAGCTTATCAAATGTGATCTTTTTTTCTTGCTTGCTCTCGGTGAAAGGCAGACACTCCTCCTCTGCTTCGTCCCTCACTCTGTCCCTGTTTTGCTCTTTGTCTTGTGAACCTTTTTCAGAGCCTCTTTTTTTGCATACCTTCTGGATTGTAACGATGGATTTACTCAGCTGGACTCTCAACAAAACAGATCAATTTTTCTCAACAGGTAGTCAGGGTGAAGGAGAACCTTTTTACCTTGCCGGAAAGATAATTGGATCTACAAAGTATGATAACTTAATTTTATTGTTTTGAAGTTGGTTGAAATCTTGATTGTCGACAAATTTGGAAACACAAGCAGCTGTTTAAGCTGCCTGGAATGTGGAGAATGTGCCAAGCTTGGAAGCACTAAGACTATGTGTGATCAATATGTGGTGCTGTATCAAGCTGAGCAGGCTGATCCTTATCAGGTCTGTGGAGCTTTCTGGCAGTGGCCACGAACGATTGGAAAGAATAAATCTTGGAGAAGTTGTTAGCTCGACTTGGCATAATGAATCAAATTTGGCTGTTTGGAATTGCCATGAGAGAATGTACTAGCGAGCCTGTAAGACAAACACAGAAATTTACAAGTTTAGCCTGACTCAAAATATTGTTGATATCTGAATCTGGGCCTGGCCTTGGAAGGCGGACCATCTCAAATTTCTCCTTGGATGTTTTGGAAACAAAGATGCTCTGTCCCACTCCCCAGCCCTTCCCTTCTCCAAGGTCATGGACCTGTGACAGAGCTCAACCGAGTTGGCTGATAAACACACACCTTTTATCAGGACTATGGCTAGGGGTGCTCTGACTGTGCTGTGCTACAACCTTCCCTCAAACTCAATGCCTCCACTGGACTCCCTTGCCTCCCCTGGTGCAGGGGTGGTGTGAAGGTGCCAAGGGCTGTATTGCTCACCTGTCTATTTATGTTGCTTTGCTGTGGTTTTTTTTTTTTAAATATCTTAAACCATGCCCTGTCAAGGACACGGTGTGAGAGATCTTTTTAATACCTCTCTCCTAATGTTTTCTTTCCTTTTTTTTATCGAAGCAACAGGGGCAGCTCATCTTAGAGGTTGCAATCCCCTGTACACTTCTGTTCATCATAGGATGGCTGTACAGAAAGTAATTTTGTTGTACTTCACTATGCAAGAATAATAAAAGCATTCTGATTCTGATCTGACAGCCCCAGTCAGTGAATGAATGAATGAATTATTCTAATTTATCCACTCATCTATTTTCTTGGATGGTTGTGGGTAGCTGGTGCCTATCTTCAAGTGGTCAGTGAGTGAGTGGCAAGGGTCATTGCAAACAGGTCACAAGTACATCACAAGATAACACAAAGACAAACAAGTCTTGACACTCTTGTTCACACCCAGTGCCAGTTTAATTACCAGTTAATGTAAAAAAAAAAATCTGTATGCCTCTTTTATGATTGTCTATTGTTGTTGTTGCCCGTTGTTGTCATCATTCTTTGTTGAAATCAGGTCTCTGTTGTAAATGAGTCCTCAAGGCTCAATGTGATTAACCTGTCTAAATAAAGGTTGAATTAATGAATGAATGTAACATTATTGTTTTAGTTTGTGGCGGGGAAACCACAGTACCTGCAGAAAACCTACATGTGCAGGGGAGAACATGTAAACTCAAGA
>JARVGQ010001461.1:36262698-36274720 GCA_031762355.1 Hypsolebias martinsi | reverse complement strand
ACGCCGGTTACCGGGAATGCCGGAAACCGGGGGTCACCTGTATATATATAGGTGTGTGAGTGTGTGTGTGTCGCATCGTGTATGAGTGTGATAAAGCACTGATTAGGCTCTAGAATGATTTATTCTATTAGCTTTGTAGAGATATATAGATTGATGTATGAATGGGTAAATGAGGCACAGATTGTGCTGTAAAGCGCTTTGAGTATCTTGATAAAACAGAAAGGTGCTATATAAGTGCCGTCCATTTACTTGGGAAGTCAAGGTTGGTGAGAAGCCTTTGACTTTCCAAGTTGGAATTCTGACTTTTTGTGGCGCTTCAGTTGACTTTTCAAACTCAGACTTTGGAGATTAAATGTAAAGCGGTACACCTCCTTGAATACAATTCCTTCTACATTTTTTTAAATTTGTGTTCTCCAGACCTTCGTGTGTCCAGACCTCTGATCGTGCCAGGCTACCCAGAAAACACAACAGGGGTGGTGGGGGGTCAGGTGAAACTTGTGTGCAAAGTCCACCGGCCAGCATCCACCAAAGTACAGTGGCTGAAAACGGACACCAGAAGTTCAGAACGGAGTCCAGGAGGACCACCTGACATCAAGGCCCTGACAGTGAGAACAAAGTTAAAGATTTTAAAACAGCAGCTTTAGCCCTGATGTCGTACAATGCTAACATATTTCCTCCCTCTTGCAGCCCCTGCAAAGTAACGGGTCCAAGGTGAACACTCTCCACCTGTCCAATATCACTGCTGAGGATGCAGGTGAATACGTCTGCATGGCTGAGGGCACCCACGGGGGACAGACGGTTCAGGCCATGCAGTCGGCATGGCTGGAAGTCCTGCCTGGTGAGACATCCTTATCTTTACATCAACATTAAGGCTATAGAAATATTTTACTTTAGCACCCTTTGTGGGTTCAAGGACTCAGGGTTCTTTATTTATCATTCCACACCAAGTGGTGCATGTGGTGGGACGAAATTTTGCACACTGGGTCCCAGTTAAATCCAGCAAAAGTTTTAAAATGTAAAAGAAAAACAGTAATAAGATCTAAGATATGAACTTAGAAAAACTTTAATAAAAAGACACTAAGCACTAATAGCATAAAAACTATACACCGAACAGCAGCATGGACATGAGTCTGTGTGAGCAGATGAGCACGAATGAACACAGCAACATGAAACGGATCAGCAGCAACATGATGTGATTCTTCTGGTTAGATATTCATGAGTCTAACAGCCTCAGGGTAGAAACTGTTCTTCAGTCTAGTGCAGGGGTCTGCAACCTGTGGCTCTTTGGTCTTTCTGCAGCGGCTCTTTCAAGCTTTGACCAAAACTGATATAAACTGAATTTTATTGGTTATACAAACAACAAAAAAGGATGAGCTTTTACTGTTTTCCTGTAATTTCTTTTGCAAATATGTGAACATTGGAGTACAAGAAGTAAAACATACTTTAACTTGATGCTTTATTTCATTACAGGTATATAAATAACTGTTTGCATAGTTGATAGTTTTTTTTTTTTTTTTTTTAAAGGTAAAAACTGTTTCCCCCTCCCTTCTTTACAAGAATCAAGTAGGCCCTATTTTAATTTAATAAATGTTAAAAATCACAAGTTTTTTTTTTTAACTTTATACAGTAACCCCTACTGGCCACAAAACCCCCCTCCAGCAAACCTAAAGTGGCCCACGGGCCACCAGTTGATAACTACAATTGTAGCAGGTTGTTGTGGCTCCGGACATGTTTAAAGTCATGAACGAAGGCGAAAAATGGCTCTTTAGGTCGTAAAGGTTGCAGACCCCTGGTCTAGTGGGTCTACACTTAATGCTCCTTAACCTCCTTCCTGAGGGGAACGGGGCAACAAGTGTGTGTGCTGGGTGAGTGGGGTCCTTCATGATGCAGGTCTTGATTAGATCCTAGATCTAGGTCTTGATTCTTGATAGACTGGTCTTGTTTTAACATTCATTTCTCTTGCACAGGTACCATCATTTCCCAAACTGTAAAAATGACCATTGCTGAGATTCCACCAGGTAATTTTGAGCTGAATTCATTGCTACGTTCCTAAACTTTAACTGAAGCTGAGCACATGTTTGATTACCTTTAACTTGTGTAGTACAAAAGATAAATTTTCATCAGGGTGGGCTGAAAAAAACTCGTCTCCTGCAGCTCACTTAGATCTCCAGTGAACCCTTACCACCCCTCAGTCTTAAACTTGCCGTCCTCTGTCACATTGCAACATGTTCATTAGCTTCAGCCTCTCTTCTTTGCTTCTTTCTTTATCACTTTTCTGGAGTGAGAAGGGAAGGGAGGGAGTTTGCAGTGTTAGCTGTATCGCTCTCAGTCTCACAATGATCCACGGAGGAACAAAAAGATGGGGAGGAGGAGAGAAAAGGGAGGAGGGTTTGAGTGGAGGAGGGTCGGGTCATTAAGGCCTCGGTCACCATGGTAATTTCATTGTGCTCGTGCGTTTGTGGGGATGGAAGATAATGGGGTCGAGGAGTTGAAGGTCATAGTTGAAGGAAAGACTATTAGATTTAGGTGAGAGGGTTGTTAATGCTGTGTGGTGCTCTGTGTCCAACAACAAAAGAAATATAAAGAAATAACGTTTGCCAAAAAAAAAAAAAGTATCAGAGAAAAACTGATACGAGGAGCCGCCTACATGTCAGGGAGCTAAAAACTCTTCTTGTTTGAACAGAAGTTCTCAAGGACCTCAGCGAGGACACCACGGAGCATCTCCTGCTGGAGCCGGGAAACGTTCTGAAGCTTCGCTGCGACATGAACACGAGGCCAGGTATGGCGGTGAACTGGTACAAGGAGGGCGTGCGGCTGCTGCCGACGCCCCGGATCCAGATGCGTGGAGCCACCGTGGAGATCACAGACGTGACATATGACGATTCGGGGATTTACGTTTGTGTTCTCCGAGGAACCAAAAATCCAGTGCGGAACTTCACCATCACTGTAGCAGGTAGGGCGCAAATGCTCTACATGTGTTTTAATGAGCAAGACGTGTCCGGGTTCTGTTTATTCATTTCCTCTGTTTGTCTTGTCTTCAGACACGTTGGGGTCGGGGGACGATGACGAGGACGGCTTGGAGGACTCATCAGCCGAGATAGAAAATGATCAAGTTTACTTCTCCAGAGGTGTGTTGTTTGCTCAAACAGTGGCGCTGATGGCAAACAAACCCCCTACTGGTTGACTCACTGGTTGGGTTGTCTATAGGTCCCTACTGGACGCACACCCAGCGCATGGACAAGAAGCTGTACGCTGTCCCTGCAGGCAACACGGTCAAGTTTCGCTGCCCGGCGATGGGCAGCCCAATACCGACGATCCGCTGGCTCAAGAACGGGCGTGAATTCAGAGGAGAGCACCGCATCGGAGGGATAAAGGTGACGCTTCTTAGCGTTGGCCATCTACAAGAACTCCAGCTAAAGTTTGTACACATCAAGAGTTAGATGCTAACTGTTCTGTTCTACTTTGACCAGCTAAGACACCAACACTGGAGTCTGGTGATGGAGAGCGTGGTGCCCTCAGACAGAGGGAACTACACCTGCATGGTGGAGAACAAATATGGATCCATTTCTCACAGCTACGTCCTTGACGTTCTGGGTAAGACATAAACGATTCTTCCTTGTGTGTCTGAATTTGTTGTCATTTAAAAAAAAAAAAAAGAGAGAAATTGCATTTTCTTTGAAAATGCTGCATGACTATAGCACTAAAAGCTAAAATTATGACATAAAAATAACTCGGAAGTTCAAATTTACAATACATAACTATAAGTCATAATAAAAAACACAGTAAAAAGCTAAAGACAGCAAAACAGGAGCTAAAAGGTAAATTTAACAAGACTAGCTGAAAGCAAAACTTATCAATGCCGTGGCAAATCAAGTATACCTCGCTGCAGCAAACAGAACGGGGAGGAGACGGACCACTTCCGTCCATCCCCGCCCCCTTCGCTCCTTATTTGGAAATGATAGTCCTGTGATGGTTAAGGTTAGGGTTAGCGTTACGGTCAGGCTTAAGGTTAAGCTAAGGGTTAGCATGACAGTCAGGGTTCATGTATTTACAGGACTGATTAAGACAATAGCACCCCCGTCCTTTCCGGAGTGCAACACTACCACTTCCAAATAAGGATCTGCGACTGACAATGGTCTGTCCCCGCCCCGTTCTGCATGCTGCAGCAAGGGCCTACTCAACTTGGGCGGGAGCGATAAACAGGAAATGGGGACGTGGAAGGGACAAATTACCTACTACCACTGGTCTTTTGCTTTATTGTGCAGAGCTGGGAGTAATCAACTGGTTTCACTCTGAAAGAAGGTCAAGCCCAAATAAGCAACTTCACGTTCAAACCAAGCCCAAAAACCCACAACTCACAAGATTTACAAGCGACTTTAGAAAAAACAAGTCCAAAGCTGCTTATAATAAGCGGACTTGGCAACTATGACAATTGCCCTGAGTGTAAACTGAAAACCTATGATCTTCAGAGCTTGACCACACCTCCCAGGAGGAGTCCCCACCATCAACAAATGGGAAGCCCTGTCCTGTCATGTGACCCAGCTCTCAACCAATTACATCTCACCATCTTGTGTTCTGTAGTTGGTGAGTGCGTGAATGTTGGTATCTTTAGGTGTGTAACTAAAACTACATTTTTTACTGAAAACGGATATCAGATCGTGTTTTAACACAACATCATTCTAAATAAATAAAACAAGATACATATGTCTAAACATTTCATTAAGTTAAAATATCATCTGATAAAAATATACTTCATGAATGCTTTGAAGCTCAGAATTTATTCCACAATTTTTTGTGCTATTTCACTGTCACAATGTTCAGCTCATTCAGGACATTTCTGCTATGACTTTTGGAATTTGTGCACTTTCAACGTTTTTGAAATATTTAGCTTTTTCAGCCATGTTTTTGTCGTTGAAGATCAATGGAGCTCTCTCCACATCCTTCAAACCTGTTGTTTACAACCCTCTGCTGCTCATTTCAGCTTTTGTTCTGATTCAGCTGTTTTATGCTAACTTCCCTCTGCACCTTTCCACGTCTTTTGGCTCATTTTAGCTTTTTTCCTTCCTTTTTCTGTTTCTTTCTGCTAAATTCTGCTGTTTCAGCTCCCTATTACAAACATTTTCTGTTAATCTTTTGGAAATTTCACCTTTTGTGAGTCTTTCAAATAATTAAAGTTTTGTATGTTATTTCAGCCTCATTCTGCAATTTTTTTTTAAGCCTTTAAGCTACTTTTTTCTTTTTTTTCCTGTTTTATGCTCATTTAATTTTTTTTTTTTTTGCTCATTTCAGATATTTGTAATCTGTTCAGCCTCTCTCTACCTGATTCAACTAGAGATGCACCGATTCGATATTGATATCTTTATTGGTCCGGATATTGGAAAAAAATTGATTGGATATTGTGACAATATGATCGATCCATACGGGCAGATCTATTCAGTTTAGATCTATGCTTTGTGTTCTGAGCGACGTCATGCGATAGGAAATTCTCCACACAGATTGTTTTCAAAATGGAGCGAGCGAAAGGATCAGCCATCTGGAACCATTTCGCACTACCTCAGCCAACACATTCGACAGCTACGTGCAATTCGTGCGCAGCGACTGCTCCAAGGAGTGGCACTAAAACTTCCAGCAAACAACTCAATCAAGCAGCTCCAGAGATTTCACCCTGAAGAGCACGATGAGTTCATTGAACGGACTCAAAAAAAAGGATGCGGCATGAAGCAGCTAACTTTGAAGGAGATGAAGGGAAGAGGTGAAAAGTTTCCACCTGAAAGTGTGCAGGCAACAAAAATCACTAAAAAGATACTGAACATTGTCCTGGATGAGCAGCTGCTCTCCATTGTTGGGGATAAAGGATTCTGGCTGCTAATTAACCACCTGGAGCCACGCTTCAACATGGTAAGCCGAAAATATTTGTCGGAAACGGTGCTACCTGAACTGCACGGTGAAGCTATTGGTGTGCAGAGTTTTCAATAAATTTATATTACAATACATTTATGTCTGCGTTTAAAAAACAAATGTTTTAAGTCAATTCAGCACAGATTTCCTGTATCAGATCGGTATCGACCGATACTAAACCTCAGATATCTGTATCGGTATCAGAAGTGAAACAAGAGGATCATGCATCCCTGGTTTCAACTAATTGCTAATTTCTGCTGCATTTCTGCTCTATTCAGCCCTTTCTACACATTTCTGGTGTTTTTTTTTTTTTTTTTTTATAATATATTTTTTAAAATCTCAATTCTGATTTTATTTGCCTACTTTAAGCAGATGTCTTATGTTCAAATTCAACTTTCATTAACAGTTTAGAGCTGAAACCTCTTCAGTCTGGTTTCAACTTCTTCAGCAGCTTTCAGCAAAAGTCATTCAGCAATAAGCATTCACACTGCATTTTTTTCAGGAAGTGAATTTTCTCTGGTTATTTTTGTTTTATGCAGAATATTTAGAACCAGAATCAATTTAAAAAAAATATCTACTGTATATTGTTATCATTATTATTATTTTACTTTTGTATTCATGTCTTGCTAATATTGGATCATATAACAGTTATGCTTTATGTTTTTACATCCCTGGCTTTTGTTCATTTACCCAAAACTTATCAAAGACATCAATAACTTGCTGAAAATATATTTTATTCTAAGGTAACAAAACAACAAAATATTACACTGAGATGTATCTGTTATCACTTTACTTTTCTTTGACTCATTGCAGAAGAATTGCAGAACTTTGATAATTTCTGCACAGTAGTTCTGCAGGGAAAGTATATTTCATGTATTCATCCTTGACTACATTATTCAGTGTCCAGATTTCCAGCTGTTTGACTTTATGTGTCAAGGGATCATAAAACTCTTCAAATACCTGCTTACTAAAGGAGAGTTAGGGCAATAATTAAATGTCTAAATTTTAATGGATCTTTTTTCCACTCTGTTGCCAACTGGGGATAATTTCAATGGATGCCAATTTACTGAAACAAACTTACAGCAACTATACTGCAACACCAGCAAGCTTCACATTCTCCCTGTATATATATATATATAAAAACTACCACATTGTCACTTTGAGATTAGCAAAACCTTAATTTGATGCTGTAGATGAAAGTATAGCAAGAAGTTTTAAAGGCCATAAGTTCCAAAGGAACTTCGATGTGAAACCAGGTCAACGTTCTTCGAGAACTATTTTGGGATTTTCCAAACAGAAGCTGGTTTCATCAAAAACTTTGAAAAAGCACAACTTATTACAGTTTATCATCTGGCAAAGCAGGCCATGTGCCTTATTACCTATACAGTGTTGACAAGCTGTTCTAATTTCATATTAACCTGTCAGACCAGCTTGTTTGGTTGTCAGGGTGATAAGTCAAGCACTTGGGGGAGGTGGTGACAGCCCCACCCCGTCTCCACCTCCATAAAATGAAACTGCGTTGTGCAGGTAAGGGCACAGTGCTACTTAAATTCATCTCCAGTGCCTAAACCTAACCATGGTAGAGTCACTGAAAGCAAAACTGTTTGCTTAAAAAGCATGAATCAGTGTTGACTGTAATTTTATATTACTGGTTTGACGTATTGCAGCTGCATGTTGGGCAGCTGTGGAGTAAAATAAGACTTAAAGGTTGATAGTTGGACCTAAGCTTTAAAGGTTAATGCTTGCTATAAAAAATGGATATGCAATGCAATGCCCTGCTGTGTTTCTGTGTATAATCAGGTGTCCCAATGCTAGTTTTTGTTTTTTCAGACTGAATACAAGTTCAAGTTGCAGATACTGAGTACGGACACTGAGTAGTTACTTAAACATTACACAGTGACTTTAGAAACAATTTTGTTTAAGTAGGGACACAGCAAACAGTCGGCTAGCTTAACATCACCTGTGTTTATCTTAAAATATATAGACTTTTTTGTCCTCACTTACTTGTAAAGGGGAAGATGAAATAGCGTCGCCAAGCATAAAAGTAGTATCGTCTGTAGTATAAAAGTAGTATCGGTTTTGTGTAATGGGGTATTTTTATGAGTACAAGTACAACTACTTGAAACTGGTATTGGGCCCGAAACCAGTTTTGGATCAGGACACCATAATCTCCGAACTTTGGTATCAAGAGGTAAACTTATTCATGTAGGACACCACTGAAGACCTAACTGTGAAATGCACTGACTCTGGTGTATGTTGTCATGAACGTTCATAATATACATACAATTTGGTTCTCAACATTCCATACATGCAGACTAGGTCAGCGTGCACACTATTAATTGTAAAATGGTACAAGACTTTAATATAACACCATAGTTGTTTGTTTGTTTTAAAAGTGGTTCTGTTCAAGTAAGCAATGAGTGACTACGGTCGTTTTCACACCTGATAGTTTGGTACTCGGTTCGATTGGGAACCAAAATTTGGAACATTTGTTTACATTTTCAGCTGGTGCAGTTGACATTCACACTGCACTGAGTCAATCGAGTTAACCTGTCCCCCCCAACCCCACCACCCCCCACCTGTGGTGGCGCTTCACCAAGAACTACTGAAGGAAGCAACACAAAAACCTCTGAAGAAGACACTGAGCGCAACGTCTGGAAATAAAAACAAAAATGGAGTGATGTCAAATTTTAGCGGTTTTAGGATTTCTGTTTTGTCTGCGGCACATGTGCCAAACAAACATTTTTCAACAATGGACTCAGCATGAGCGCAAAATGAGGCAGAAGACCATGGAGAATGTTGGTTTTCACACAAGGCGGCTGAGACAGCTCCGTGTGAGGTATGAGAAATGTGTGTTTGCTTTGGTTGTATTTACACAGAATATCTTGTGCTGTAGTCCACTTCCTGCTTTTGGAGCGGTCTCTGATCCACTTGCATTCACAATGCATTTAAACCACGCTAAAGTTCACTTCAACCAAAGCGAGACCTAGGTATTTAGGCGGACCAGAGTTTGCTTTTTTGGTCCGCATCAGAGTTTGATTGTGCATTCACACCTCCCCAAACAAACTGGACTTTCTAGGCGAACGGACTAGAGTTCGATTAAAGCGGACTAACGGGCTAGCGGACTTAACAGAGCCAGGTCCCCAAGAATCAATGGTATTAACCTGTATAAATAAAGGTTGATTGAATGAATGAAAGGGCTGCTGTGAATGTACCCTAAGAAGTTTGTCACATTTATATTTTTCCAGCTGACTAAACATTTAAAACCACTGAGATTATTGGAATTTATGCACAACAATAAATCTAGTCTTCTTTTCAGATTACTACATAAAAAAAATGATTTAATCTATGTGCATAGAACAGGCATTGCCCTGTTTATCTAAATATGCTAAATAACCGTCAGGATAACAGTAAGATACACAACTCAAACATCTGCATCAAAGAACGTGTGGGCGAGCGTGTTGCTTGTTTTCCACAGATTACTGCTTTAAAAAAACAGGTCTTTTTTTTCTTGCCAAACCACTCAGTGTTGACAATCAGTTGGTGTCTGATTACTTGTTGAGATGATGAGGTCTTGAGGTTTAAGAAACATGATGAAAAACAAAGCTGTTTACCAGCTCTGTGTGGTACTTTGCAGTCTTAACCATGTACAAACTGATGCTCAAATCAAATGTATTACATTAACACAGCATACCTATTAGAACTAATGTATGCAGACACCACAACCACAGCTTTTTACATCTTTTGTTTTAACTCTAGGAATTAAAACAAAGTGTCTCAAGGCTTTCATTGAAAAATAATTTTCACAGGATATCCTGATGCATGCTCAGTAATCCAGGTTTTTTTTTCACATGGTTCAGTGTTTTTGTCAAAACTGACTAACATTATCCTGTTAATTATAAAAGAAAAACTGATTGGTGCTACTTTTTAACCCTAAATGTCAACGGCTTCACTCTGAGACATTTCTACAGTATAGTAGGATGTCTGGACACACTGGAACTGAACTCCTCTTTGAAACAAGTTAGAGCTGACAGTTGTGAATAAAACTACATGTAGAGAAAAGGCAAGTTCAGATTTGATTAAACTATTTTCTTCTAGGTTTCAAACACCAGACTGACTGACGCAGACTGAAATAATTTTGTAAGAGAATAGAAATGCTAATGTTCAGCAGCACCAGCGCATTTTGCACATACATGCATGAATACATTTGTCACTTTCAAGTAAAGCAAGACCAATAATTCTGCAATAATTAGATGCACCTCTAATACTTCTGAACCAACTGTGCCAACGAGACAGATATATTGACCAAATATGACAAGCCAAAAAGGAGAAGTCTCACCTGGATGTCATCAGATGTCATGTGACCCTTCATGTCGCTATTCTTCTTTTTGGGAGGGGGCGGGGCGGGCTTGTGGGCAGGTGGGAGGTCGGTCCTGTTAAGAGAGTGGAAAGACAACATGACATTCAGCACAGTGAGGGGTTGCCACACTTTAGGTCCCCCCCCTCACCTTCTACAGCCCTCTATAACGAGAAGTCCTGCCTGCACTTGCCTTTGGAAAGATCTCGAGTTGGTGGCTTTGTTGCAACAGCAGCCATCCCTGCCTTTGCATAGGCTCTCGCTGGAGAGACACTAATGAGAGCGAGATGAAATTGGACACTTGAGGTGAGGAGATGGGGGAGGGGGGTATAGTGGCAGGGAGAAGGGCATGTGTGAGTCAAGTCCTCAGGGTGGACTGAATCTCATCTGGTTTGTCACGTGGACAAACACACGGCCGACTGTTTGTTTCCGACGTGTCATCCTGAACCGTGACATGGACCGAGCTCAGCGGGCCCCTTCTGCTCTCAACCTTTCTCTAAATCACCAGAACTAACATCTCTAATCCTGAGGCACCGTGCTCCCTTATGATGGAACACCTGGGGAAGGGCCAACCCTCATCATCTGTGTTCTCTGCTATTCCCCCATTTTACACCTTCTCTTCAAAGCGACAGCGCAATGTTTTCTGTTGTAGTCTGATCTGATCGTAAAAAAGAGAAAATTAAATTGTGAACAGGAGCGACGTCGGTAATTGAAAGCTTGATGTTGAAATGGTTTGATGTGAATCTGGGTAATTATTATCAAACAGGAAAGCAGAAAGGTTGCGGCAACACGACAATTACAAAGAAAATCCCTTCCCTCAAACATGCTCGCAGTCAGATGTCATCTGCCGTACTCTGACATGATATCAGGAGTGATGAAAGATAATGAAGTGCAGCGCAGACACTAAGCTGTGTACCTACACGCATTATCTTCGACTCCTCCCGCCTCCTATTCGCACTGGTTCAAGTCCTTATTGAATAACATGACCTTTCCGCAAGGCCATGCCGCGTTTTAATGTGCAGAAAATTTGTGCATGAGTGCACCTCTTAACTCTTTCTTTCACGCTCATTATTTCCAGTCCGTATCACCTTGTCTCTAGACGGGGCTGCCGTGCCACTGCCAGATTCATGTGGCACCCGGCTCAGCATGCCTGCAGCACTGAGGCACAGCAAATGTACAGGAAGGATGCGAGCAGAGCATCCCCTCTTCTACATGGAGGCACCCACCACTTTCTCCGAGAAAGAAAATCACAGGGATTGTGGGCAATCGACTTTGCACAGGTAGAGTGATGTGATTACAGAAAAGTATTTTAAGGCTTTGGGGGTGGGGGTTGCCCACCACTGGAGGCCCATATCTTTAGTCTTGGGAAAATGTTGCATGAACCGCTTGCTGTATTTTAGTAAAGCTGTAAAAAAAAAAAAATCAGTTGGATGCACATTTACAGCCGATTAACTTTTGACTCAACCCAATTCCAGTTACAATAGTGATAATATGCTGTAGTATACTGAGAGTTATTCTCTACAATACTCCAAGGGATAATAATTCTTGAGAAATACCAGTGTTGCCTGTCTTGTTCTTCTTTCTGCTGTTCTCTCTTCAAGGGCTGCCACTGCAAGTCATCTCCTCCATCTCACTCTGTCCTCCGTGTCCTCTGTCCTGACCAACTACTTCTATGTCCTCTAATTGAATCCATCTACAGGTAGTCCTCGACTTAAGGCGCCCTCGACTTACAGCAACTCGGACTTAAGAACGGGTGTGCGGCGCAGC
>JARVGQ010001461.1:36249733-36262080 GCA_031762355.1 Hypsolebias martinsi | reverse complement strand
AGGGTGGAGACAGGTGTGACTTCTTCACTTATCCCACCCACATTTTTGATGTTGTCGGTACCGGGGCTTGAACCGGCGATCTTCCGAACACAATCTCACCTTCTTAACCTCTGCGCCACCACTCCCGATGTGTTGCCTTTAATTATTACCCAGAATTTGTTACGTGTGAAAACAACAGCAAAAGCTGTGATGTCTTCCATATTTTATATTGAGGCAGCAGATGAGATTATTTCACAGAATATCTTTAAATCAACACATCACTTATTTAAACTTGACACAATTTATACAGTGTTTTTGAACAAACGCATTACCATGACTGGAACAGGATGAAATCACTCTGAGTTTAAGTAAACTAACATTTTCATTCTGGTCCTGCTGGATTTTCACCCCAACCTTTATTCAGTTCTGGGGGACCAGTAACTCGTATTTCATAGCAGCAGAGCGTAAGTTGTGTGTTCAGGCCCCATATGCAGAGTGTTTTATTCAGTCTGACCAAACAATGAAAAGATCAACTCATGACTTCCACCACACAGTAGCTACATTCTCCTTGTTACGCTCTCCGTTCTTGACTGAACCCTGCAACCCTTGTTATCTTGTTACTCACAAGCAGCAGCGTCAGGAGGCCGAACGTGCACAGGACGTCGCTACCGTTTGACACATTACCCCGAAAGGGAGCGACGAAAGCAGCAGCAGTGTTTGATGAAGTGTTGTGTGTGCAGAGCATACAAAACGACCACTGCTCAGGCTAGCAGATGCCAAAGCAAACATACAGTTTGTGTGTGTGCCGTGCAGCTAAAGTTGTGCCTCGATGCCATGCATCCCTTAGAGGATTTATTCTAAAAATATATGGTTTGATTCAAAACATAAATCATATTTTCAAACTGTGCACAGCATTCTGAATGCCAAAAAAAAAAGTTGTTCACAAAAGTCAAACAAATCGTGATGTTGGAAAACATTTCTTTGTTTCTGTAGATGGTGCCGAAACTTTTCGAGAAAGAAATCCAGTTTCTGCAAGTTTACATATTTTCTTTCCAAGTATTGAAAACTGAATTCAGGCCAAAACAAAAATCCTAAACTAAAACAAACTTTGCAATTATCTGGGAAAAAAATAAGGTAAAAATCTATTTTATTTGTCTTTAAGTCTGACTGGATTCGATGTGTTAATTGTTTCAGTCTGTCACAGTTATGCTGAACTGACTGTGCAGAGAGCAATGCACTCATATCTTCTGAAAGCTGCTGACTAAGCAGAAGTTACAGAGTTTGATTAAATCACATCAGTTAAAAAAAAAAATCTAGAAATTCTTAATTTTTTTTTATACCCTTACTAAATTACTGACACCTATTAGATACTAGAATGTATATACAGTATGTGGTTTCAAAGGTAAAGGATGTCCAAAACAATGCAAACTGTTACAAACTGTAACCCTTAAATATTTAATATACCGGTAATTAAAATACTAACATAGTAGTAAAATGTGGATAATTGAAGCAAACTTTTTTTATATTTCACTACATTTAGCATGTTGTGTCGGTGAACATGCATGCTGTGATGGCTCAGAATTAGCAGGTTGTAAAAGAAAGAGCATTTATGGAGTAACTGTGAAAGTACTTCCTTTACAGGCAGCTTCAATAAAAAGTCTAATTGTTACTGCATGTTGGTCTACACTGCAGGGGGGTAAATGTGTGAGACTTTATTAACTCTTGCGACTGTGGTGACTATTCTGAGCCTTCATTCAGTTATATGAAGCTACTTTATTTTTTCTACCCCCGATAGTATTGTGAGCATGCAGTGTGTTAATACATTATGTCAGTGGTTTAAATTTAAACAAATATTAAGTAACACACTTTGGTTCACATCCATAACAAAGAGGCAGGATGGTAAGAACAATATTTTATTGAACATGTTGCCCAAACCACTACTTTTGTCAAACAATAAATGCATTTTTATGGGTTCAAAAAGGCCAGTAAAGTTGGTTTCTGAACAAATGTTACCAAAAATGGATTACAACAATAACTTTGCACAGACGATGGTTCCAAAGAGTAAATATTACAGGTTCTAGTAGCTTAAAATCTGAAAAAAAAAAAAAAAAAAAAAAAAAAAAAAAAAAAATATATATATATATATATATATATACTGTATATATAAATATTTGCTAAGATCTTTGTCCCTTCCTACACCCACATTGTTGTTTTAATGTTAATCTTTACAGTACATTAAGTGATATATTAATATTTGAGGCCAACATGTCAGTGAGTTTCCAGTCTTAGAAGTTAAATGACCACAAACAATTAAAGCCACGCCAGCTTGAACACAGCCTGGGAAACGTGTCCTGTATTCAGGTGTAGGAGAGCAGCAGATAATGAGAAAATAATTACTGGAAGAAAAGATTGATGGATTACAGCAGCTCAAATGTGCAAACATACTGTATGTGTTTATAAACGGCTTTTTCATCAGTGATTAGCCTCCAAGAGTGTAATTTTGCAGTTTTATGGCTTCAGTCTTCTAAAAAAAAATCATCTTGATAGCTGTTCCCAGTATCTGCTGGAGCCAGCCTCTCAGTTTGGGGGTACATTTGTTCGTCCATACGTCCATCCATTCATCCATTTCTTTTTGCTAGTCACTAAACAAGAGGTGGGGCACACCCTGAGCAGGTTATAGATCCATCCCAGGATCACATAGAGACAAACTAGACTAACGACCATTCACACTCTCACACCTAGGGACAATTTAGAGTCACCAATCAGCCTAACGTGCATGTTTCTGGTCTGTGAGGGGAAACCGGAGCACCCGGAGAAAACCCACACCGAGAGGACATTCAAACTTCACATAAAAAACCCAGAGGCAAAACTGCACCCTTCTCACTGTAAGACAACAGCTCTAACCACTTTACCACCGTGCAGCCCCAGTTCCAAGGTTACAACCCAAATGTGCTCATCACTCTTTCCTCACTCTTACACATCTTTTCTAGTTTCTCTCTCAGTTAGTTTTTCTGCTCCATCCTTCTTGAAGACGGTTTTATTTGGCTTTGTGAAATTTTTGATGCTGTCTTATGCAGTTTGTTGCCAAACTTATTGTCTGGCTAGTTAACATTTTCTGTTTTAGTAACCCTCAGCCACTCTCAGCAAATATCTAAAACAAATTAACATTTTGGTTTAATCTACAGATTTAAAAAAAACAAAACAATTTTTGACAACACGTTTCAAATTTTTCACTAAACTTGACTAGTGGCTGTTGTTGGTAAGGTCTTTAAACATTTTGAAGCAAAGCTGTAGATTTTGGCCTTGGAAATTTCTCTCATGGCTATGAACATGAAATTGCCACAACCAGCATTTGAGCTTATCTGCAAGACATTGATAATATTTTGTTTCAAAGCCAACACCAGTGATATCAATAATAAAATGCATGAACATAGATACATACATATAACCAAGGAAAAGACTAAAACAAACAAAAAAATACATAAAATTGTAGTGTAAGCTTTAATATTTAAAAAGTGTATAAAACCAATCTGTGTGTTGCCAGATATGTTCTGTACCACATATTTGTGTCTGCACCACTTCATTTATAGCGATTAGATTTGAACTCATGCTTCAGTTTGTTCGTAATTTTAGCTCCATCAGTCATTAGTCGGACACAATGACGCTCTCCCCAGGTTGATCGCCTCATGTGCACCTCAGCTGTGTGATCACACAGGCTTCCTCAGAGCCCAATGTGATGCTGGCACCACGGGGGCGTTGGCTCGGCGAGGTGCAGACACAAATGGAAGCTGACAAGCGCCACAAGCCTGCGGGGTGCAGGAAGCAGTGGACAGGGAACCATAAGCTACCATCCAGTTTGCAGCGTTTCCTGCTCAGACATCCACCTTGAAGACCCTGCTCTTCCTCGCTTGGTTGGCTGCAAAAAAGCTCAGGGCAGCTTAAGGGGAGATTCGAAGGGGATAGTGACGAGAAACATAACTAATCCTTAAACTGAGCAGAGTAATCTGTGAGGGAAGATTTACAGCAAAGAAAATAACTTTTACAACGCAATCACAAGAAAGTGACCTTCCTATTAAAACTGTTGTACCACTGAAAGTCTCTTTACGTTTTTATTTTTGTACTAAACCAGAGTTAAGTTGTCCCTCAGCGTGACAGCTGGACAACCCTCCTCCTCCCTCCTGCATGAGGAGAGATGGGAAAGTGTTGCATCCCCAAAAGCGTTTGGATTAAAGAGCCACACTATGACTACAGCCCTGCCTGGGAAAACAACCTGAAGTGTTGGAGCTGATCCTCGGCGCGCCCATTGATTTCTGTTGATCACAATCTTATTTGGCAATTTAAATGCTAATGATACTTTTAATTGCAAGACGGGATAAATGTGATTTGATCTTTAGGGGGCAATTACTTTCATGCTTTGTCTAGCGCTGATCTTTCTCAAAAGGCGGACAACAATTACTCTGCAGAGCTCAGCTGTTTGTCTTCGCTCACATTAGAGGGAGGGGAATAAAGAAACAAGACTGAAACAAAGTGAGTTGTTTTTGTTCTTTGATAAGTTTATCAAAAACTATTTCTTGTGCTGGAGGGAAGTTTTTTTTTTTTTTTTTTTTTTTAAACATTTACTTTACAATCATGCACAACCAGTCTATTTGCATACCATTTTCGATACTTAAGACAATATATTAGTAATACATACACTGCTATACAAAAATCAAAGGGAATAATGTTCATTCTTTAGACAATTATACTGCATTTTTTTAAACATTCTGTACAGAAAAACAAAGCACTTTTTTTTTAAATGATTGACAATAAAAGTGAAAGAGTTCATTTGACAGACACTACAATGACAGTCTATGTTGGAAGTCTATGACAATGACAGTCTATGTTGGAGTTACATGTGAGACTATCCCATTTTGGTTACAGCTTAGAGCAAGAAAGAGTTCAACAATAAATAACCATTTATCACATTTAAAACATCTCCACACAGCAGTGATGAAAAGCACTGGTGACTTACAAGAGAACAATTTTTTTTTTTTACAATTCACATTTTACCAGTCATCTTTTCAAACTGTGACAATAATCTAGACAAGTCTTTGTCCATCAGAAGTTACACATGGCCTCCAAAATAACAGCAATGCTGCATTTTATTCCTGGGAAGCATTCAGTTCTACAAGGTGGTCAGTTTGTACCTATGCTTGATCAAAAGATTTATGTAGTTCCAGATTTTCAAACCTTTTTAATTTCTGTTGAAACTTTGACATCCTATTGAAAATTTCGCATATGATTCTTCTCATGCATATCAATTTAACTTTACCCCTCCATCATCCATCCATCCAACCATCCATCCATCCATCCATCCGTACGTACATACGTACATACATGTGTACATATGTACATACATACATACATACATACATACATACGTACATACATATGTACATATGTACATACGTACATACTTACATACATACATACATACATGCGTACATACCGGTACATATGCACGTACCACTACACACGTACATACTGGTACATACCAGCACATATATACATCCATTATCTTTACCCGCTTTTTGGTAAATGTAAATGGTAAATGGAGCTTACTTATATAGCGCTTTCCAGCCCCCTACGAGGGGCCCAAAGCGCTTTACAGTACCAGCCATCCACCCATTCATACACACATTCATACACCGGTAGCGGTAGACTGCCATGCAAGGTGCCAGCCAGTCCTACCGGGAGCAACTCGGGGTTAAGTGTCTTGCCCAGGGACACAACGAGGTATGCAGTGACCGGGGATCGAACCTGGGACCTTCCGGTCCGGAGCCGGCCGCCCTGCCTCTACACCATCTCGGCTTTTTCCATGTTGGGCACAGGTTCACTGGTGCCCATAATCAGAAGACACTGTGTGAGAGGTGGGGTGCACTCTGGATATGTTGCAAGTAGCTTGTACCCTTTTGTTGAAAAAAGATCTCAGCATCCCAGAACAACTGACAAAAGCCAATACTGTATAGTAAAAATAATGAAAATCAACCAATGAAAATCAGATATAGATTTTGAATTGTGGTTCAAACCAATTGTTTTAGAAACAAACTAATGAGACTGGCCTTGACAACAAAGGATAGTACAGCTAAAGAAATATTCTGACTGTATGGACATGCTAAACTAAGGGATGTCCTGTAATTAGTACAACAGGTCTTCAGTCTTATCAGCCAGTCTGCCAGTTTAAAGGGTTAAAAATAGTCACTGAACTGTTTGGTATCATAGTGTGTACCACGTTGAACATAGACTCTAGAAAGCTAAGTATAGAGCTGTCCCAGGAGTTCAGAAAAAAATATTGACAACATGTTAAAGTAAATGTTATGAGACCATCTCCATATAACAATGTTCCTTTGACTACAGTTGCACAGACTGTTCAAAGGTTTAAGGTTGACAAGACTGTAGAAGACCTTCATGAATGTGGCTGCAAGAGGAAACCTGATAACAAATGAAAAGACGAATATTACAGACGGAACTAAGTGCATTTCAAGATCACAGTATATCAGTGTTAGATCGCACCACTGGTCACTGAGCCAAAGCATACTTATTGGAAGACAGACAAGAAGGACATCTCTGTCAGAAGCAAACCATCAAAATGCAGTACAGGAATTTGGTAAAATGCATAAAGATATGCCACAAACTCTCTAGAATGTCTTTTAGAAAAATGAGACAAAACTGTAGCATTTTAGCAACATGTCCTACAGCTCTACGTTCACAGACCACCATAATTTGAACATGAAAAGAACAGAACAGAACCCTGTTTCTATGTGAAACATGGAGAAGACCTGGTTATGTCTTGAGGATGTTTTGCTGCATGTGTTTCAGTGTTTATGTGCAGGTTACTTTGAAATCTCAAGACTTTCAAGACATTTTGGAGAAAAACATTTTTACCTGGTGTCAGAAAGCTCTGTCTAGGTCATGAATCATCCAAGCTGATTATGATACAAAACCCACAACTAAAAACTCCCAAAATACCTAGGAACAAAGCATTGAACTATTCTGAAGTGGCCTTCAGAGCCTCGATGATAATCCTGTTGAGCATCCATGAAAGGAGCTGAAACACGGCAGTCCCCAGAAGGAACCTTTCAAACCTGAGGTGACAACCGGTAGGTATGCTCATGGAGTGGGCCAGAACACCTGTGGATAGGTGTAGAAGTCTTAGAGAGGGTTAGAGAAACTGCTTTACTGCAGCGATTGGGCAGCACGGTGTTGCCTCTCTGCGAGCAGGTCACCCCAATTCAAATCCCGGCCAGGGGCCTTTCTGGGTGGAGTTTGCATGTTCTCTTCGTGCATGCATGGATTTTCTCCGGGTACTCCAGTTTCCTCCCCCAGACCAAAAACATGCATGTTAGGCTGATTGGTAACTCTAAATTGTCCCTAGGTGTGAGTGAGAGAGTGGATGATTGTTAGGCTTGTTTGTCTCTATGTGTCCCTGTGATGGACTGTGACCTGTCCAGGTGTCCCCCGCCTCTTGCACAGTGATTACTGGACATGGGCACCAATGACCCCCAAGATCCAAAAAGGAAGAAGCAGGTAAAAGATAATAAATGGATGGATGAATGGATGGATGGATGGATGGCTCAACAGGTTGAGCAACAAAATACTGAGTACCATACTTTTTGTCATTGGTGGGCACATTTCCGCTGACAACGGAATTAAATTTTCATTTACTGGATTATCATTTTCACTTACTTTGGAAATCGTTAGTGGAATTAGCTTGAGCTAAATTTGGTTTTGCCAATTTTAAGTCTGCAAACAAAACTGAGCTTGCTCCTGTATATTGTGGGTGTGTCTTGAAGAGTGTTCGGCACGCTATTGGCTTACTACACGTACATGTGACAAGAAGTGATTGGTCAACGCAGCTTCAGCTGGAATGGTACAAAGATATGTGGCGTGGACTGAGTGACAATCGTCTTAGCGGTGTAGCGTTAGCTTCCACTAATCGTTTTACCTGTTTAGCGAAGCTAGTGTTTTAGTTAGCAAAATATGGCTTAGCAAAGCTAGCTTCATGGCTAGCCGTGCCCACCACTGCTTTTTGTAAAGGCCAGTTTCACAATTTGATTTTTATTCCAATTATTTTGTTGAACCATAACTCAAAAGCTTTTTTTTTTTTTTTTTTACTATTTTGGTTAGTTTCAAGTTATTTCAGTGAGCATTGTGCTTTTCTTTCTCTAAACAAAGGTTGCAAAGAAATAGAACAGAGTTTAAAAGTTGTCCAAGAAGTTGGCATCAAAGTTATTTAAACCAGCAACAACCACCAACTGTGGAAACGCCAGCTGTTTATCGGGAACTCTTTTTGTTTTAACATTGCCACAACTGGCAGAGCATTTCAACATTCTGGAGGTCATACTTCATGCTCGGGCAAAAACACAGAGCGATGAACATATTGTTCGGAGAACATCTTTTTTGACAATGCCCATCTATTTCGATAATCAGTTGACTATTTTGCCAGTGCAGCCGCTAAAAGGGGGCCGGTGATTCATTAGGATTGACCAATTTTGAGTCACATCATGTGCTGCTTTGTGAGGGCAAACAGAGGCGTGACTGGCGGTGCAGTCAGGCATGTTATCAAATGCCCAAGCTTGATTAACAGCTCATCAACATGCAGAATTAAACAGTCTGGCTGAACGCATCCCCTTTCACCCTGATGTTACTCACTCATATAAAACCATGAATCTTCCTACAGGGGCTTTCAACATTTAAATAAACTCGACACATTCTCTTACGGCAACTTAACGCCATTCATATTTTCTGAAATGTACAGTTTCCTAATAATAAAACTTGATGACAAAAGCCACAGAAAATAGTCACGAAGAGCTTTGAATTACATTTCACAACAATAAGCATTTCATGCCGAACTAGAGGGAAACACCAACGGTTACAGTACTGACACAACAACTCTTGTCATGCATATTTGATGAGAATCATGCACACAAAAGGAGACAAAAGAGCAAGAGGTGGAAGAGGGGGTTGGACAACTGGGTCTTTTCACAAAGAGGTTATTGCAGCGCATCACTTTATGTGACACAAAGCATCTCTAGTGGTAACAACTCTCTTCTAACCAAAACATAAATAAATAAAAATTGATATGCATTTCACATTTTAACTGGTCTTGTTTGTCTGTTCTGTCCAAAACACTTAAATCAGGTTGGATTGGGCTGGATGCTTCATCCCTATCATTTTGATAAAACATAATTAATTATAGACATGTTTCCATCCAGCCTATTTTCTCACATAAATGTTTTTCTAAATGCATTGCTGTTATTTTGCGGAGCTGGTTGGTTTTTCATGCATCAAAGCCAGACATCGGTTTCAAATTAAAAGTCTCAGTTGTAAAATATGATCAAAAGCCAACTTTTATTTTACATTATGTGCACTTTAGACTTAAAGTCCAGTGTTTCTAGCTGACAATGAATGGGAGTCGGCTGCTTTCAGCGCTCACAGTGGAGTGCTTAAATATGTCACTTGCAGGCCACCGTTACATGCAGGCAACAGAATAGAGGATCCAGGAGGACAGGGATCAGCAGGGGACAGACTGGGGTCAGGTGCCTCTACTTTCCTTGTGAGGGACTCTGGCTTCTCTGGATCCTGTGTCACACAACTATCAGCAACAGCAGCAATGCTGAAGGAATGGAGTGGGAGACAAAGAGCAGTTACTTTGGCATCAGAGAGAGAAAGAAAGATAGATTAGCAAGGAGGGCGAAAGAGACAGAAAGCAATGAGGGTTGTAAGAGTCTGTGTGATTCATCTTTCTTGAAAAAAAAAAAAATAATAAAAAAGCACCGAGGGGTTTCTGGGACTCACCGTTGGTTCTGCAACCTCCAAAAACATGCAGCTGGTAGAGACCAATAACCTGCCAGAGCGGCAGGGGAAGGTTTTTAATGTATTCACTTCAATCTTCAGTTGATAAAGGCTCTTGTGCACCCTTAGATGGATTCTGTAGCACCCTAATCTGGTTGTTTGGGTAATTTACCACGAACCTGCCCACAGAAGGATAATTTCCAAGGGAATGGGGTTTGCATCTTGAGAATATTCAAGTGCATCATGGAAACCTTGGCAACCACTGAGCTATTTCTGTGTGTTTAAAAAAAAAAAAGAGGATTCTGGACTTGTTTTCATCTTTATTTCTTTTAGATGTTCCTAAAGTTGTGACAACGCAAAAAGTTAATTTGGATTTTTACAGCTCTGTTGCTTCTTGTTCTGCTCCTCGTGGTTGGTTCTCCCCTCTGAGTGTGGGCAGCAGCTGGCAATGTTAAAACTGCCATGGCCTCTGGTTCGCAGGCACAACAAAATTACTTAGCTGGCTGGAGGTGGAGTTGCAGGAGTAAACAAAATCAGTGTTAAAAGGTCCTTAAAGTTGCCTTCAACAGCAGTTTTACCAAAGTAATGTAAAATAATGAATCTTTCTGTTCTTTTGTTTGAAACATGACTAAACTTTTACACTGCTATGCAGGATATAGACAACAGCAGATCAATATTTGAATCAGTATGCATCACCGGTAATGCTAAACTGCATGGGCTGTAGGAGTGCCCGCTTTCAAATCCAGTTGTCAAACCTCCTACAGACTTTTCATAGTTTCAAATTAAATAAATGCACAAAGCTCTCAGATGAGCCTTAAAATAACCTCTGAACCTGCAGCGTGCTTGAGAATCCTGAAAAATCTATTTCACTTCATGATGGTATAACCATCCAGTGCAGGTGAACCTCTCCCAAGAAGAGACTGTGGCTCTTTTTCCTGCAATCAATCCTGATTAAAACCACAGAGTTTCAGGCACAGATCAGCCCACATTACAATCAGGAAGCTTCTTGTCAGCCATAGTCATTAATTTTATATGCTCTTGAAAATGAAGCTGATTTCCCTTTGCTTTATTCTACTTTAGGTGCAATTATATCATGTTTCAGTGAAGGATGCAAAGGAAATTATTCACTCCCAGCATGAATGAGAATCAGGCAAGAGTCATGTCTGAAGCATTCCTTTCTGTCTCCAGACACAAAAAAGTGTGCCATTCTTATCAAAGTGGTTTTCTCCCGTGGACTGACAAGAGTGCACACCTAATCTTGCAACCTGTCCAGCCTTTTGCAACATTCCCCGACGCAAGCTGGGTACTCACAGGTCATTATCTGTCTCGGTGCGAGTCTTCTGCTGTCGCCGATGGACCATAAAAACAGTAACAGCCACACCGATGATGAGTCCAATGGCAACAACACCTCCAAGGATCCCAATAACACCACCTGGAGGGCCCTGCGCCATTGGCTTCTCTGCAGACAAGAAGGAGAAACGAGTGTCAGGCGGGTTCGTCCTGGAGTAAGTGATGGTGTCAGGTAATTTTTTTTAAATTTTTTTTTAGAGAGAGCAACACAGAGAAACCGTCAAAAAAGATTTGATTAATGCAACCCATTCTCTTAAAACAACGTCTGTGGGGTTTCTATGACAGGAAAACGTATTGTTGTAAAATTCCAGACCCGTAAACTGCTTCAAAAACATGCCAAGCGTTAATGCAATAATGTATCCAGCAAAACGAGTGTTGGAAAAGGAAAATCTCTTTTAAACAGTTTGACACAGCTTTTTCCTGGCTTCAAACATTCTGTCCAAAAAACACATCCAAATACTATTTTTGGACTCTTATTTCAGCGTGGGACCATTGTTCCACATGTCTTGGCACTGCATGAATGCAACACTGTTGTGGTCACTCTGCAGCTGCTGTCACTGCTGCATTTTTAATGTGTGCTCTAGTAACTGTTCAAAAGAAGCCCAAATCGACTTGGATTTGACAGTCAACCCAAATGCATTTTTAAGAGCATGACAAACCCTAATATATTCTGAACTTTCCACCAAAAGCACGCAATAAAAGAAATATAAATTTCCAGCTTTGCTCAGAAACACCGCAGTGAAGTAAACATGGAAAAGTTAGTCTACAAATGTCACTTTAGGTGACTAATGAGGGAGACACAGGGGCCCAACTCGATGCAGATTGTCCATGTTCCTCAGTGCACTCTGTTCCCAACTCCTCTGCAGCTGAAAAGGTTTTTATAAAAATAAAAACATCAAAGACACTGCAAATAAGATCCAGTATAACATTCAGTCCCACCTATTTTGCAGATACTGCATTGCATTCTTGTCTGTTTATGGCGAGCAGCACGATGGAGTAGTGATTAGCACGGTTGCTTCACATCAGTAAAATACTGGATTCAATCCTCAGTTTGAACCCGGAGTCTTTCTGTGTGGAGTTTGCATGTTCTCCTTATATTTGTGTGGGTTTTCTCCAGTACTCTGGTTTCCTCCCACAATCTTTTTTTTTTTTTTTTTTTTTTTTTTTTTCATTTTAGATTGGGT
>JARVGQ010001461.1:36199934-36217953 GCA_031762355.1 Hypsolebias martinsi | reverse complement strand
GCGTCAGCGGTGACGCATAATAGATGCGACTTATAAAGCGGTGCGACATATTTATGGATTTTTCCAAATTATTGGACGTAATTGGACAATGCGACTTATAGAGCGGAGCGACTTATAATCCGGCAAATACGGTAGAAGGAGAATGAAAATGAAAAGACAACCAAAACTCCCACATCCTACTTTAAACTCACTTTCTTATCGCCCACTTCCTAAACACAAGGGTTGAAAATGTTTCTTGCCTTTGTGTGTGTCTCTAAAATATCTCCTGAAACTTCAAAAACTTTCAATACAAAAACAACTGGACTTTATTTGTGACAGAAGACTTTTCGCTCTTCATCTGAGGAGCTTTCTCAATTCAAAGAGCAAAGAGTGTAGGGGTCAGGTTATCTCCTGAAACACTGAAAGAAATGGAATGGAAGTCACAGGTTGTAATGGTTGAATGAACATCTATGACTTATTCAGTTTTAGAGTTAATCTAATTCAAGATGGCTGCAATAGCCAACTGGCCTTACAAAAGATTTATCTAATTTGATCAGTTTGACAGATACTGAGCTAAAAGTTGATGTGATAAAGTAATGAGTTACTCAGCACATATTCTGAAAATAATTCAAACTTATGCAATATCTCAAAATATCCTGCTCAAATTTTTACCAAAATCCCTAGTTTCTCAACATAAGATGATCTTACTCTAAAACTGTGGCATGACAGGCGGCAGGCGATATGCAATCCTTCAAGGAATGCTGTGAATTGCGCCGCTCAAGGTGGCTGCATGTTGAAGTAGCTCTCTTACATTCATTCTGAGATTTTGCTTTTGCAAACTTTAATGCCTCTTTTTTCCTGGATGTAAATCACTTTTTTGGGATGATTACTTCCTCTGGTTTCAGATGCTGTGCAGCTGGGAGGATGTTTATTGAAACCTTTTATACTTTTGGACATTTGTTACGATGAGTAACCATGGCAACAAGGTGGCATTCTACAACTTGGAGCTGCTGATTAACATCTCAAAAGCTCTAACACCTCAACTACAGCTCCAAATCCCAAATGACTTAAAAAGGAGGTGCTGTGGATGCATTCCCGTCTACTTGGAAGTGGTGCTCGAGTGCCTGACAGCAAAGATTATGGAGGTAGTGGGAAATGCAGCTAGTGACAGCGGGAAGACTGAGATTGTCCCCTGGCACATGCAGTTAATTAAGCCCACTGGGACGGGAGGTTCGACAGGCTGCTGGGAAAATGGACATTGGTCGGAGAGGAGTTCTGCTTGGCATTCAGGTGGCCCTCCTACCCAAGAGGACCAAAAGGTCTGGGTGGATAGATGGGCATCTGCATCCAGTTTCTTCGGATCTGCTGTGGGACGGATTGCTAAGAGATCATTCCTGCCCAAAGCCATCAGCATCTAGAACAACTCTAAGGAAACCAGAATGATGTGTTACACCAATTAATTTCCCTTTGGGATTAATACAGTATTTTTGAATTTAACTGAACTGAACTGTCTTTATATTTGCTGTACTTTTGTTCTTGAACAATAAAAAAGCACATACAAGCATTCTGACCTTAGACGTATAAAAACACTTGCTCTCTGTTGTGCATCCTTGAGCTTTCTTAAGTACCGAACACCAAAACGGAGCTGAAATTGCAACACTGCAACATAATTCCCTGAGGTTCCTCAGTTTAAGCAATCCTATTCACATTACACACTGTCATCCTGCCAATATTGCAAACATCGTTCCTCCTCCTCCCATGTAATTATAATATTAGTGGGGCTTTAGCGCAACTTGGCTTGTTAGCCAGAAAAAAAAAAACAGTGGTTTTATAGGCCCAGCCCACTGTGGTTTAGCCAAGCCAATAAAAAAGTTTGAGATGAGATGTGTTTGTGTGGTTAAAACCCCACTTTGCTTGGTTGTTCTCTATAGAGCATATATTTCTCTCTAAATATTCCTTTCGATTTGATCCTACGGTATCTGTTGCAGAAGAGATGTCTCGTCTTTCATGAATGCCCCTCTCCCTTCTTCAGCCGCTCTCCCCCTGCTCCTACATCTGCTTTCGTTTTTATCCGAGTGTATGACAAACGGCAAAGAAATTCCAAACTGTGGTCATCCTAGGCTAGCAGCCCCTCCTCCTGCTTTCTCTTGGCAGGATGGCTCGTGTCTCACATTTAATCATGAATGCTTGGCCAGCAAGCTCGGCCTGAGGGAGCCTGAGGGAGATTCAGCCGGGGAATGGAGGAAACTCGATCCGACAAAGCAGGCAGCATACAGTTAAACCTTTCCATAAAGGCCCAAAGCTCAGGCCCTAACAGCAGCATCATAGACCGGTTCATCAGAGACGATAGATAAACTCCAAAATGTTTTGTGGGTCTGTAAATATTAGCACAAAGTTGAAAAAGCAAAGAATGTTCAGGAAAAGCATCCATTGCACTTAAAATGGGAACTTAATTGAGCAGATGGAAATGTAATACACTGTTCTCCCTTTTTTTAGCTTATTTTCTCCATCATCAATATGACTCTGTTCAAGTGAAAGAAAATTAAAAACATTGCCAAAACATATGGAATGTGTTTCAACTACCATAATTGAAAGTGCCACCAGTGGCCAGCCCCACATCAGTGTCAAACATCCTCGTTCCCATCCATTCAGTTTAATTTCATCCTCAAACACAATGCTTTAAGGGAACAGAGTGCCACATGAACCTAATCTTTTCTGCAGACAGTCCCGAGGGCACCGGGAGGGAGTGACAAACTATCTCACGACTCTCAAAGGAGAACATTTCTCTTAATTTCTTTCTGGCCTCAAATCAGTCGGTACACCGGTGGCTGAAATCTCCCTCGCATTTTGGCTCATCTTCTTCAAGGAAATCATGTCTTTGGCGCTTCTAAAGTCAGACACAGATGGTGGAAATGTTTCGAAATTTCAATTTTACCCTTCAGTAACACTTTGGCAAAGACAGGAGCACATGAAAAATACAAATTTAGTCAATAGACAGGAGGCAGAGGCAGAAACTGAGTTCCAAATTATGTCTCAGTATGAACATCAGGAAAAACACTTTGGTTACTTGCAATTGGTAACGTCAAATCATTTGAATTTTTCCCTGGTGGCTTGTTAAATATTATCAAAAACTGTTACAAAATCAGCATTAACACATATCCTGTGCGTTGAGGAGAAACTAAAGCTTCTGTTTTAAAGAAATGGTACAATTAGAAGCTTTTTCATTCAACCTTTATTTAGGCAGGTTAATCTCATTGAGCCTCGAGGACTCATTTAGAGACCTGACTTAATGATGATTTAATCGCTAAGTTAGACATTTGCTTAAAAATAAAAACACCCAGTACTTTTTTTTAACAAATTTTAGACTAAAATCATCTTATGTAGAGAATGTTGAGTTAGAGCCAATTTAGTGAAACTTAAAAAACATTATTAACAATTGTATGCATTATTGAGATATATTGGATTTTTTTTGTGATGTTGGAAAGTTTAATTGAAAACTATCCAGTGCTTTATGCAATATTTTGCTAACAATCAAACAAGGTTGGCGTTAATACTCATGGTACATGAGGACCAATTGGGGACCAATGCTCTGCTACTTTCTCACAAAACTTTAGTATTATCTGTAAAATTTGAGATTTTTTTTTAACCATTTGACTGTGGTTGCCATTTTGAATTGGGTTTATCCCAAAGCTAATCAGTTTTGAATGATCACCCAGTGATTTATCTCTGAGTTTTATTATAATTAATTTGAGGCGCAATGGGATTAGCCTGTCTAAAGGTTGAATGAATGAAAAATAGCTCAGACAGAGTTGACTCCAAATCACCTGTTTCCAGTTAACCATGTGCATGCATAAATTCAGGCATTTCAAATAACTGAAAGTAGGCATGAATATACTGAAACCATGATTCATTGCAAAAAATTACATTGAACATGTGGATTAGTAACTGTAGAGGTAGACATCCATCCATCTTTACCAGCTTCTTCCTTTTTTGGGGTCGCAGGGTCACTGGTGCCCTTATCCAACTCTCACTGTACAAGGGAAACTCGCACATGCATGGAGAGAACATGCAAACTTCACACAAAATTAATTTGAACCGATGACCTTCCTGGTAAGAAGCAACTGCTCTACCAACTGCCATTGTGCCGCCCTAGAGGTAGATGATTAAGGGCAAAGTTTTAGATGGCTCAGTGGTTAGCACTGTTGCCTCACAACAAGAAAGTCCTGGGTTCAATCCCTGGTTGGACCTGGGGTCTTTCTGTGTGGAGTTTGCATGTTCTTCTCGTGCTTACGTGGGTTTTCTCTGTCTGGGTACTCCGGTTTCCTTCCACAGACAAAAACATGCATGTTAGACTGCCTTCAGGCCCAAAAAAGAGATCTGTGATCTCAGTGGGATTTCCCAGCTTTAATAAAGGTTAATGATGTACTCAGTGTTCAGGGTAGTTGGGGATCAGTTTCAGCTTCCATCACACCAAAATGTATCTCCAATATTTGTACGAATAACTGAAGTATAGACACTTCTGTGTTTACTGAGATTGCTTTGTTGTGGTGGCCATTTTGAATGGGGTTGACTCCACAAGTTAATCAATTGTCCACTTATTACTTTCTGAAAATGTCATTAAAATATGTTCAGTGGGTCACAAGACATTTTCTAATACCGTAGTACAGACAAACACATGCAGAGACATGGACAAAATTAATTGCCCTTAGGCCTCTGGCAGCAGACAATAAAAAAGGCAAGCATAAGAAATTAAGAAACTTTGACAAGAGCCTAACTGAGGTGGTTAGATGGATTTGTTATTGCTCTCACTGTTGCTGCTCTTGGAGGATGTTCCAGGATGAGACTATTAAAAGGGGTTCAAGGTGAGAAAATACTGATCCAGAAGGTTTTGCTCATTGATGTGTGCAGTGGGTGAAGAAAATCTGGTCTGTTGTCCCAGTCACTATAAAACTCTGTTTTTCAGATTAATAAAAAGTTCAAATTGGTTTAAATATAAGGGATTTAGAAAATAGTAACTCTCAATTTGTTGCATATGAGGCAAGATGGCAACAAATCAGTCAGCATCTACAGTGGGCACTCGAGCATTAGAGCTGGAACACTGAGCAATGGAAACACGGCCTGACTTGATGGATCACATTTTCTTCCACATCTTGTGGGAAGTCGGGTTTGTATGCGTCACTTAAATGGGGTGGAAATGGCACCAGTATATGCACCAAGGGTGGAAGGCAAACTGGCAGCATTTGTGATGAATTGAGAAATGTTTCTGGGAAATTCAGGGCCCTGCAATTCATGTGGACATTAAGACCATGTTGATCAAGTGCAACCCTTCATGGGGAAAAAAATATTTCCAATTGTGGCAGTGGCATCTTTCAGCAGACAAATCTTTTCTTGCAACACTGCAAAAAGAAAAAGGGTTCAAGAATGGTTTTCTACAAAGTAAAACAAAAGTGGAAGTTTTTGGCATTGACTGGGCATCCAGCTTCTCCAAACTGCAATCCAGCTAAGCATTTGTGGGATGTGCTGGTTTATTATTTTTTTTTATTTTGCTCCGACAATTCAAGCTTTAATGTGGTTTTCATGTCTTTGTGGCTAAAACAAGAGGAACCTTGCTGGCATGCGCAGTCATGTTCAAATTATTCAGTCAGTTACAAAATAATTGTCAGCTTATGGATTCAGTGTCTTACACTCCAGTTTTACATGGTAAAGAGTTGGTTACTAATCGGTTATTTAAAGAAAACTGAATTTTGTGTAATTTTCCACCTGTGATTTGACACGTTTTGTGTTTTTACAATCCCTGAGTGATAAATGTTGAGACCAGAAAATGTATTCACACAGTATATTTAAAAAAAGCATCTACCATGTATCTACCTATAGCTAGGCCTCCAACCAGTACCCAGAAGTTGAAATCAAAATGGGACATACTTTCCCTGCTACTGGTCCCAGTACTTGTGTGAAGTTCCACTCCTTCCATGAAAATAAATGGGACATTGCGCTTGTTTAAAAAATAAAAATACACCTCAGATTATTTTTCCGGTTGACTCGTTGACTAAAATAATACTTGCCTTGATGCTTTATTTAACCTCTATTTATACAGGTTAGTCCCATTGAACCTCGGGGGCTCATTTATAAGAGACCTGATTTTAACAAAGAGTGATAACAGCAGTGGACAACAAATAGACAATCATAAGAGAAAGCATACAACTTGAAAATAATAAATGAAAGAAAACAGTATTAAAAAAACAAACAAATAAAAACAGCTAGATTGTAAAGCAATATAGAAAACCAAAAACAGGAACATATCACATTGTTTTTTACTCAGAACTTAGCAGATGTTTGAAGACGCTTAAAGAGGTCAAGGTCGAGTAAAGTTATAGTAATACAATATATAATGATATGCTTAGCTGTACAGTATTTACCTGGTAGTTATTTTGTGTTTAAATGAAAGGTCATATGACACAATGACTGAGTCAGAGCATGATTCAAAACTCTATAAAGTGCTGACTCTAGTTCCAAAAAATGCAAGATGGCACCTCCTGTAAACTAGGTCTTGCTGGCTTCAACTCCAAACATTGAGAAAAGGTATTGGGTTGGTCTAATATATGCAGTATTTAGGTCACTAAAGGATATTTTGAAACTGGGCCTCCTGGCCGTCAGTGTGATTTCTGAATGGACCAAGACGAGATGCGGGGGCTGAAGCCTGCCTGATGGTGTTGAGCCTTTGTGCCACCAAGTACGGTCATACCAGAGCCGTACACGTGAAAAGGTGAGCTAGCTTAGTGGATTATGAATGTGATGTTGAGATGACATGTGGTCTGTGAGACCACTCAGCTTGAACAACAATCAACAGATTTGTCAGAAGTAGGTTGATGTGACATCCAGTCACTTTCCGTTTAGTTTTAAAAAAAGAGGTTACTAAGAAAGTTCATCAAACTGAGGCATTTTGCTATGATCTGAGAAGACTGGCGGACGACTTCCATCACACCATCAATCTGTAGCGCTCCATTTCAACTCAGCTGAGTCCAACTTCACGCCTCATATGGTTCTGCAATATTGAAAGTCCACGTAGATGTTCTGATGCATGAAAAGCGCGAGACAACTCAAATACAAACTACAACGTAGTCTGTGTGGCCATTTTCTTGAACTATTTCACTGAGTCATGCAATGGTTTTCTTTTGTTTATGTTTTTAGTTGCACCTTTTGAATGGGAGTTTTACTATTATTAGACGTCTGTGGCTGAGTGGTTAGAGCAGTCGTCCTCCAATGCAAGAGTTGGGGGTTCAAATCCACCAGCAGTCACATGCCAAAGTATCACTGGGCAAGACACTGAACCCCTCGTTGCTTCCAATGTGTGTCCCATCGGTGTATGAATGTGATAAAACACCGGTTAGTCTCTTTAGAATGATTTGTTCAATTAGCTTTGTATAGTAGAGTGCTGTATGAATGTGTAAATGAGGGCACAGATTGTGTTGTAAAGTGCTTTGAATGTCTTGATAAGATAGAAAAGCACAACATAAGTACGGTCCATTTACTATTTCTAATGAGGTGCAAACCTTTGGACAGCAGCACCCATTCTACTGCAGAGACCTAGCAAACACTTGCAACCTGATAGAGATTTCTATCAAAACATTCTTTGTAACACAAATCATACAGACGGTGAGAATCATATTAGCTTTTGCAGAACTTAAATGATTTGCTACCAATGGCTTGATCAGTATGACTGCCACAGCAGACCTTCTGAGGTCCAACAATGTTTGTGCTTTAGCCAGTCATGGTTATTACTAGCTATCTGTTGTGTGTTTGTTCTATAACTGGTATTTAATACTTATAATACTTTATTGACACAACATTTTTTTTCCTTTTATATTATTCTTTTAAATGCAGTTCATTGAGTGGTCTAGTCTAAAACTAAAATTGATTACAACAGTTGGGTTCTAATAAGTGCTTGTCATGACTCATAAAGAGACATCTAGTAAGCATGTCATTACTCACTTCAACACCACACAGCTGACAAATCTGTTCCACAGGAGACCTCAGAGCAGACAATTCAGTGCTGATCAAGATACATGTGTGAAAGTCAAGAGTATAAACCGTAGTTTAGCTTCATTCGAACAAACTCTGTCACCAGGCTGCCACCACTATGATAGACCTTGGTAATTATAGTGCAGTGTGAAAACTACCAAGAGAATTTCAACCAAAAGAAAACATGAAAAAAGAAAGAAAGACGTAGCTGATAAAACAAATATCTGAAGGCTAAAGATACACGGACAAGAATCAATACCTGCTTGTGAAAAGGATAATTAATTCTCTCGACTCTAAAGCTGTCTGATATTTTCTGTGAAGTGCTGCTTGTTTGTCTTTGGTATCCCACATGATGCAGGAATAGTTTTAGGGATGAACATTAATGAAAACACGGTGCAACTTTTACCTTTAGATCTGCCTGCAAAAATGTCAGTGAGGCAGTTACAGTTAAGGTTTTGGTGAAATCGGACGTCTGAAAGACCAAATCACCTGAGAATGGTTTTCACTGTTTGTATGGATCCATATTAATGATATTTCCAAGGTGGGTATTTGTGTTTTAGTGGGAAACAGATGAAATAAGAGGCACTATTATCTCTGCTGGGTCCCAAAATGATGGTACAAATACTGAGAAATTTTCTCAAAACAAATTGTGACATCATCATCAATCAAATTCTGATGTTATGAAATACTAACTTAAAAGGCTTTTTTTAAACACATGAAACAAATTAGCATCATTATTGTGCACCATAAATACAGGCAATAATGTTTTAGCTCAAGTCTGTGTGTGAGCACTCGTGTTTGTTAACCATGAACTTGAAAACAGTTTAATGAATCTTGCAGAAAATAATAGTTGAATAAACAAGATGGCTGCCACAGCCAAATGACATGCAAAAACACCAGAACTTCAATAATTCAGTCAATTTCACTGATGTTGGCCTGAATTTAATGAAACTCCTAAGAAACCGTCGTTGAATGTGATTCTAAAACGAACTTTCAGAGTCAACCCAGTTCAAGATGGCCGCCACACCTAGGTGCATTTACAAAACACAAAACTTGTTATAAGTAAGGTCATGTTAAACGATTTAGCTACAGCTGTTATAGTTTTGTAGCTGATAGTTGATTTCAACACATGAAAATACAAATAATATTATTTTTAAAGTTTTACCAAAGTTTTAACAACAATGACAATGGATTTCTCAACAAAAATTGATGCTAGTGTAAAATATCCAATCCTTCAAGTAACGTTAGAGCTTTAATGTCCAAAATGTTCAGCTGCAAAATGACTGTTTGGCCACATTTTAGCTGAATCATTGTTATATTTTCTGTTTTCTTCCATCCGTGACTCTCTAAATAAGGCCTGCTTTTTATTTAGGTTTGGCCTCAGCTCTCCCAGCCTGATGTACACAGGTACTGACTGGCCATGACAACAAATTAGGACATACAAACTCTTTCCCCGCTTACTTTGCTCTCTCTGAAACAAGCAGTGCATTCACGTTCGCACAACACATCTCATCAATCAGCTGGAAGATCGGGCGTAATGTTGGGATCAGGTCCAACTCCTGCCCTCTGTTTGTTCTTTTCTCACAGCCTGTTGACATTTCACCTCATCTGCAACTATGGGATCATTTTTCCACAATTCTACTCGAGACTTTTAGACTAAAGGCCAAGCTTTCCTTGAAAGACTGAACCTGGCATTTTTCATGCCAGAGATTTTTTTTTAGAAATAATATTGTAGCCATTTTGGTAAATCTATGACATTAAGAGAGTGGTGAAGGCTGCACAGAAGAATGTTGGAGTCAGTCTCCCCACCATCACAGACATCTACACCTCCAGATGCAGGAAGAGGGCCACCTGCATCATGAAGGACCCCACTCACCCCGCACACACACTTTTTGTCCCGCTCCCCTCAGGTAGAAGGTTGAGGAGCATTAAGTGCAGAACCACTAGGCTGAGGAACAGCTTCTACCCTGAAGCTGTTAGACTCATGAATCCCTAGTCAGGATTATCACTGTGAAAAAAAATCAATGTGGAAAAAAAAATCACTGTAATGCCACTTGATTGTTGTTGTGTGCTGCTGACTATTCATGCTGCTGATCTCATGCTGCTGATTTTTCATGACGTGTTCATTCGTCATCATCTGCTCACACAGACTCATGTTTGTGCTGCTGTCAATTGGCACATTGTTTTGTACTATTAGTATATTGTTAGTTTAGCATATATTTTTAGTTCATATCTTAGATCTTATTACTGTTTTTCTCTACAATTTGTATTTTTCTTAGATGTAACTGGGACCCTGTGTACAAAGTTTCGTCTCACCATATGTACCACATGTGGTGTGAATGTCAAAGACACGTTGACCTTGACCTTCAACACATTAGTTCTCAAACAGTAGGGTACAGCCTGCCTGGAAGACCCCGAACTCTGTCATGGGATGTTTTTTTTTTTTTTGGTCACTTTTTTTTTCTTTCTAGGCTGGAATATGTTGCAAACAGAACTAACATTGCAACAACTCATTGATGCCCAAATCTATTTAAGGGCTGGCCAAAACAAAAGCAACAAATCTATTTTACATCTAATCCTGTTTATTAGTTTTCTCTTTAACAGATTATAAGTTTGGAAAACGGAGATGTGATTTCCATAAAATAAAGGATTTTTATTGAGGATCGTTAAACTCTGTTAAATCATCGTGGTTTTTTTTTTGGAGGGGGGGTTGGGGTCATTTTTTATTTTCTCCTTTTTTTTCTCTTTTTTTCATTTTTTCTCCTTCGTTTTCTCTTTTCTTTTTCCTTCATTTTTCCCTATTTCCCTTAAAAAACAAACAAAAGAGATGTCTGCCACACATTCAGTACATTATGCTCCACATCAACCCGGCTGAGGTGGGTTCTTCTTCATGCCTCATCATTTTTCAGTGTTTGACTCACTGTTTCTGCTGCTTTAGTTCTTTTTGTCAAACAGTAACACTAAAGACATATTTGACGTTCTGTAGGGGAGGGGCGGCACAAAAAGTTTGAGAACCACTACAATAACAATATGCAAAATCACATGCAAAATAAAAAAAAAAAACTTTATTTCCACTACTTCTTTCTTCAGGGGTCGCCGTGTCGAGCGACATTCATGAAAGGTTCGGCAAATGTTTTAGACTGGATCCTATTCCCAACACAACCTGGACTTGAACCTGCAACCTCAGGAGTACAAGACCACGGCACTGACCGCAAAGCTTTTTTTTTTTCCTCAGCTTCTCCCTTCTTCAAGGACTACGTTGCACAAAGACAATTATTTTTACGCCGGATGCTCTTCCTGACACAACCACAGACCACCAAGCTACCACAGCTTTCTGTGTGGAGCAGAGAGCTGCTATCTAGGGCACCTGGGGGGGCAGATGGTGGGGGTTAAGGGCCTTGCTCAAGGGCCCAAAGTGAGGCAAATGAGGGTGGAGGCAGGTGTGCTTGACCTATCCCACTCATATTTTCATGTTGTCTATACCGGGAGTTGAACCAGCAATCTTCCAATCACTAGCCCACCTTCTCTAACCTCTGCGCCACCACTCCCTACTCACTAACCACTGACCACCGAGCTAAAACCTCAAAATTTGCAAGCTTAGCGTACAGTATGTGTTGTAAATACTAGCTGTCCCCCACATAATTTCACTTCAATATCTGTAAGAATGGATGAGTTATTGCTAAAATTGTGTTCTATAAGTCCAGTCTACAGTGGTGGCCATCTTTATTTGGACTGACTCCAAAGGTAAATCAGTTAGAAGTGCACTCTTGGTGTTTATTTTCTAAAAGTTTCATGAATGTTCATTCAGTGGTTCATGAGATAAATTTTAAATGGCAAATAATCGAACACCACAAACTGGTCAAAAACGTTATTATCCTTTTTGTCTTGGGTGATAATAAAGGCTAATATGGTAATGAATAAACAACTGCAGTCAAAAATAATATGATACTGTTTTTCAAAAAGAAAATTCATCAGAAATTAATTAAGAAGAATCTATCCAGATGACGATTCACCTTTTTTTGGTCATTTAAAAGGTTGTTACAGTATATATTCATTTCTAATTCTACTGTTTTTAGGTTGAATTTATTTTCAGTCATTTTAAAAGGATTGCTCTTTTGTTTTGTTTGAATCACTCCAGCAGAACATGATCTGTGGAAAATAATCATGAGAGAATATTGATATTATACAAACGGTGTAAAAGCCAAGCCTCGGCCCCACAGGATGGCCTCATTTTCACGTATAAATTGTTATAAAGCAGAGCCGGCGGCTTCCATCACATCAGGCTATAATGCACCCTGCAAACTTTCAATACCTTTGTTGCATCTGCTTTTTTTTTTGTGGCAAGTCATGAATTGAATAGAGAAAGGTCTCCCTCTAACACAATACATCACCTGATTGATGGCCATTTCTGAAAGAGCTGCCAGAACAAAACAAGACCCTCAACTCCAATTCCCTCAGAGGCAATGAGTTTTGTCGGGTGTCAAAATGAACCAAAAAAAGTGAGCAGAAGCTGATTCTTTCGGACCTGAAAAGTAGATGACAGATGAATGCTGCAGAAAAACACACAGAAGCGAATCCTTGTGAAAATAGAAGAAAATAAATATATATCACCTGACTGATGAACAGGTACTTAATTATAAGGTACACAAGACAGCATCAAACCGCTGAGCGATATCGCTGCTCTAGAACATTATTGGAGCTGTCATTGTTCAAACAGGCTCATCTACTTTGATACACGTTTCTATCAGTCAGACAAATAACAGCATGAGACCAAAGATCTGACACACAGCTTTATCGCACAATCTGAAATGAAGCCACTGACAAAAAGAACTTGCAGTACTTTAGTGTTTTCGACTATAATTGTGTTCTCAAAAAAATGTGCATTTAGGTGTAATAACAAAAGCTGTCAATAAAACAGCATTTTTAAGACAATTTATTTTAGGACTTTTATTTTTTGGTTACATAAAGTTTAGATTTGTTGTAAAAAAAAAAAATTGCTTTAAAATAGAGATTGAAGTCTGAACTCCCCGAATGAGCATCCTTCAGACCTCTTTCTGGTCTGAGTGAAGATGTTTCATTCACAGTGAAGCTGTGTAGAGAACAAGATGGCTGTCATCGCACTGTGGACTTTAATGGGTAAAATCTTCTTTGTGGTGAAGAGGGAGCTGGGCTGCGAGGCACAGCTCTCTGTTTACCGATTGCTTTACGTCAGTGGTCCCCAACCCCCAGGCCGCGGACCGGTCCGTGGGTCAGTTGGCACCGGGCCGCACAGAAAGAATACCTAACTTTACGTTATTTCCATTTTATTTAGTGTCTGATTCTGAACAGTTTTATTTTGAAAATTACGAGATTCTCTGTGCCACATCTGTCTATTGACTCACTCTTGATGCAGGTCAAGATGCTTGCCTCGGTCACATGGCTACCTTCTTAAAGGGGCTGCTCCTGCTGGTAAAACACCTCGACCAGCTCTCCTTGCTCTCTGACCTCTCTCTCCTGGAGCTGCCTCACCTCCATACTAGACCTTTGATGCCACCTGCCCCACACGGCGTCTCCTTGGCCAGCTCTTGCTCCAGCCAACCTCCCTCCCGCCAGTGGGCCGCGGGGGGACATAAGCAACACACTTCAGATGTCATTGTCTCCCATTACCCCTAGAAGGGACTGTCTCGTTACCGAAAAAACAAGGTCAGGGCTCCCACTAATATAGTGTTAGGGTGAGTTGTATTTTTCATGCACTTTGTATTTGTTTTTGTGGTGTATCTTAGGTTGAATGCATGTTTAACTTTTACTGTTACGAACAAGATTGTGGGGCTGAGAGACCATTACTCATGTTACGATGTTGGCTCATGTTACAATGTTGATGTTACGAGGACACTACTGATAAAATTGCATTCACAGTGGATTAAAGTTTCTTATTATATTGAGAAAATACCAGTTTTTCCAGTTTTATAATTTTACTTTGTTAAATTTAGCTGCCACACTTTAAAGGCCAGTCCGTGAAAATATATTGTCTGACATTAAACTGGTCCGTGGTGCAAAAAAATGTTGGACTGCTGCGCTAGGCTTCCACCTTGCCTATATAGTTACGAACGTTTGAGTAGTAACTGAAAGAATGCGATTATGGATACAAGCAGTCGAAATGAGTTTTAGCTGGGCTCTTCCTTAGAGACAGGATAAGAAGTTCAGTTATCTGGAAGAGACTCGGCGTAGAGTCGCTGCTCCTCCACGTCAAGAGGAGTCAATTGAGGTGGTTTTGCCTTCTTAGGAAGGTTTTCAAGGTAAGAGGTGACCCTGAGGAGACTGAGGAGACTGTTTTTATCTGTATTTACTTAAAAGGAGCTCACACACAACGACAGGAGATTTTTTTTTTTTAACCCAGCCAAGGGCAGAGTTCACAATAGGCTTACACAGATGTTTCATTGGTGTCACATTTCTGCCCCTTCCTGACTTTGGCAAAACTGAACACATGGAAACAGAAAACTATCACCCATCTTCAGCTCAATCCTGCTCCTTCCAAGCCACATCTTCCTTGTTCGTTACAGCAATCAGCACTCATCAGCTTCACCTGTTCACCTGCCTTTATAAGCTCCATGCACTCACTCCACCAGTGCCAGCTTATCGAAAACCCTCAAGCCAGTTCATGTCCAGCATTACCACAGTCTTGTTTTCTTGTCTTGAGTTGACCTGCACCAGACTCCTCGCTTTGCCTACCCCTTTCTGGATTTGGATTCTGCTTTCTGACCACGGAACTGACTCTGATTCCCATCTCCTTGACTACGCCTCCCGGATCAAGATTTGGCTTTGGATTCTACTCTCTGACCAACTGTGCATGACCTGCGTTCCCTACTGGACCTTGCCTTTGGACTCTCCCTAGAACCACATTGTACATCAACCTGCTTTTCTGCTGCTGCTCACTCGGTGAGTGAAATCATCTCCTACTCACCTAAGGAGTTCCTCTCTCTACAGATGTGAAGGTTAGTGACTACCTTAGAAACCCTCTGAACCTTCACATTAAAACCCAGATCACTAACTCCTCTGTCTCTACAGATCAGACCCACCTTTGGACCCGCACCTCCACCAGAAGCTGTTTTTCAATAAACACTTTAAACCATTCCTGTTGTTCGGCGTTGTGTGCTAATCCAAAACCCAGATCATGTCAATTGGAGCCCCAGTTGCGAAGATCTGCACTGGACATTAAACAAGTGTTAAAAAAAAAAAAAAAAACTTATCAGCACGACAACCTTGGTGTCTCATTTCACGGACTCTGAGGTGACCTTGGGAGTACCAGCTGCACATGCAGCTTCTCTCAGAGGAAAACACACTGAACTCACACATGGTTCAACGTTAATTTAACATTAGCAGTGATAAACATCCATAAACCTTTACCAAAACTCCCCTGACAGAGACCATGTCTCTCAGTTGGCCTGGGAATGCCATTAAAGTTCTCTTGAAGAGGTGGCTGAGGAAAGAAACGTCTGGGCCTACCTGCTCGAACTGCTGCCCTCATGACCCAACTTCGGAACAAGCCAAATATAATGGGTGAACGGAAGGGTAAAAGCTTTAGTGTTGCTCTGACACAAAGCTCTGTGAATTCACTGATTCTTTCATTTGACATCTCTTAAGTAATTAAACCTATCAAAGATGACTACAAAAAAGAGCCTCAACTGCTTCTGAAGTACAGTAGTCTATTGCTACTTTGCAGTCTGACTTTCGTGGACTCGCTCTATCACAGTTTTTCAAAGTAAGATTGAACAAGAGCAAAAACGATACATGATTGTAAACTTTAATATCACTCATGTGACGGTGGCAGTACTGGATATAGTACAGTAAAAAGTTGACGAAAAAAACAAAATACTTTGGACAGGCGCTGCCATTTTGTAGTTTTCTCTCAATAAGCCTACACTGTTTCCCCGCTCATAATGACTACATTTCCCAGAAGGCAACAGTGTCCCACCCAGAAATCCTGTTGCCCTCTGCTGAAATACTAGAGGGAAAGTTTAGATCTAATCAGAAACATTATGGTTCTTATTAGTGATTATGGCGCCCAGCGTAGAGCTGCATGGAACCCACCGGACCAGAAGACCTCTAGATCCATCTGTGAATGATGAGAGCGGGTAGCTGGCCCACGAGGACCTCATAGCAGGACACACATTGCCAAAGTCCGACGGTCCATCCAGAGCCCACCACCCTGAGCCAGAGAGCTGACCAGAACCGTCAGGACAGGTCTGCAGAAACTGAAGCAAGTCTGAGCAAAACCAGGAGCTGCTGCTGTGCTGCAGAGCTAGTGAGTAAAATTTAGTAGCTACATATACAGTTAGGTTGGTACAATGACATAAGAGTTTAGAGCATTACAAGAGTGTGGGAAGGGTTTTGAAAGCGTTATAAATATATAAATACTAATATATACATATAACATCCCTACTATGCAGATTTTCACTTATTGCAG
Source organism: Hypsolebias martinsi (assembly GCA_031762355.1). Classification (NCBI taxonomy): domain Eukaryota; kingdom Metazoa; phylum Chordata; class Actinopteri; order Cyprinodontiformes; family Rivulidae; genus Hypsolebias; species Hypsolebias martinsi. The sequence goes on along the minus strand of JARVGQ010001461.1, from coordinate 36,201,512 downwards.
GGTGGTCTGGAAGGTAACACCTGCAATAAACGAAGGACTACTGTAAGTTAATCTGAAAATAACAGTTTAAATGACTAAATACCTACAAAAGTTAAGTCAGGTCCTCTGGATGTTGAAAAAACAGCAAAAAAATAAAATAAAAATTGTAGAAACGTTTCGTCTTTCATCCGAAAGACTTCTTCAGTCTGAGGAGCTGTGTTCAGCTCAGTCTTATTAATAGCACCTTCTCATAGTGGATCAACCAGTTTGAACATGTTTCCATCTTAATTAAGACATGAGCAGGCCTGCTGCTCTCCTGTTTGTTGCTCTCTGCGTCACGGAGCTGTGCATCAGCATACAGGCATTGACATCTGAATGCAAAATGCGTTGGGCTGAACACTTTACCACAGAGTGTGAACAGAGCTGACCATTTGAAGTCAAACCACCTGAAACGGATTTGCTTGAACAAATACGAATAGCCTCGTATTGTCATCAGACTATTCACAAATTCAAAGAATTCATGTTTTTTTTTTTTTTCAGTCTTTTTCTGCTTCTATGAAATCTAAATGAACCACTTTAGTTCCCAGGTGGTGCCATTTTCCCCGAGAGGATGCTGAAGTAGGAAATAAAGTTATAATAATCTACCCCACTGTTGATGTTTGCCTGGAAAACTATTTTACACAAGTGAACAGTCTCTTTATTCTCTTCAGTTGATTTCATACAATCCTCTGTTTGTTTCTCGGGAAGCTTATTTTCTTTCTGCGAGCGTGTACAGTAGGTGCTTTAACGTTTTCCTGCAGCTTTGTTCGTGTGCAACCACTGTAGCTTTTATTGTTAATAACTGAAGAAGGCAGCAGTTTGTTTGTTTGTTTTTTAATTAATGTGTCCCAAGACCAAATATGGTTAGCGGTGTGAAACAATTGTTAGTCAACAACAAAAACATCCTAGGTCTGATTCTTCCTTTATCTCTCATTTGAGTGAAGGTGTACAATAATGTTTTTGCTTGTGTTTGGTGTCTGTCTGCCATCTCGCAAACCACCAATCTCTCATTTTTAATTAAATTCTCAGAAAGTATTTATTGGACGTACACCTGATGAACTTATGGAGTCAAGCTGATTTAAGATGTCTGCCACAATAAACTTAATTAAAATGAATTAACCCACTCAGTTTTACTGATAATGGCCCACATTTTGGTGTGGTAGTAGCTCAAACTAATCCGTAACACGCATTCAGATATGAATATATGTTTTGACCGCTCAGTTCTTCAGTGGTCTCAACAGTGAGTGAAACATGTTATACTGGTTTTACGCCTGATGGCTTTTCTGAAGCAACCTGGATTCGAACCCACATCCTCAAGTTGACAAGACCGCAGGACTACCGCATGTCAGGGGACTTTGGGTAACGGTTTATGGATGTTTATCACTACTAAGTAAAAGTAATGTTACCGTGTGTGTGAGGTCAGAGAGTTGTTCTCTCAGGAAAAAGCCTGCAGGCACCTGACAGCTCCAAGTCCAACTCCAAGTGTGGGCCGAGATGGTGTAGAGGCAGGGCAGCCGGCTCAGGACCGGAAGGTCCGGGGTTCGATCCCCGGTCACTGCA
>JARVGQ010001461.1:36169556-36182325 GCA_031762355.1 Hypsolebias martinsi | reverse complement strand
TGAAGTATGAAATGTCTAAAAAAAAAAAAAAAAAAAAAAAAAACATCAAGATAAACTGACTGAACATAGTTGGATTTTCGACCTGGATTATTGAGCATGAACTTTGATTAATTACTTGTGCATCCAATGATAAACTCCATTAATGATTACTAATTACAAATTTTAGCTTTTAAATACTGAGACGTTCGCTTTAACCTTTAGCCACAATTTAGAAAAATGTCCTTATAAATACAGTGCAAGCATGCTAATTTTAGCTTTTACCCATGGTTTAGCTAAATGCAGTTACTATTTTGCTAATTTTAGCTTCTTGTCAGCGTGCTTTTTAAGTGAAAGCTCAGTTTCAGCTTCTTCATCAAAGTTCAGTGAAGTCATTCAGCTCAGTGTTTGTACAGAAAACAGCAAACGTCTTTTATTCTTGTTCAAATAGCACACATCCTGTATAAAACAGTGTCTGTTTGGTTAGCACTGAAGGCTCTGTTGACGAGCAGAGCCGTCTGGGGGGGGTTTGAAGTCGGCGATTTGTTTTACTTTAGCGGGAGAAATGTGCCATAAAAGTTCTGATTCCCGCTGGATCATAATCAGACGACTATAATTTTAGCAACCTCCGTTTTAGCTTTGTTTAAAGTCTCGAGGGATTTTCAAGTTGTCTGCACTCCTATTACAAGGTCTCTGGGGATGATGTGTCCCCGGGGAGACGACAAACTCTTCTGAGGCTTACGTCGGGTACCCAGCAGCTTTAATTTAGGAAGAGGTCGGGGGTGATGTCATTGTTTGTGAACAAGTCCAACAGGCGGTCAGCTCAGGATGTGGTAATACTTCACTCTGAGATGACAGTATACAGCGACTTCACGAGCATCGGAGGAGGCCGGGTAGGGGGGGTGCTGTAGAGAGCACATTCCAGAAAGAAAATATGAAATAGTACAGGAGACAGCCATCAAAAAAGAACTAATATGGACGCTAAACACAGAATATTGTGTGCTGTCACAAGCACTGAACAAGCAAATAATGAGCTCTCAGCACGGTAAGAACACTCATCCAGGTGTAGGAGCGATTTTAAAAACAACACCTGGGCTCTATTCATTTAGCTTTCATATGATCAGTCAGCTGCACTAATCTGGAGTTGTTTTTTTTTTTTTAAAGCTCTTTGTTCAGAGAATTTAGGAGGATGGAAAGAACAGTGGGAGCTTGTTCTGAAATGTGAAAGTGCCTTTCTCCTATTTTATTTCACTGCTTTGGCCTCGGCACAAATGGACCTCCTTATTATGTGCTTTAGTGGTTTGGATGACAGTCTATGTTTTTTTGTTTTTATTTAATTCCTTCGTGTAACAGGTGGCACTAAAGCTGACGTTTCAGTGGGAGACATAAACAGCACAATAAATGTCAAAAAATTATTAAAAAAAAAAAAGAAGAGTTGGGAATGAATTGTCTTCTCAAGATACCTTTGATCCAATGAGCAGAGAAAACGTTAAACGGTGACTATTATTGAACTGGTTAGAATGGACTGACATCAAAACTCAGAAGAAAAAAACTGGAATAGCTGACTGGAAAACATGTAGTTTGTATAATCAAGTGATTTTTTTTTTTTTATAGGGTCATGTGGAGACTTTATGAGTAGTCAGTATCTTACTTGCAGTAGACCACTTTTTTGGGGGGTAGGGGGGTAATTATAAATAAATCCTCATGGATCAGGTTCATTCAAGGGCGACTTTTTACCAACTTCATTCTCTTGATCATAAAACCTTTCATCCCACTAACTGCCTGCACCGAGGTCTCTCCAACGCTTCTTCCCCTACATAATCTGTTACATACAGATATTCTCTTGTCTTGCCAGGAGAAAAAAAAAAAAAAGAGTGCATGCTGTCTTTGCTTTTGTGATCACTCACTTTTATTATCTGTAATTGCTGTTTTGGGATTTGACGAGTGGAGCTGCAAGTCAAAACTGATTTGCAGCAGGATACAATTAGGAGCCTTAGCGCGGGCAGTAAATCACAGCAACACAGACCCTGTTCAGTTAGAAACAATGTTGACAATGTAAATAGCTGTCTTATGCTTAAGTGGTGGGGTTGGGAGAAATAACTAATGTAATGCTTGCTGGGAAATTGTTTCATAATGTGCAGAGGATTTTTAAGAGTTGTTTTAGTTGGCTTCTTCTGGAGACTTTCTTTCTAATTCTCCAAACGGAGATCACTTTGATTGTTGTGTTTTCCAGATAATCTACAAACCCACTCACTAGTACCCCACACAGTCTTAGTTTATTAAAAAAAAAAAATCATTGACGAAGCCAGTGAAGTGTTAAAGAAAACCGATGATTCTGGCAGGAATGACTACTGGTCTACAGGTGTTGTTTCACTCAATTTTATCAATAAAGTTGTTGTTCACATTTAAAATGACTAATTTCAAACTATGACATCAACCATAAAAAGGTTATCCTGAATTATTAAGTAATTGCCGTTACTTTTCCATATATTTTAACATGCAATTCTTAAATGCAAGTACACACTCAGTGTAAACAAAATACTTTTATTTGTATACTCAACTCAGCAAATGGTTGTAAATACATATCAATACATGAACGTGTTTTTTTTTTTTTTCTGTCTTGAATGGCGCTTCCATGCAAGTCACCACTGCTGCATTTTCTCAGTCAGTTATTCAACAGACTTGTCACAAACATTGTGAACTGTTTTTTTTTTTTTTATTTAAGGATTCGTTGGCTGTCAATATGAGGAAAAAATAGTAAATTTTGTTTCATGCGTTATGATTTTTTTGTAATTGATCTTCATGATATTGAAACATGCACCTTTAAGACACACCTACAGATCAGCTGATCAGCTGTGAGGAAAATAAAACAGTTTGATTTTTTTTTTTTATGAAAAACTCTAAAACATACATTTTTTTGGTTATTTTTAGCTTATGTGCATGTCATGTCCAGCACAAGACATCCATCCATCCAAACGTCCATCCATCCATCCAAACGTCCATCCATTCATCCATCCAAACATCCATTCATCCATTCAGGCATCCATCCAGACATCCATCCATTCATCAAAACAGCCATCCATCGAAACATCCATCTATCCATCCAAACATCATCCATTCATCAAAACATGCATCCATCCAATTCATCCAAACACCGATCGATCCAAACATCTATCCATCCATCCAAACATCTATCATCCATCTGCCCATCCACCATCCATCCATTCATCAAAACATCCATACATCCATCCAAACACCCATTGATCCAAACATCCATCCAAACATCTATCCATCCATGCAAACATCTATCCATCCATCCAAACATCTATCATGCATCCAAACATCCATCCATCCATACAAACATCCATCCAAACATCCATCCATTCATAAAAACATTCATCCATCCATCCATCCATCCATCAAAACATGCATCCATCCAATTCATCCAAACACCCATTGATCCAAACATCCATCCAAACATCTATCCATCCATCCAAACATATATCATCCATCCAAACATCCATCCATCCATACAAACATCCATCCATTCATAAAAAACATCCATCCATCCATCCAAACACTCATCCATCCAAACACTCATCCATCCAAACATATATCATCCATCTGCTCATCCATCCATCTGCTCATCCATCCATCCATCATCCATCCATCCATCCATTCATCAAAACATCCATCCATCCATTTTCTATAACCTCTTCTTCAAGAGTCAGGGGGAGCTTGTGCCTATCAAGTTAGATTATATTTTCCTAACTCTTCCCATGCTTGTTGCTAAATGAAAGAAGGCAGATCAAACATTTGATCATCATTTAAACGGCACTCCAGATGTTTTAAACCACAACAGCTACAGTAACTTATTCCAATGGAACTTTCTAAAAGGTGTCCAATAAATTATAGAGAAAAGGCAGTTTATATTCCTGTAGGTAAAATTAGCAATAGCCTGTCTGTGCAGCATTTTGTAACTACTATCAAACTAATAATAATCACAGTGTGGTGAACAGCATTATGGGTAATAATCAGATAATTGATCGTTTTAGAGATAAACTGTGTATGTTTGTGGGGAAGTGAGGTTACACAGTGGTCTCCACTGAAACACCTTTACAACTTTTGGACTGACTGTCAAGAAACATTTTAAAACATGTTAACATGGTAGTCTGTTGACTTCATAAACAAGTCAAATCCTGTTGCAAGGCAGTTAAGGCTAAGGCTGTTAAAGTGCACAATCACTTTCTCCTGACATTTCCAAACAAATCATCCTAACTCAATTTTAGAGTGACATATTCTATCTTTTAACATATTCACACTACATTAACTTTTGAGACCTCTTGGGAAAACGTATTAACAGAACCTTTTAGGATGGCGGAGTCGATTAGATATCGCCTTATTGTGTCCTCGCGAGCGACGGTTGTTAGACTGGATTCTACGATCCCCGAGGGGGAACGTTTGAGATTGTTCACCACGAGAGCAAAAAGCATAAGAGCGTTCGTTACAGGAAGACAAGTTAATAAGACCAAGCTCAACGTCGCCTCAAAGTGAAGACGGCAAAGGACAGAAACAAGAGTGAAAAGGCCAAAGAAAGGAAGAGAGAGAGCATTGTTTATTTCTAGAACATGAACAATCTGTTTATCCAAAGAAAAAGTTATTAGGATCCACAATGCATGAACACGCCAGAGAGATAGAACAAAACATTTGTTTTCCTGTTTTTACAGCCTCTGACACAGGTTTTTGGGGTCTTTTGACAACAGTGAGAACATTTATTAGAAAAGAAAAATCATAATGTGACTTACACAGCAGAGTCCAGCAGACATTTAATAGATAAACTAGTTACTTGAATAAATGTGACATTAAACCCATTTTTAAATTAATTTGTTGATTGGTATACAAACAGACCTCAAACCTGCAAAGTAGAGCAGAAAAAATTCACCCTACTGATCAATGAGTGAAACACTGCTCTTTTATCCAGGCCATTGAATTGGATATGCAAATACACTACGTCCATTAACCATTCAATCACTGGAGTGTAATGACTTGTAATATCGGCTGAGGGTGTGCACCTCCGAAGTCGTTTAGATTGATTGTTTTTTTTGTCTTATTGGAGGCTCAACATTTGGATGGATGTTCCTGCAAAGCAAAATACCTCACAAATTGAAGTGTCTAATCCAGAGTTCAACGAGCAGTTCAGGCATAAAACAAACAAATTGACTCTGGAAAGAAACAAACTTAAAAAGCAACAACATTTACCACAAAACCTACCAGCTCGGGGTGAACCGAAATGCTGAATATTTACTCAGCATCAATTCGAGCGCCTATCTGAACCCCATTTAGTGGGAACTACATGCCTAAACACCCAGTTCATCTTTACTATGACAAGCACAGTTTGCTTATTTTTGTTGTGCACTGTCATCTTTAAAACCAATATAATTTGTATTCTCTGATTTCCGGCAGTGGATTATCATCACAGACTCTGCACGGTGTTTTAACATTAATCAACCATTTTATTGAACTTAAGGCTCAGAAGGAGCTCATTAAAAAAAACTAAAATGCAGCCATTCTTTATCCTTGAGGAAATTTCACAGGAAAAAAAAATTGTGGTAAAATTCTTCTTGTGGCTCTATAAACTAGAAAAAAAATCAGACGGCCATGCATGTTAAAAGCCTATGTGCCATCAAAGCCCCTAGGGCTACAAAAGGCTCTTTTAGCAAATGGATGGCAACAGCTGCAAACTCTGGGCTGTTCTTAATGTGCACGGTGCAGATGTCTGCGCTCGAGTCCCACAGTCTGAGACAGCTCTGGCTCTACACTGAGCCCTGGCTTATCATATCACTGCAGCTTCATTAGAACCAAATTCAATATCAACATCTGTCTGACATTTTTTTCCCTTTCCAATTAAAGCAATAAAAAGCTACACTAATAACATCAAAAACTTATTATATGATATTTTTACTTTGTTAGACTCTCACTTACGTTTCGTTGCACATCATGACCCTGTCAGCTGCTATCAAACTGGCTATACAGTATTAATTATATTGCATTCATTAGAAATGTCTTAATACTATTTTAAATTCCCCTTTTGTTCCTGGCATGTTCTAAACCAGACAAAACCGACAAGGTTCAGACACAGTGTGGCACATAAATATAGAAATACAACGATTTGCTGATCTCAGAAACACATATTTTATTCACATATTTCAATTGCCAATGGTTCAAACTGGAAACATGTACCAGTTTTTTTTTTTTTTTTTTTTTTTTAAGGGTTCCACTCTGTGAACCACCATTCTTCTTCTATACCAGTTGGGAAACAGGGTTATTCAGGTGGTGGCCCACGAGCCATTTCAGGCCCACAGTTGACTTAAGTCTGGCTCACCAATGAAATCTTTTAGAAAAAAAAAATATATTTTTGGTTCTGGGTTCGATTTGGGTTCTGTTTATTGCATATATGATTCAATGCAACAAAATAAACACATTTAAAAGGTAACAAATCATAATAAAACTTGGTTTATTTACATCAGGGGTGTCCAAAGTGTGGCCCGAGGGCCATTTGTGGCCCTTAGAGTGATTTTGTGCGGCCCATATTTGCAGTTTAAGGATATAATTTTGGCCCCTAGGCTTAAGACATGTTGACCTTTTGCAAATTTAATGATCATCTTTTATATAATTTTTAGGTTTAATAGAAAAACAATCCTTTGGCAATTAATCAATAATATATATAAAAAAGGTTAATGTTTATTAAGCTTCTAATGTTGTGGCTCTACAACAATATAGAACACCTTCTCCACAAAAATGAGTAAATGTTGTCCATTCTCAAAAAATATTGTTTACGCTGAGTTTAAAAAAAAAAAAAAATCACAAAAAATGTGTACGCTTATTCATATTTTTGTGGCTCATGTCTCCTTTCGTCTTCAAGGTTTTGGTCCACATAATGTTTGGACACCCAATTTACATAATGACTGACTGCTGGATGTCCAGCCCCTGAGCCGCTGGCTTTCAGAAACTGTGCCCCCCTGAGCAGTTTAGTTGAATAGTGCTGGTTTAGGAGCCGAGGAGACAAGCTGCTCATGTGGAGATGAATGTTGTCCCCATCTTGTCTCATGCAGGATTCTAGCTTCTCAACAGTCCTGGGTATCCTTTGCTGGATATATTTCTAAATGGAAGCACATACTGGTTTAAAAACTTTACATATAGTTTTACATTGATTTATATCCAGATGAGCTGCCCATTCCAGAGGTACGTACCTATGCACCCCCATACCATCAGAGAGGCACATATTTGAACATGACACTTGATAACAGGCTCTTCGGTCTCTGTGTTCGCTTTTTCTAAAAAGAGCTATAATTTTCAGTTTGATCACAGAACCGTTGTCAACCGTTTTAACCAAATGCTGTCGTTTTTTACTGTAACTCGTGTTCACAATGTTTTGTTGCTCACGTTCCAACTTTTTTGAGTGTTGCTGTGGAAAAAATGTAAACGTTCCTGTTTCGTTTCCCCAAAACTTGCAGCTTGAGTTCAACATTTGATGCGTTTACTTTTTACATTGTGAATAAATTGAGTTTATGAGATTTGCAAATTGTTGCATTATGGTTTTATTTACATTTTGCACAATATCCCAACTTTTTCTAAACGGGGGTTGTGCAACTCCTGACTAAACAAAATAAAATCCAATCAAAACTTTGTTATGGCACCACCTAAATGTTATTGCAAAGTTATTGTTTTTCTAATCTAAATTGAAAATGTGTTTTGTGTTTCTCGTCAGGCACTGAACACAACGCACTCCAATTAAGTACGTGCGTTAGGAAACAACGATACATCACTGATCAAAGCAACAGGGAAACAGGTTGCAATTACCCAAATCAATACAGAGCGATAAGGAGTGCGTGGCAGTCATGGATCATATTCAATCAGGTAACACACAACTATCCAATCAGTGAACTGGGACGAAACGCTGTTGACTATTGAACTCATTTAATGCTCAAAACAAATACAAGTTACTTTACTGGGTCATCACAATTGAACAAGTTCTTTTTTTTTTATTTTTTTTAATTTTTATATTTGTAACACCCTCAGAAATATACATTCACATGGCTGCATAAAAACATATTTTTCTCTTTTGCGCTTTGCTCAATAACATCATATTGACAAACTGTACGTGTCACCCCCCCAGTCATTATTGGCATGTGGAAAAAGTTGCAGAGGAGCATTTTTTTTTTTTTTTGGTGGGATTTTGGAAAAAGCTAAGCATCAACTTCATCTATCCATCACTGAGTCTCCATGTTTGCAGACAAAAAAAAAAATGTTTATTGTACATTACACGCTCCCAACACAGATAATCCCAAATAAGCCCATACTATAATCTCAACCGTATGTACAATATTTACAATGGAATGTTGAACATACTGAATAAAAAATGCAGATTAGGATGGGATGAAGTTATAGTTGCTATTAGAAAATAAAAACCTCACAATATGATGAACTGATACGTACAATGTTGACTCTCAAATGAAATGTTTTATTTTATTTTTTTAACTTGCAACATGTCTAAGCAGCAGGCGTGGCAGTGTCTTAATGAACGCAGCCGAATGTTGAAAAGAAAAAAAAAAAAAAAAAACGTATTTGTGCTTTCAAACGAGGGTAATGTTGATTAATTTAGACATTAGATTAGCGTTTCAATTGTGCTTAAGAAAGTCAGCAATGTGTGACTAATTTGCAGAAATGAGATCTCTTTATGCCTTAAACCATTCAGCATTGAGCGCTACGTCAACATTTAGTCATCATTAGTTTAAAATGGTAATAAATGCAACTTTTAATTTGATTTAACCATCAAGTATAGACGCAGTGTTAATAAAGTGCCACAGCTGGGAACGGAAGGACCCTGACTACACTAACGGGAACACACTGCATGTAAACAACCATCATTTGTCTGATCTGTAAGAGGGTTGCAGTCTGTTCTATATTCAGTTTTATTTATGGAGCTGTTGAGGGCATGAATAACCTAAATGATCAGAAAGTGACTGCTCAGAATGCCTCTTTACTCCGAAGGCACCAAACGTAAAAACAAAAAACAAAAGCTAAAACCATAATTTGTGTTTAAGATGCAGAACAGAAAAATAACAAAAGGAAATAAGGCCACAGAAACGATTCAAACAGCAAATATATACATAAAATGGAACAGAACTAAACTGAGATCAACTGACATTTTATTAGGAATATGGTATTTTCCACTTGTTAATGCTAATTTGTGTTTATTGTACAATATAGTTTGAGGCTCATGTTTAACATGCTCATCTAAAAGCATACAATAGACAAGCATGGACTGTAAAACATTCACATCTGTGAGATCTCTTCCCACAAACATGTTTTTTTTGTCATCTTTATTAATGAACATATATATTTATACACATAGTTTTGTGTTAACTGCAATATTGTCGCTGGGTACTGCGTACCAATAAACTCATACCTCTCTCAGTACTGACGACACAGAAAAACGTGTCACCTTTTAAGCTGCAAATGAGGACAAACACACAGAAATTGGATGTAAAAAAAAATTACAAACAAATCCACTTCCACTCCCACACACAAAAACATGCATAAAATAAGGCTTAATACAGTATTTATATTGTTCAGAGCCAGTCAGATATGTTTACATCCACAGATTTACTGCAATGCTTCTTTTATCTCAGATTTTTCACATTGAGCTTCTTTTTTTTTTTCCTGTTTGTTTGAAGCGAATACATTTCTCTGATTGTATAATGAACCTCAGTGCAGAGGAGAAACAAAGTCTGTTGCTCTACTAGCATCCACTGGCACTTGTTAACATCAATTTCAAAAACAAATATCTATATTTATATATGTAATACCTGCAGACATTGTGTCCATGTGTGCAGATTCAAATCCCATTAAAGACAATTCATTGTAAAAATCACAAAAAAAAGGAACAGATTCATTTAGAAAGTGGAAAAAAAACGAGGGAGAAAAGCAGCAGCTGACTTATTTTTCTGCTTACTTACAATGCAACGTGGCCACCGTTACACTTTCAATTCCCTTTACTTGTTAAAATCTTTTCTGTTGGCGTAAATACAAGCATCGGTTGACATTTCCCCCTCTTATTCGAGTCCTTTGTGTCCATGGATGACTCCTCGTGGAAAATGCGGTTGATGTAAGCCAGTTGTTCAGTAAACAGTCACAGCTAGAGAGGCAGAGTCATTATTGGGAAATTCCTCAGACACTTTTCGCTGACATCCATTTGATAAAAAGGGGTCAGAATAAAACATAATTGTGACAGTTCAACACACACACAAAACAACCCCGACATTTCATTATAGTGGTAATATTTTGAGCACGCGTACACAGGTCAAACTGTTCAAGTCGAGAGACATTCATGACATTTTAGAATGTTATTAGAGATCTTCCTGTGAGACTCACCAAATGTCTTGTGGACATAATTGCGACGCACCACTGAAAAGTTGAAATATTGTTTATGACACAGCTGCAGCCCTTCTCTCTCCTGCTTTTCTGAATCACTGATAAGGGCACTGATTTTACAAGGACAAAATTGTAGTAAAAATAAAACAAAGCATTGGATATTTATCTGTTACTGCCACATCGATATGGCTCAGTAGACTGACACCATCTTAGTAAAAAAAATCTATTACAGCACAAAAACACAAAGGGCCAAAAAGTATCCGTCATGTCTTTGGAGAACAGCTTATTTGCCGTTATAAATGACACAGGTCTGTACAGAATTGTTTTCTGTTCTGAAACATTTGACCAAAATACTTTGAACTCAACCTGTAACAATGTCAGACACGATTCTCTGCTCACTTAAAGGTCATACAAAAAGAGATTAAAAATGACAAAATATTTCAACGCCGATAGAAAAAGAAAACAAACCATACATCCAGTGTAGGACTTTCACAATGTGCTCAGCAAAAACTTCAACCTTTTTTTTTTCTTTCTTTTTTCCCAACATTTAATACATTTATAACATGAAAAAATACACAAACAGAAAAAAAAAATACACCAGTATTAACCAATCACCTTTCTGGCCTTGGAGCCACAGCGAGTCATTTTACATACCTTAGGTTTTTTCCCCCCCCGTTCACCCGATAGAACTGATCACAATGCTGTAAGACGTTGGTATGCTTGCACTTTAAATAGACCCTTGCCCTTTCTAAGTGAGCACTAATTAGCTGGATGGGGTCTGATGTGGGAGGAGTGAGGAGGGAATAGGGTTGTGTGACGGTGCAGTTTGACATATGGGATGGTAGGGAGGATGGAGGTGAGGGGTCAGGTGGAATGCAGGTGGGGGACAAAAGGTTGTTTGGTTGTTGCATGCCACTACACGTACCACTCTTTCTTAGAAATGACAGAACCATCGGTTTGAGAGATCATATCGTCGGCTATCTCAGGTTCTGGCTCATATTGGAAGCCCAGAGTCCGCTCGTCGTATTCTCGGCTCTCCCCCTCATCCACAGTGAAGTACGGTCTCTTCAAGTCCTCCGATTCGGCATCAAAATTACGCTCGCTTGCCTCAAACCCTCCAGTGGTGCAGATCTGAGTGGGTTTCTTCTCGTCATCGGAGTCCTCCGTGTACTGCAGGCTTTTGGGCATGGGCGGGTGGTTTGGCAGGCCACCGGCCTTGCTGTACCCATTACCAAACACGTGCTTCTTGGTGCTGTAGTCTCCCTTGAAGGTGTGCTGGCGGCGGCGAAGGAACACGAAGAGCAGTATGGCCGCCACACCCAACAGGACAACTCCCCCCACAGCGCCCCCGATGGCGGCACCTGCATTGTGCTGCTCCTGCGTGACCTCACCGCCCCTGGGTACCAGGTTGTTAGGGAATTCTGGGTAGGAAAAGACAGATGGAAGGGAGTGGTCAGTGCTCTGGTGGGAGGAGGTGCATTTGTGCAGGTGCATTATTTTTAAAAGGAAAGATGAAGTAAGGGAGACAAGGACGGAAAAGCAAAGGGAAAAGGAAGGACCCCACCCCCATTCCCACAAACCCTCCATCCAATCCCACAGGAACCCTCGGTGTTATTGTGACACAGCTAAATCACTAACAGTAACATGCAGTTTAGACAGATTGAAACAGCCAGACCACCACAAGAGTAACATGACTGAGGACAATAGGATGAATGAAGACTTTATCAGCATGCATTGACTGTTAATTCTTCTGTTTGGCAGGTGAAGAGAAATTAAGCTATATCATCAGAAAGCAGAATAAGACATTTTCAATGTAGATGTTCAGGTATTAAATGTAGCATAGAGTTTCACACAAAATAAGTACATTGAATGACATATTATGGTACAGTCCAGCATAAAACAGAACATATCTTCAACATCAGTGCAGAGGTAATGAAATGAATGAGCATCATCAGGGATGATTACCAGCAGCCAAGCGTACACGGACAAAATGCATCAAGAGAGCAGAGGAACGTGGAACTCTTTCATTCAGGCAGCAGAGCGACACAGCTAGAAGATGGCGTACATTTGAAAGAGCAAGACATTTTTCAGAAAAGGCAGCAGAGAAAAGAGATGGAGATTATTCAATGTGTCACACAGATGTGTCTTCATAACTTGCATAGCCCGCTTAAGAGACAGGAACTAAAATGCCTGACTGCTTGGACGTCATTTTACAAGTACAAAAGTGAAAAACCACAATGATAGTACACTAAAACTGGGCCGAGATGGTGTAGAGGCAGGGCGGCCGGCTCAGGACCGGAAGGTCCCATGTTCGATCCCCGGTCACTGCATACCTCGTTGTGTCCCTGGGCAAGACACT
>JARVGQ010001461.1:36124448-36140514 GCA_031762355.1 Hypsolebias martinsi | reverse complement strand
GTGGGTGAACTGCCTGCGTTCAGTACGCGCGCACGGAGCGGCGTACAGTCGTACGCAGAGCTATACTGGAGCCTTAAGGGATAAAATAAAGCAGCTTTGAAGCCCTCCTACAACCCATTGACTTTACTGGTGCCCACTCAGAAACTACAGTATGCTCCAAAAAGAGGCTCCAAAAATAAGCATAATAGGGAATGTCCTGTTACAAAACACTTCACAAACGAAAAGCCATGAATTCCTTAAAGGTATGCATATTCACCGCTGCCTTTCATGCCTGAATTTTAAACTAAGATCATCTTATGCTGATTATTAACAGAGTTTATAACCAACATAAGATGATCAATCTATTTCTATGGGGAAAATCTTTACATAAGTTTGGTTATACTAAAAAAAAAAAAAAAAAAAAATGTAGAATTTCAGGTAAAATCCTAAGGTGTCACATGGCGTGCGACTGCATTGAGAATGACAGTTACCACCACCTCAAATTACAGGATAATATCTAATTTTTGTGACTTAGCTCGTATCCCTAAAAATGACTGATTTATAGTAATTTATACACTTGCTAATGACTTTTGTCAGTGTGACCAAGTTCAATTGGGTTGACTTTAAAGTGCCTGTGTAAAAAAGGCAAAAAAATGTCTTTATATTTAAGAAATTTGACGTGATACACATGGTTTTATCAATTTTGTCACTTAACTGGTATATTTTCCTCCGAACTTAGTGCAGCCAAGTCTCATATGACTTTATTCTCGTAATTTTATGGCTTTTTAAAATGTTTATTGTTATCGTGGCACTAAAGCTCCATCGTAGATTCCATAAAGGACATTCTATGTGTTGAGGCAAAGAACAAAAATACGACAATTTGAAAAAAAAAAAAAAACAAATAACAGCAGGAAGTAACGCCAAGTAAACATAAACCCCTCAAAGCTCAAGAACTCAGCTGATTGTGATCGGACCCAAACCAGAACTGTGGGATGGAGTTGGCTACACCTCCTTGCTCCTGTGATAGTGACGCAGCTCTGCCAGGCAGCTCCATCACAGCCTTGTTCTGACCTCCACAGTGAAGCCCAGGGGAACCTTCACAACAGATTTGGCATCTCATTTTCAGTGCAGCAATGGTCGTCCTCTCCTATCTGTCAGCTCTGTGCCCTCGTCTTTCTAGATCACATCTCTTCAGCCGCCTCCTCTTCCCTTCCTATCTCGCCTCGCTTCAAATGAATACAAAAAAAAGAAAGAAAGCCCAAACAGGCTGAATGCACCCCTTCTTGGTGCCTTATTCAGCTGCTGTGTACGCATCAGTATCCCTGCATATAAAATAAATATAAATACAGAAGAAAGAAAAAAGGAAGAATCTGCCTGTGTCTCATTAAATTCTCATAGATGGTGGAGATGATCCAATGAGGGCACGGTAGTCTAATCATTCTCTTTCAGTTCAGTGAGATGATTCTTAACCTCACCTTCAATGAGAAGTTTATGGGCAAAAAAAGCGCTTTTATCTCACAAATTAAACCTGCAGTACTTGAATTAATAGCCTTAATCGCTTGCTTTGAAATGTACCACTTTTCTTATTTTATTTTCTGTTTGCATCCATATTGTGCCTAAAAAAGTTCAAATCCTAGCAAACAAATCATCATTCTGCTGTAGCTGCATTCCTTGGAGCCATTTAGCAAAGTCATAAATTGTTAATCTGATATCTAATAATCTTCACGTTTGCACCTCTGCTTCTTCGGAGTTTTCTGTAATCCTGTTTGAGAGAACAAGGCTGATCTCAGCCCTGCGTTACGCCGGCTTCCTTTAAAACTCGTATTTCTGCTTCAGCCCTCTCCTTTCTGTGTGTCGGGAAATATTGCTGCCTCCATGCCCACAGGAGAGCAAAACAGCCCTAACGTTAACGCTTTCTCGCACATCTACCTGCATGTCGGCCCTTAGAGTTCAAACAGCCAACACAAAGCGCTGTGTTCTGTTGGCGTTGATCTCCCAGTATCTGTGACCATCAGGCGGATAGGGGTGTGTGTTGCAGATGTAATTGACTCATTGTCCTCCACCTCAGGTTTTATCTTCATTACATGTTTTACAATAAAACTAAAACACGTTTCCATACAAGACAAAGACATTTGGTGTGTTTTTGTCTTTGGTGACTGCTTAAGAGCATGGTGTATAAAAATGCTGGGAAAGTGTGCATTTGTTCAGCATTCCTATTCTGTGAAATTACCTTTCTCTGCCTTAGTAAAAACCCCCATCTTTAGAACATTTTCTCTGCAGAAATCTAAGGTGGGAGAAACGGCACGTAGGCAGGCTGTCTCGACTTCTGAGCACTAAGGGGTTTCGTTACGGTTTAGTCAGACTCACAGTTTCCACTGGTAGATTGTGACAGGGGGGTTAGCGTCGGCCCTGCAGGTCAGCTGCACATTCTGGCGGTTCAGGAACCAGTTTCCATCAAACCCTTCGATCTTCACGTCAGGTTCATCTGCAGGAAAGGCACGCTGATGTCAGTTTGTCCCTCAATGATAAAGGAAGTGGGTGTTAAAGTTGTACCTCTGATAAAACGCAACATGACTTTAGAAAAACAGCAGTGTTCAACCTTTCCCGTATAGAAAAGTAAAGCCTTGTAAATTTGTGCCATTTATGTGTGTTTTTGTATGTATAAATGCATGTAGGCTACATATGCATACAGTATGTATATATGTATATCAGGTCAGGTCTCTCTTGTAAATGAGTCCTCGTGGCTCGGTGGGACTAACCTGTTTAAATAAAGGTTGAATGAAAAAATATGTGTATGCTTGGATGTGTATGCATGTATACATATATACAGTCCAGGTAATCATGAATGTAGTATCCCCTACCACCTTGTGCATGTGCATATTTGTCTTTTTCACATTTATGTATCCTGCTTCTTTATTATTATTTATCACTTTTTTATCTGTATAATTAGACGTGTGGTTCCCAACCCTGGTCCTTGAGGAACACCACCCTGCATGTTTTAGTTGTTGCCCTGCTTTGACACGCCTGATTTGAATGAATGGGTGGTTAACAGGCTTTGGCAGATCTTGAGGAGGTAATAAAATCACTGAGTTATTGCTCTGCTCCAACACACCTGATTCAAACTGCAGGATGGCGTTCCTCAAGGACCATGGTTGGGAACCACTGAATTAGACAATGCTACTATATGCCTTGCATTTCCCTCGCTGGGATTAATAAAGTATCTACCTAGCTATATAAATGTTTGTACTGAAATTAACACCCTTTACAATACGAAAAAAGCAAACTGATAACTAATATTTTGTCTTCAGAGGCCAAACTCTTTCAGCAGATAGTTCAGATTGGCTCTTCCCAAAATATTAAAACAGAGTGAAGTCTTCTGTTTTTGTTCTGTTACAATAAAACCCATTTCAATCAATATGATACAAACCTGAAAGACAATTTTAAACTATTAATTAAAACTTCTAGATATTTTCATTACAAGACATAAAAAATCTGTTTCGGTGAAGATTATTTTTTCAATTCAGTAACTGTTTGTACAAATTATAAACTGATTTGAATGTTTTAACAACATACAAAAAAAAAAATACATTTTTAACTATTATCTCTTTATGCTGCGATAAAAACCAAAATATTTGTCTCCAAGAGTTTTATTATTTAACAAGGGCAAGTTTCTTACACTGGACGTTGAGCACCACGCTGTCTGGGATCTTGTCATTTTGGTACGTCACGATGCACGTGAGCTTCTGTTTGTGGGTCTCCCGGCTCGGTATGACCATAAAATTGCTCCGTACCGTCGTCGTCCCATTCTGGTTGCGGGTCTCCTGGTAAGACGCTTCGCCTTTCAACCTTGTGTCCCATTTGATCACGCTCGGCGGCTTCCCGTTGGCCGACACACAAGTTGCAACAGTCATCTTGCGCCTTTGGCCCCTGGCCACGATGGTGGGGGTTGTCAGCGTCATGCGTGTCATTGGTCGAGCTGTGAAGTAAAAAAATCAAGAATGAAATGAGTTTTACGTTCTAAAACACTACAGAAGATGAACATCTAACTAGCTACAACTAGCATCTGAAGGATAGTAACGGTGATATAGATCTGAGTCTTCCCTTCCTCAAAGCTGATGTAGACCACACTTGCCAAACTAAATGTGCCGTCATCCAGACTGAATCTTTTGTGAGTTGCCAGTTAGGAATCTAATTTTGGTGCATCAGTGAACACTGCTGGTTGGTTGTCTGCGAGCAGGTCGTTGACGTTCCCCGAGCCACTGCTGCCTAAAACATCTCAAAAACATCAAATAAGCTGAAAAAGCCGCTCAGGGAACAGAGACTACTCAAGCCAAGAGCTTCTTTTTTTTGTTTCCTTTACTGGGACTTAATGGAAAACACACCAACACTTAATTACTAATTAACTCTATAGTCAGAGGTAGCCAACAACCTTTTCAAAGCTCCTCTTCTCAAGATAAACTACATCTCAAGAACTCTTTTTTTTTTTTTCCCCTGCAGGATGAGTTTGAAGAAAATTACACAGCCCAAAGTGTCCTTATTGATTTCTAGTGTTACCTTTCAAATTTATTGACTGCTACTTGTGGCACTTTGCTGTTAAATAATTTGACTGATGTCACATAACGAGCGTGATTTTTACATGTTCACTCTGTTTAACCATAAAAAAAAGCCTCAACTATTCTGTGTTTTAGTTTATTTGCATGTATTTCACTGTAATAACACAAACGAGAAAAAAAAAAACAAAACTTTGTGGAATTTGGTGTATTTTACAGCAGAGCCTCGAGCAGAGCAGTCGAGCTGTACAAAAGTGTTTTTATTTTGCTTTTCACCTAACTGGAAACCGTCAGCCTGACCTGGTGTTATATGAAGCTGAAACATTCAGTTTCTGTCTAATGTCACTAACTGGTGTGACAGGTTCACATCATTCATGTGATAAACAAAATCGTGTTTTAAAAAAATGCTTCTTAACTGATCCTAAGATGTGAAACCTGTTTTATATCCTTGTCTAAAACGTATCTAATAACAGCAACAGTTGCACAATCAGTTACGTGGAGCATGTAGGTGCATGTAGGTGACGGATAATTCGGCAAAACCAGCAGCAGTAGTCAGGTTGTGGTTTCAATTATTTTTTATTATTTTTAATCGCTTAGATCGTTGATATGAAATAAAGGGATTGGGGATTTTTCTTTTCAAGTTTTATCATCTGACTTTGAAAGAACTGCAGTTGCTGAGAGATCTCATCTCTCTGCAAGTGAGGGAAATGTGCAATTACGCAAAGCACAAGCAAACTTAGAATATATTTACATCAATTAGACATCACAGGCGATGGGAATACAAACACAATCAAATCTTAGACACTAATTCAAAACCAAAGTGAGAGGCAAAGACAAAAAAGTTGGTTAACTACTGTAACTTCATTTTCTTTAAGTAGAGAAATAACTCTTAAAACAGAAGTCTTTGTAGGGAAAATGCTTTGTTTATATTTCAAGGACTAAAAATTATAAAAAAAAGACTTCCATCTACTTTAAACCTTACAGCATACATACATTATATGTACGTTGACAAACTACTATACAGCAATGCAGGAATCTATGATGATGTCGTCCACGTCGTGTCTGACAATAACAACCCTGGCTAGCTTCTGGCATGTGCTCATATGTGGCTGGCAAATCCGAACTTTGTCTTTAATATTCGGCCGCAGGTCACACAGTATAACTGGCCTGCACTGTTGTATGTGTAGTTGTAGGAGGGTTTAGGTCAGTTCATGCAAATTTGTCATATAACGTCTAACTTAGAAAGGCGAGAATTTAATCTATAGCAATGGCCCAGACAGGCAAATACCTGGTAAAACTTTAACTTTGATTTGTGGTCTTGAGCTTAGAGTTGGGGTAATGGGGAAAAAAAAAATGGTGTACACAGTAGTTTCATTAAATTATCTTGAGCAGATCAGAAGTTATAATCTGGACGAGCAAATGCCATGTTTAAAAGTAGACCTTGATTTGAGACCTTGGCCTTGAAGCAGGGCGCTGAAAAGATTACGTGATGTGCCATTTACTGGAAGTACACATCAGTATCAAGTTTTGTTAAATTATCTTGAGTAGAGCAAAAGTTGTGGCCCACACAAGAGAAAATTTAAGGACAGACAGACGGAGACTGTTCCATAATGCACACGGCTTTCAATGGACATATAATAAAACTGGTTCTTTAGTTTTAATTTATTTGTAGTTGATGCATTTGAGATATACACTTTCAAGTGTCAACATTAGATGACTGTGTAAACCTTTAATTGAAAAGTGAAAAAAAATAATGTTGGACTGTAAAAAAATACCCTAAAATATAAACCTGTTTTGTATATTTGGCCATAGTTTCTCTAAAAAAAATAATCTTTTTGATGAAGGTTTTCTGAATTAGATTTGACTACATAAATCTTGCACACGTGGCATATTCTTACCATACACCGTCAGGTTGACCATGTTCTCCCGGTTGCCGGCAGGAAACGTGGTATACTCGCAGATGTAGGCCGCTTCATCGGACAGCTGTAAGTTGGAGAAAACTATGGTAGTGTCCTCCAGTGAGGGCGTACGGTGACGAACCGCTGCCTGCTTGAAGCTGACCCGCTCCTTAAACGGTGACAGGACCGACACGCCTAGAGCCGGGTTGGCGATGGCGACGTTCTGTTTTGTGCCATTGAGCAGCTTCTGCCAGGTAACCTGAGAAATCTTCACTGGCGGGTTGCTGTTGATGAAAATGCAACGTAGTTCCACTTGCGAGCCAACGAAGCCAGACTTACTGGGGTCCATTTGTACCATCTGCCCATCGCCGACTACACAGAAAAAGGAGAGAAGAAAACAAACAAACAAAAATATTAAAATTAATAACTGTTCAAGGCCAAGCATGGCACTTCAGTCAATAGCAAGTACAGGCGCTGAAAGTCAAGGAGTCATTTCAGCCTCCTAGGTAGTGCATGCAAACTCACTGATTTAGCCACACAATCCTGTACCACAGATATGACTGCCCCACTCATACATCAGTGAGAAAAAGTTGGAACACACTGGATGGTTGTGTATAAACGCTGGGGGACATGTTATTAACATAATGGGCACATCCATACAGCTCAGACTTTGTCTGTGAAGGTCCTGTTTCTGATGAGATGGGAGGGCCAAGAGCGAACCAATGCATCACTAATGAACAAGTACAAGGGTAAAGAGCTGGAGCCAAGTCACCGAGTGCTGTACAACACCCCCCACCCCATCCATCCTCTGCCTCCCTGCAACACACCGGGTAGTCCATTGTAATTTTAATTACTTTTTACTCACAAATACCTCAAATATTGCCTGCAGCTCCTATTAAAAGATACAATATGGAGTTATATGTAGGCACTCACAACAATGAGAAAGCACACGTTAGCTATTTTAAAAACTCAGCAATTACACACACCTTTTTTAATTCTCTTCTTTAGGGAATTTAGTGCAACAAACAAGAAAAAGATCAAATAGTGAGAACAGACCGTTAACCTCAACTGTAGTTTAGTCTTTCATACATACAAATATATACAGCTATATTGACCTAATGCTAAAGTGAACTGTTAAATGTCTTTTTTAATCACTTCTCACTTAAAGGCAAAGTTATATCCTAAATATTTCTAGATAAGGAGCACAAAAACTAATCTTTTGAAAAGTCTGTTGACCAATGACGACCAAAAATCTCAAGAGTGTTCAACTTTTTTCTCCAGCTTTTTATTTACAAAAAAAAAAATGTGTACAATAAGCAACATAATGAGGGCCGGGTTAACAAAATTAACCAAAAGAAAAGGGATATATACATATATAGTATAGTATAGTATATATATATATATATACATATATACATACACGCATACATGTCAATACATGTATGCGTGTATGTATTTTCTCCAATGCCTCCTTCTCAATTGATATGACACCCTCTGCCAATCTATCCATTTGGCTTGTCAGCAACTGACCAATCGACAATTAAAATTTGTCCCAAAGTGAAACACCCCTTATCTGCAGGAGCTGCACCCCGCTTTCCTCCGACAACATTGTTAGGGTTTTGCATTACGAATGTTTTGCAGTTGTAGGGATTTTGTGCAAAATCATCGAGAAAAATGGTTAAACGTTGTCAGGTGGAATGTATAGTTCAGACACGCATTACCCTGAGAGTTCAGATGGTGGAATACAGTTTATTACATTTCTAAAATCTAAACAAAGTCTGGAAAAATGTAAAAGATACATAAAGGCCTGTGGCCGTCCTCATAAGCAGCTGAATACAAAAGGGATAAACAGGAAGTACTGCATGTCCATCTGTAAGAAGGGTAACTGTAAGTAAGCCTTCCATGTCTTTGTCATTACAGTATTACATTGTGTGCTTAATGGATATAAGGTTAATGCTTAAAGCTAGTTGTGCTATGTTTTGTGTGTTTTGTATGTAGATATGTTGCAACTTCTGGTTGAACAAGTTTTGTCTTTGTTTATTATGATCAGTTAACACTGAACCCATTTTGCACAGTGTTTTATAGGTTGTGTAATGTAAAATTTACACTCTTACATACTGAATTTCACTGTAAATTATTGCCCGGTGTCACTCTGTGGCAAGAAAATATCCACTGCAGTACCGTAACTATTTGAAGTTATTAGTATCTGATTTTGTTTTTCCCCATCTTCTTTGACCCTTGATGACTGACTAGGCAAAAATGCCTCATCAAAAGCCTCAGGTAATGCTGTGAGCTTCACTATTACATTACAATTCCTTGTTTGTTTTTTGCCGGAGGTTAGCTCATCTTGGGTTACATTTCCGTCTAGGTGGAGCGACCTTACCGTTCGTCTCATGTCAAGTCCTCTTGTAGGCGTAAAGTGAAGCCATACGTTCCATTAGTTCAGTGTTTTTCACTATAGAGGTAAATAGGTTCATAGTGGGAGGGGCTTTACATAGCCATAATTTTGATATGGACGTTTTAGCCAATATCAAAAAAAGTTCAGTAGGGAAATATTAATAATAATATAATAATAATATCTGTGGCTAGCTCGTTCAGAAAATATCGGAGATACATTGAAAAAAATGGACAAGCAATATTAAAGCCCAGTGTTCTTGAGATTATGTTCATTACTTCTGTCTAGAAGGGCTTTTATAGTTTGGCAGGGCCAAAATATGCCCACGATTTGCTATGGCTTCCCCTCAATTTCTCCAGCACAATGCATGTGTATGTAGCACAAGAATGTTCAACTTTGATGTGAGCAGTTTTGTGTTCGGGACTTTTCTGGAAACTACTGGTAATTCAACACAAACACACAAATAAATGCATCACTATGCAGAGAAATGTGTACATTTAAGAAACATGCTATAACAGCTCGATTGGATAATTTAATAGTAACCATATCATTTGTCAGCAGGTGAGATTATTATTTTTCTTTTTAACAATTCCACTGCTAAATTTAGGAAAATAAACAAACTAATGATTAGTCGCCTATGATTAAGTAAAGGTGGCAAAAATTTGGTGAATCCAAATTCTTAAAAAGTGAGGATCTTTTTTTTTTAAATTATCAGTGACATTTTAATATTTCACCTATCAATCAACAAGCTACTATAAAAGGCATCACCTTGAACTCTATAAAATACTGTATACCATTTGAGTTTATAATTTTACGAACTTGCTTTAGTGACTACTTACAAAAAGATATTAATAAATTCAGAAACTGGTTGCTTCATTAAATCCTCAAAAGCTGTTCTTTTCTGGAAGTGCTCAATTTGAACTTTGGGCTCCAAACAAGAACTTCATCTTGCTTTTCGTCTGATCTGGGGACTGCAGTGCTGCGCAGATGTGCGACCACAGGGCCTCTGCATCCTGTTGTCTTCAACATGTCTTTGTTTTCTCAGGCTCTAATTTACGTCCCTTTCCAGGTGAACTCTGGTGATGTCCCATTTCCTTGTCCGACAACCCCCACGGCTGAGCTTATATTTACAACCATCCTCAGCTATAATTATTTCCTACGGATAGACCCACAGGAAGAGAGACTGAAACGTCTGTTATTCACGCAGAGCTCATAAAGCCGACCAGTGAATCCAGTCATGAATAGGGAGAAAATATGTTGTTGTCTCAAGTGAAGAGCCGGGGCCTGAACACGCTCGCCTCAGACAGAGCTGCTCTTTAGCACTGAGTAACAGAATCGCACTGATGGATAAACTGCAACCTTCAGTTTCCACAGGGGAACTGTAAAATGTTTAGAAATACAAGAAAACATTTCATTTCTGTAAAACACCTACTAAATGCTATATCTGATATCCTCAGTCCTGAGCTAAAAAAGAACAGGACGCCAAGGGGAGAGGTGGTTGTGTGCATGCAGCGTTTAACCATCTCAAGCCATGGCAGCGGTTATTGTGTTAAGATTTTACTTGTAAAAACCGTAGGTAGTCAGCCGAAGGACATCAGGGCCCAGTACAGGCACTGAGAGAGGAAATGGTGCAGACTCTGGGTGGAAGACTATTAAGATTAACAATGTATTTTTTCCTCATCTTCCACAGCGGGTGCATAACCCTTACATTGAATTGCTTATGCTGGAGAGTGGCGCATTACGAGCGGGAGGCAATTTCAATCTATTGTTATATGCTTTCGCTCAAATGCTGTCTTTGCTGCCTACTTCAAAATCGTATAAAAACAAACTGACAACCTTTTGAAGTTTCTGAGCACACATCATCTTTCATTTCCGTCTGAACACATCAGAAAAAAAGGTTTGTGATGACAGATTGATTCACTAATACAGTTTGACAGAAAGAACTGGCAACCTTGTCATCTGTACCTTGAGAACCACCTGTGTCCTCGTAAAGCCCAGGGCAATGCTTTGCTTCTTTTTTATCGCGGCTTATATTAGCCGTTGTGGCAGCTCTAGTATGATATTTCTTGAAATGGCAAACACAATTTACAGTGGGACAACACTAGTTAAAGTTTAATCTCAAGTTGAAGTGAAGCGGGGGAGCTACGGACACAGGGGGTGTGTAAAAACCCATAAATATATGTCTGGCCTTATCAGAGCCACTTCATTGCTAAAACAATAATGGCAGGGGCCAGAGCTGTGAAAAACTGCAGCCCCTCCCTCCTTGTTTCGCCCTTCCTTTTTTCGGGTCTGATACTCTCAACTTACGTTGAACTAAATAAACATTAGCTCACTTGAATGGAAACTAGATAAATAGGCTTAATTGCACAGCCACAAAAGTCCAAATCTCCTTTGTGAAGGACTAGGGATGCCCATAGCGACTCCCTCCACTTGAGGACTGCAGAAGTCCTTGGTTTAGCACTCAGTGGAGCTGTAATTATAGACTGCATGATGAAATTGTAAAGCCATAGAAGAGTGGTTCGATACATGCAATGCAAGAAGCACTAATACATTAGATTTCAGGGGATTTTAAGAGCGAGTGGTGCAGAGAGAAAGGTGGAACTCACAGAGAGAAAGATACGCAAAGTAGTGAAATGCAAAGCTGGAGAAAAGGGAGATCAAAACAAAGAGAAAGGCGGAGCTTTAGGGAGATTTGTAGGCGCATTGTGGGTTTGAGCCTGACCGGCATTACCATTTGTGCTCCTGGTGCTTTGTTCTCACACTGACAAGAGGGTGACTGGGTACAGTCATGTTCTAATACACCTGAGGCTAGACGCTGCTTAAAGAGTTGCCAGGCAGAGAGTGGAGACCTATTTCTGCAAAGAAAAGCAACAGGGCAAACAACCAAACCAGAAAGTATGTCCAAGCTGGCAGAATATGAAAAAGCAAGGCTTGATGCACACCAGGTGAGCTGACTTGGATCAGAGAGGACGTGGGGGGCACCATTAAAACACCTGCTGTACCGTCTGGCCCAGCACTGATAGCAACAGACTCTGAAGGCCGCGACACAGACAACTGTAATAAGGCCTGGTCTGTCGAGCAGCACTGAGAGGCATGTGCTTTGTGTTGTTTGCATATGGCACATTGGGCATAACAGCCTTCAGCTTTCTTATGGCATGTGGACAAAGTCCAGGAAAATTCAGAACTGCAAGGCGGTTTTCATTGGAACGAGTTCTGATCACAAAAGCCAGAAGGTTGACTGTGCTGGAATTAGTCACATTCAGACATTTTACTACCCAGCTGGGGAAATAAAGATAAATAATAAAATAACAGTGTTTTTTTTTTTTTCCTATTCTGTAATAGATCAAAACTAAAGAGAATCACATTAACATTTCATATTTGCCTTCTGTTTTTACTGCTGGTGGAAAAAAGTATAAAAGTTTTCTGAAACAAATGCACAACACTTATCCATCCAAGATATTTCTCACTAATTGGTGAACAATAACACCATAAAAATCTAAATTAAAACCAAGCTTTCCCAATCCAAGAGAGCCTCTTTTTTCATAAACCAACTATATACAGCAGCTCATTTAACAACACAATTGCCTTTATTTTTATTTATTTTTAAGAGGACTGGCCAACAACCAACACTTCTTCAAATGGCAATTACTGGCTCTTATAGTGATGTTCATCCAGGGAAATCATTTGTGCCCGAGTCGGATAAACTTCAGTATAATTCACCTCAAGCTGCAGCAACGTGAGCAAACCAAAGATTGAATAGCTCTTAATACATTTCTAAGAAGACATTCTCATTAATGCTTTCTATTTAAAGCTCCACCAGACAACTTGACACAATAAAAGGTGGCGAGAAATCAGGGTTTGAAGTATAGAAACTTCAAAATCTCAGCAATATGTAAAGTGATGTCATTGAACGGCATTCTTCTTGGACCTTGATAACGGCTTCGGTGTGGGTGGAGATCAAAAAGCATTTCACTTTCCAATGGATAAAGCACTAAACCACCACTCGACGATGGGAGGGAAGTTGTTCCTGCTTCTTTCACGATTATACCAGTCAAATTCAACATTTCATTCTCGTTTACTGCAACTCCCCTACTTTTGTATAAACATCTTGCCAATTGCCTTTTTAAAGCTGATCCCTGCAGTAACATCATCTTCTCTTCATCATATACTGCTCTTTGGTTACTTCACTAAGTGGGATGTTGATAGATGAAACATGGCTTGAGCCACTCGGGATAATTACTGTTTAATGTAGTCCCAGTTCCCACAGCGATGGCACAGGCCCCTGTTCCCCCCGATTCATGACCACACATGGGGTGCCTAAGGGGGAGTCCAAATCCACTGTCTCTGACACAAAACCTCTCATTAGCTTCTTGTTTACTCCATTGATGGAACATTTTGAATCTTCTTTGTTGTCGCTGTTTGAGCAATTTAGAGCTCATCCAGTATAATCAGAAATGATTTTCATGGTGTTTCACACAACTTTTAGGTATAAATTAAGTTTTTTTTTTTTTTTTAATAGTTTTTATTTGCAATTGAGGCTTGAATACATCCAGGATGAGTATTTCATGGTGCACAAGCAGCATCCTCATAATTGTCCTCAGCTGCGGCGTGAAGAGAGGGATTTGAAAATGCCCCCTCTCTGTCCATTCATCTGTGAATGTTGAGACCATGATAGCTTGAAAAATGTATGTGAGGTACTGACTTCCAGATTGGTGTGTGGCAACAGCTAGGTTTAAGAAAGGTCTATTTTTAAAGATGGGTTGCTCATTCAAAATCAAAGATGGTTGTGAGCTGAATGACATAAAAAAAAATTGGTGAATGACTTCCATTTTGCTGTGTGTCTGTATCCAGGCATAAAAAAAAGGTCACAACCAAAAATTGGGTTGCCATATCAAAATCCAAGATGTCTGACAGCATATATGTGTAAATATGTGAATCTTGTGAGCAGGATAACTTCAAAACTAAATAAACAATATGCCAACGTTCATTTTGGTGTGTGACTGCATCTAGTCATAAGAAAAGCCAATGCACATAATTGGTTTGCCACGTCAAAATCCAAGATGGCTGCCACCATACAGTTGGGTAACCGAACCACTCATCATTTGCGGAAACAGTGTTTTCATATTTTTTATATTACTTAAAAGTACAGTGTCTTCAAATGATGGGAGTGGCCTTTGGGGTGGCCAAAGATAACTCTCTGGAGTCCAAGGCCACCAATGGCCACCCATTGGCTCTGCAATTGTGCTTGGTCATGGATCAAGTTGCTTTCTTCACTCACCAGGATCTGTCACTCTGCGCAGCCTCGGACATAATGAAACACCTACAGTACCTCTGTTCATCTGTACAGTGTAACTACTACCTACTTAAATATATTGCACCAAAAACATTAAGATTTACTTGCAGTTAGTGTTCAATTCCAGTCCAGAAAAAAAAAACAACAAAAAAAAAAAAAAACACATATCCAAAACTTAAATCATTCATTATTTAAATCCCTCAGCGTTTGGGGGCATACACATACTGCTAGTTTTATTATTGCTATAGACAACAGTGTCAATTCACTTTTTTTGTTGTTGTTTGTGAAGAAGAACGTGTGAGAAAATTGGGTTTAATCTACACTCAGTCCCTATTAGATGGTGCTTGAGCCAGGTCTCTCGGGGCTAAACAGTGTACCTGCCAAAGCGGCTCTCTTTACCCTCTGTTTCTCTGAGCAAACATTCAACTGCAGAAACAAGTGAAACATCACTGGAGCAGATGGGAAGTAGACCTGCTCCTAATTTTCCACTATCTGGTTCAAATTTGAAATGCTCTTTTGTACAACACATTCGTTCATTGAGGACAATGTAACATCTGCTGCGCTGTAAATGTTAATGATTATCGGGAATATTTATTATGTCGGGCAAGTTCCCAATCTGCAATAATAGCTCTGTGAAAGCTGCTGTGAATTGAATTTGAACTGTTGTCAGTGGCACTCCTTTTTGAGTTGGGGGAGAGAAATAATAAGCAAGAACCATGGAACAGTAGTGATATTATTTTTTTCCTATTATGGAATGGAATTATATGAAATAATTATTTTACAAGCTATTACTATATTAAATATTATTAAATATATATACTATGAAATTACAACTTTCAGGTTGGCAGCGAGTATGGGTACCATTTCCCACCTATTGTCGCAATTTCAGCCGTTTCTGAGGCAACAGGAAGTTCAAAGGACAAGTCCAAATGCGCTTCCACCCTCAAGCAGCTTTTAGGTGTTTCAAATGTCAGGGGGGATTGCATTAGTTTGCTGCAAGACACTATTTCATCTTGTTTCAGCAAGATTATAATTCATCCTTGAATGAAACACCCTGCCTAGATATCCCTACTGCTCAGACTCAAAGAACTGAATCGAGCGGACAAAGTGGAGTCACATCAGGGTATATTGTAGGGGTGTCACAAATATTTAATGATGCATTAAATAATGAAAATAACTGCCTTTAGATTTCCTATCATTAACTATTTTTTTTTTCTTATCTAACAGGAAATATCCTAGAAGCAATCTGACATTTCCGTTGTCTTTGACAGTGGCAATGACAAATAAAGCTGGGTAGAAAACAAGGCATTTGCCCTACAGAGCCAGAGCGAGACAGAGAGAGAGAGAGAGTGGGGGAGTGATAGTACGCATCGAGAGTAAACACAGCATCAGCAAGCTCTGACCCTCCTCCCTCGCCCTGAGGCTTAACTAAACAAGGCCACCACGGTTTCGGTTCTACGCCACAAAATAAACAAGGCTGACGTTACCTGACCAGACGACGAGATGACATCACCCACTGACACCCGAGAGCGAGCAAATGTCAGTAAACAAAGTCCGTGTACAATTTACCCACCTGGTGAATGAGTGACTGTAAGCTCTGTGTGTGCATGACTGAAACTTTGCTAGAAACTTAAGCAGGTGACGCAACCGTCACCGGGACAGAAAATGCTGGTACTGTTTGTGAGAACAACAGATGGAAAATAACTCACTTTATCATAAAGATTTCAAGCCGGAACACTCTGGAGCTGAAATAATTGGTCAACAAAGCATCTCACTCCATGGAAAGAGATTGGAGCGCACACTGATGTGCACTGGTAGTTTTTCAATAATGTAAAACTTTCCCTGAGTTTTCAAACCAGAGCATCTGTGGAATGGCTCAATAGCAAAGGGCTGATCAATAAATAAAGTGTGTTTGGGGGGGGGGGGGGTACCGGGCCATATCAAAGTGATG
>JARVGQ010001461.1:36106178-36117634 GCA_031762355.1 Hypsolebias martinsi | reverse complement strand
GTTTCTGCCGGTCCAGCTTGGTCCAACAAGTTTAGTTTAGTTTTTTGAATGTCCAGAGGACCAGACTTAGCTTTTTTTAGAGAGTACAGTACAGTATTTCTTTGCCGCAACGTTTTACAACATAAAACTGGAAACTGGAAACGGCGTGACTCGGCTTTTCAAAATAAAATTTCAAAATAAAAGTTTTTTTTTTTTTTTTTAACGGGAGATGTGCCGTAACCACGAATTCCACGGCACACCTGACGATCACTCGCGACACACTAGTGTGCCGCGGAACAGTGGTTGAAAAACACTGGTTTAGATGATAATACATGAGCTGTGTACTCATGATTTTACCATTTAACTGATATTCAGTGGAGCTATTTCTAACAATTAAAACAATACACATTTAGTTTTACCTTTACTTTGCAGACTGGATTTTTTTAAGGAGCACTTTCTACCAGCAGGACTGTAAATGTCTGTGTTTTTAGTGCCACTGCATTAGATGGTGCCCGTCTTGTTGCCTGGAAATGATAGCCTTGCTGAAAAATTTCCATCCTCACCGTGTCCTTCACAGATTGCAAGTGTTCCCGGAGCTCTTACACTCATAGGTTCAGACACTCAAAAAGCTGCTAGGAAATGTTTTGAGCACAAATGAGCCCATTGCATGTGTCTGGACAACTGACAAAACTACATTTGTGCACTCTAAGTGTTGTGTTGTGAGTGGATGCTGGAAACGAATTGGACATATGGACCAAAGCTTACCAGGATGCAGGCCAGAGTGGAATAAAGGGCAGCCAGCTGTGGCAGGTGTATCCCTTGTGGGCACAAAGCTCGTATCTAAACCTGTTTTAGGTTATATATAAATAGTGTGTACTGTGCATTTGTTTGCCATTTATATCAGTGTGTCAACTGTTATTTTTTTCAATACAGGATGATTGATTTGATTGGGAGATTTTTTTTTAAATCTGTATAGAATTGCTCTATTTGGTACAATAAAACATTTGAGGGGGATTTTTATTTTTATTTATTTTAACTCACCGGAAAGCACCATTAGTAGAGAAAGCAAACATTAACAATTTACCATTTTAAATGACATAATTACTATAAACGTGGAATCATTTCCTCAACTTTCAGATTATGTTAACATTTAAATTCTTTTTAATCCTGTTGATATAACGTTTTTACTACCCAGACCCAGAACGACCCAGAACTTTCTTTACCCAGATTACACATGGCCCGTGAATGTGTTTTATAGGACCTGGACAGTAGAAGTACATCCCTGGTACAACCCAAAGTGCTAATGCTTAGCCCCGTTCCTTTACAAAAGTCAGATAGCCATGCCCATGCTTTTTTTTTTCCTTCCACAAATTGATAATTAATTATTAAAGATTGTCATAAACAAAAATTGTTCCTGTGGCAACTATTTCACAATTGACAGGTAAAGAAAAACCGTATGGATAAATGCCAGCTGGTGATTGTGATCAATGCTCTGTTCATTAATAAACATCCATCCATCCATTCATCCATCCATCCATCCATCCATACATACATCCATCTTTACCCGCTGGATGGAGAGGTTTCCAGTCCACCACAGGGACACAGAGACACACAACCATTCAGAGTTACCAATCAGCCTAACGTGCATGTTTTTAGTCTGTGGGAAGAAACCGGAATATCTGGAGAAAACCCACACATGCACAGAGAGAACATGCAAACTCCACCCAGAATGGCCCCCGGCTGGGATTTGATCTGGCTCTCACTGAGAGGCAACAGCTCTACCAACTGCGCGCCCGTGCCGCCCATTAATAATCACACTTTAACAAACTAAAGCAAGAAATGTGTCTTGTGTTGTTGCTTCATCTTCATATCTACATTGAAGCTCAGTGGTTTTCCTCCCTTGTATTAAGTGATGAGAAGAGACAGCAGGTCTGGCTTTCAAACATTGTCCTTATAACACGTCAGCTGTTGTGATGTTGTTTTTTTATAAACCTGCCACCAGCTAGCCACAGCCATAACCAGTTCTTAACTCTGGACCAGCGAGAAATTGGAGCTGTTGTAGTATTAGTTGTCTTGCTTAACTGTTTTCTTTGTAAAAACAGCAACTTCAAACCAGCACAAGTATCAACTGTATTCATAACCATATGAAGGAACTTTACTTTAGAGACACAAACTAGTAAAAAAATGTGTACTATTTTTGTGAAAAATTTCCATATAGTCTTTTATGTTTTAGACTAGACTGGGTGCATAAAAAGTTGAAAAGACCTTGAGTAAGAAATGTCAGAGGTGGAAAAAGAAGCAGCAAGTGTCAGAGTGAGGTTGGCGTGAATGTCAGGTCCTGGCTGTTTACACCTGGCATCGCCACGTGCCTCTGGTGATCTCATCTCCAGAGGACAGCTCGGAGCAAATGTGCGAATGCAAGACTTAAGTGTGAACGGATTTATATCCAATCAAACAAATCGGATCTGAAATCATGCAACGCATCAACGTCAATTTGATTAAGTCCACTTCCTCTAAAGACGAGTGATCCACTGCCTGATATAACATTAAATAAACAATATTGTAATACAATATTGTTTATTTAATGACGTAATTATACTTTGCAACATCACTGTTCACACAAAATCATGTTTACTGCTGTGAATTGTAAAGTGATGAGGATTGAATGCAAAAATGATCATCGCCACACATGGAAGGGTAATTTAATGTGAATAACCCAAAGTGCATGGCAACACCAAGCGAACAGGATCAAAGATAATTGTTTTCCTAAATTTGCAGGTAACAGCTGACATGCAAGCTGGATCATTATTACTTTTTTATTTATCATCCCACACTATAAAGCCAGTTTTTTTTTTTTTAACTCGCAAAACAAACACTAACCTAAAGCTTAAAAAAAAAAAGCTTTTAGCCCTGAAATTCATGAAAGGCGTGCACAACTCTGACACACCCATCAAATAATGTCCTTGTTGCAAAACTAAAACTAAAAATAAAATAAAAGCATACATTTCTGATTGATGAAAGTTGGTTGTATGCTTGCAGAAATAAGTCTTTTTATCTATTTCTGCCTGGCAGCCATGTATGCTCACGTGCACTACAGTGACATTGCCGACCCTTCATGCATAATAGATGCGTTCGTGTGCAAGGAGCTGCACACGCTCTAGGCAAACATTGTTTTTTATTTTACTGCCTTGAATGTGTTAAAACTAATCAGCTGCTTCACTTTCCATGTTGTTTATAATCATGCTAATACAAGGAATGAGAACGAGAGCGTTTTGCAATGCGCAAAAGGTGAAAGTGAATGATAGGTAACGCAGGCTAGTTTTAATTGCATCCTTCTTTTCATTCAGATAATGTTTGGAATTTACATCATATGTAAATATATTTCTGGTTATGAAAACTAAAAAAACATGAATAAAAAACAGCAAACGGAAGACTAGTGTGGTGACTAGAATGTGCAAAAACGCAGAAAACATGACTTTACTTTATATAATTTAATTATTCCAAGTCAAAGTGAATTAGCAAACAAACTAACAGTATGTATCTTATTTATTTTTATTTATTTATTTATAAAATTTATTCATTTTACAATATAAAACAATCCCATAACCGATAAGAATACAAAATATAAAATGAAAGGTAGCAGAAAGAAGAAAAAGATCTTATTATAGCTGCCCCTTTTTTCAGACAATTAGTTCAAACAATTAGCAGTATGCATTTGGATTTAAGCGTTTTCTTCTTTTTTTTTTTTTTTAAATTTCAGCAGTGATCAAAGACCTTCACTTCCTACGAGGTGAGAACATCGTTGATGTGCAGCAATTGAAAGTGTATTGTCTTCCAACTCCCCAAACAGATGGCAATTATCATGCTCACGATGATCTTGCTAACGTTTTCAAATGCAATTTACGGTACGATTACAGATGTTACACCCCATTTTGTTAAGCCCGTTGTTTAGGAGAGTGAAACAAAAAAACACGTGAATAAAATAAACTGTTAAATATTAACACAGCCATTTTCTGGCTACAAGCGCATCTCGCTTGGCTGCACAAAAATCAAACTTGTCGTGACCTAGTTGAAGAAAAGCCCCGTGACAAGGCCGCGCCCGCCCTCTATCCGTTAGACTAGCCAAGCAGAAACAGCCATATCCAACACGGGATGCACTCCTTATTGACTGTGTGTTAGCAGCACTCAGGGCAGCCAGGTCGGTGTCCTACTCCTTGGCTGATTAGTTGGATGAAGGACGGACCCTGGCTGTTCTGGCTCCGCGTTGCTTTGTCAATGCCCCACCCCTCCCCTGTGGGATCAGCAGGCCTGGACAAGCCGAGGTGACGCTCCCTTCCTTCCCACAGCTCAGATGGCTCGACTTTGCTTGACTGATGAACTGTGACGAGACAACTTTAAGGTCGTTCGCGCCGCCTTTTTACTTTTAAGCCGCAAAAAAGCCAGTCGCGCAAGAAGTGCGAGACAATGCCGAACTCTGCTGATGGCTCTCGACTCCCATGTAAGCCGGTTCGCCTGCGCACCACGGCACACTCCAGTGAGCACCTGAAGGATCCTCGCTGTCAGGATGTAAGAGCGGCTGCATGCACAGCCAGCTGCTTGTGTGTCAATGCAAGAAGAGCATAAACAACGTCACAAGCCTGCCCAGACATGATCTACCGTGCACACCTTGAGATGAGTCAGTCCTGTGATTGCAGACAACAGAGCACTCAAACTCCTGGGAACTTGTTCCACAAATCAATCTAAACAAGGGTTTTAGGGCAATATGTGTGCAGAGAGATTGGTTTCTTTAAGACTTATCATTCAGATCACTTCCATGGGCAATTTCCCTCTAAACAAGACAACCTAACACCAGAATCTGGGGGTCTTGCAGCGCACTATGGAGCATTCTGCTGGTAGTTTTGTGATAATGCTTCCCTGTCAAGTGTGAGACATGAAAAAGTACTCCTTTGTGAAGGGAAGGTTATTCCGTTTCTGCTGCTTTTTCAGCTCCTCGTAGCTAAGTAGCACTGCAGAAACACATGTCGCTGTACATAAAAGGCTCCTTCAGGTCTTCAGAAACAGAGTCCCACAGCGACTACAAACGCTCACGTTGTCCAGGTTTACAAACGCAGCCATGAAAAAAAAAAAAAGTACATTTATGCAGAAAGGTTAAATAAACCCCAGTGGGAGATGCTGGCACAACCTCCACTGTTTGAACATTGCTTTAAATAGAGATCAAGTACCAGTCTTTGAATGCCTCTTCGTGTTAAGGCACGAAAAACATTTTTTCTGTCTATGCTCAACTATTTTCAACCTGCTTCTTGAGAAGTCTGCCTTAGTTGTTTTTTTTTTTTTTTTTTTTTTGCGATAAAAACACACCTGATAGTAACTTCCAAGGTTGTTTTATTGCTGCAATCTAATGGCAAAAAAAAAAAAAAAGGCAATCACTGAACTTGTTGGAACTACAGTTTCATTTCTCAGTTTGAAAGTATGTGATGTCCATGTGGACTTAACAGGAAATATTCACATGTTCAATGTTGTCACATTGCAGTTATACAAACGAAGTGCGATGAACAGGAACCAGGCGTTCATGTAGAAAGTGTGAGGGCAAAAAAAAAAAAAAAACTTTGTAACTTCAAAATTAAAGGAAATAAACTGGGTGAGTGACGCACACCAACCAGACAAGTAGGTAGATTATATCCAGGCACACGGATTATGCTACCGTCTGCCTTTTCACTGCACCATCGTTGTACAAGCTTAATGCTTCATCCATCGCCTGTATCACTTAACTCCTCTCCAAACATCCCCTGACAGGTCTGTGCCGGCCTTTCGATTGGACCAAACAAGTGCTGGATTTCCTCAAAATGTATTAATTTTGTTTTCTTTTGTCAAGAGACTGTTTAGCAGATTTAGCACGTGTGGCTATCAGGGGATTACAAGTCTAGATATGCACTGCTTGTTGATTCGGTCACATAAACCAATTATGAATAGACAAACTTTGAGACACTTAGCCCTTAGTTGGATCTTATAACTAGATTAGGAATCATCTGGTTGTTAATATGTGTGTGCACAGACTTGCCATGTTACCGGTAAGTACGAACCAGGGGAAAGATCTGTGAAGGCATGCACACGTTGATGAATCTAAATTGTAATAGAACTTGCACAGGCATTGATTTTTTCCAACCTGCTTTCTCCTGCTCTGGGTCAAAGGTGACTGAGTCTTAGCTTGCTTGTTTGGATGAAAGTCGATACTCACAGAACAATTAGGAAGTCTATCACAAGACTAACACCACCTTTACCCATATGGTCCATTTATCATCCACAAATCACCCCAAATCTAATAATTCAAGCTGCAGCACCTAGAGGTTGTAAAATCAGACATAAGAAGAATACATAACCAAAAACAAACAAACAAACAAACAAAAAAGGTTGGAATCAGGAGCTACAGCTGTCAATACTAACCCAGGACCGTGCCGGCCTGACTGAATATTCGGGTCAAAATATTGTGCTTGATGGGCGGGCCATATCGATCTTGGGCTGAGGTGCGTTTTACGAATCATACAGGACAAAGAAAACTAAATAGGAAGCACAATATAAAATTGTGTTAATCTACTTGTTGAGCAGGAGGCAGTACCAGTAAGTTTACTGAGGATGAACTGTGAAAAAACAAGATGGAGTAGCTGGAGCGCATTGCGCAACAATTGTGATGTGGCTCCGCCCTTTGCTCTTATCACACATCTGCAAATTTGCAACTGACCCCGACTGGCTGGTTGAAAAAGGTTTTTTAAAAAGTCCAGTTATGATTCAGATGGACAAGATCATCAGCCACACATTTAGAGTTTATGGTTTTAGACTATTTGTTTTGTATGTTAATATCCATTTGGTGACTTGTTAATAAACAAGCAATCTTATACATGTACTGTATATTGGATGGATGGATAGATGGAGGGTTTTTCAAACTATCACGTCAAACTGATTTGCTTACAAAAGTTGTAAAATCTTTAAAAAATATATATATATTTTCTCAGGTTTGGGCTTGTAATTACAATTAATTAGTCTGATCGGGGTTGGAAAAGGGCCAGGCTGGATTTTTTTTAGACCCAAATGCAACTATAGGATCTACCCTGCTGTGAAACAGAAGTGTTAAAAGTCAGGTCCTCTGGACGGACTAAAATAAATAAATAAGTAAATAAAAAATTTGTTGAACCGTTTTGTCTTTTATCCAAACGAGTTTGTCAGTCTGAGGAGCTGCAGTACTCTCAGTCTTATAAATAGCGCCTTCTCATATTAGATCAACCAGTTTGTTGATGACATCCAGAACTTGCTGTTCACATGATAAAGGAGGACCATCAACCTGGTCATTAATGCCCCGATGGCCACTTGCTATTCACAGGGGGCTGAGTGATACCAGTAATAACAGCATTAGCTATGTTTACATGAACATAAGTAATTGGATTAAACGGCCATTTGGAATAAAAGTGCATCATGTAAACGCTCCATTCAAATTATTCTTTGTTGATTCAACTCGATCTGAAAGACTTTGTAATCAGAAGGAGACAAGTGGTTTATGCCAATTCATAATCCGAACCGTGTGCATGTAAACAATCAGTTTTTTTTTTTTTTTTCCCGATTGTGGAAAACCTATCTGACTACGTATGTGAGACCTACGTCTACCTCACGTACAAAGTATTTCCACTTAGCTACATGCTAATAATATTAGCATGTCGGGGAAGCAAAACCGGTCGGTGAGCGACAACATTTCTACTGGAAACTTTGAAAGAGCTCAAAATGATCTGTATTCCCTTTAGCTCAGTCAGGGAGTGCAGTAACGTCTCCACTGTCATTAAAACCTGTCGCAGGTCCATTTTGGACGTGCAGTTTGCTTACGTTCATCCCAAAATTAGGACTTCTTCTGTTTTTTTTGTTGTTGTTGTTGTTTTTTAAGGATAGTTTACCACTCTGCCCATGTCAGCACTTCTATTCTGAATAAAAGCTTGCTGAATGTAAACGCTCGTCGTGAACGGATTGTGCCCATGTAAACGATACATTTGAATTAATTAATCTGAAAACCTTTCAATCTGGTCAAATAATTTTGCTCATGTAAACATATCTATTGTAAAAAGGGGGACAGTTGGACATGGAGGCCTCTGCTCTTGTTTAATGATGGACGGGTTCTTTTCACAGAGATGGCTTCCTTCACTCCTCTCTCAAACCAATGTTCGTCTCTATCGAGGTCCACCAATAATCCTTACCACAAGTTTTTACGCAAACATTAAGAATAAAGAAAAAAATAGGCACTGATGTTTTATTCATGGAACAAAATCTGAATTGCTGGGAAAAGAAATACAAAAAAAAAAAAATCTTGATAATCTTTTGAGAAATACAAGTAACCAATCAAATAATTTAGCTTCTGAAAACAAAGAGGTACTCATGTTGAAAAGACACCAACTGCTACAATCTGGGGGAATCTAGAGTCTCTAATAAATTCTCAGGACATTTATTTCTAACTTATGAAGCATGAAAGCATTTCTTGTTAATTTCTATACAGATAATTAGAAAGCCAGAATTATTATTGCATTTTAATCAGCAAGAGTCCTAATCCGCTCCTAACTGAATTAGTGAAACAACTCTGAAAGATTCTTAACTTTGGTCGCCCACGTAGAGAGGAACAAGTGGAGATGCAGCGAAGCTTCGCGGACGTCCCTAAAACAACTCGCAGGAGTAAGCCATTAATTTTGAAAAGCTGTGGTGTTTGGAATTCAGCCTGCATCCAAGGCAACAATTTGATACAGACCGAGCTGACATTTTTATTTTAGTCACACTGACACTTAAAGTAATTAGACGAGTTTGTGTCAAGCACTTGCCTGACACTTCAGTGCTCGCACATATTTCAACCTTATCAGAGCGGCATGCCATGAACTGAGAAGCAATTATTATTATTTTATTTTTTTTTTCTGTTCTGGCTCTGAAAATTGTTGCAATTTGTCTTTAAAGATCCAACTGAGATATCCTTGACCCAACCGCTGTCTGAAATATCGGCACACAAGTCAAATTCTTCAAGAACAGGGTTAGATTGCAGAAAACGGTCCTGTTTGCTGCAGCATATTAACTGTCTCATTTGTAAGTTATTGTACATATAAGTCGTGATTCAGTGGACATGTCATGTAGATAAAACACAGACATGATTAAAAAAAAATCAGAAAATAACGTTCTCCATTGTTTAGAATCCACTGACCTGCACTCAGCAAGAGATATTTAAACGTCATCTTGCAAACATATTCAGTAAGTCAGACACAGTGAGAGCAAAGAATGAAACAGTTCAGCAATAGTGCAAGCTATGGTGTGTATTTAGTTGTGTGTGTATGTGTCCTTGCCTTGAGACAATAATGTCCTTGGGTGACATTGCTGAGACAATCACTCTGAGACTAGCAACAATCATGTTTACGTTGACAGTGGCCTTCACTCTGTTTAGTTCTCATGTAGCCGAATGTCTTGGAGAGAAGTACAGCCGGAAAAATATAAAAATATATAAATACTCAGACACATACACATATGTGAAAATATACATTTAAAGAAACATGTTTGAGAGTTCCTAACTCAGGGGTTGGAATAACACTACTATTATAGCGTAAAGACAGGGCACAGTGGCTGACGGCGGGGGAGTTTAAGCGAGGCAGGGAGATGCAAAAATAGGCTAACAGTGGGACGAGCACTTGAAAGACGGAACCGAGCACTCTCATTCCTCTGAGAATCATTATATCAGAAGGCGCTTCTATTTGCTTTTACGCATTTAGCGAGATACTGCTCTCTACCTAGTGAATGCACAACACCCACACTGTAAACAATAAAGTTCCAGATGAAGGAGCTGCTGTGAAGCAGAGCGAGCGTTTGAGGGAGAGCTTTACAAAGTTGTTTCAAAGAGACTTCGCCAGCAGTTTATCGGAGAAAGCAGGGCTGTGTTTGTATACCATCAAGAAAGAAGCGCACTGGGTTCTATTTTAATTTCAATCTAGAGGCAAACCAGTGAAGCTACTGAAATCAATAGTATGGAGAAAAAAAACATGGGAGCGTATGCAGCCGAACAAGAGCATTTTAGGACGGCCAGGCAGATTTCCCCAGGTATTTTCTTAAAAGCACACTGAAAACATGTTCTGGTGCATCTGCGATTCATGACACCTAAAAGGTCAGTCAAGGGTAAATTTTTCATGAAGAGGAGATTCAAGCTTCACTCTGCCTCTCTTAGAAAAAGAGAACTACCATGACACTGCTAGAGACCCATGCATAAGCCTATAATGTGTATTTTTTTTCCCTTTGCACTTTTGAGGAGATGAGGAAGAAGGTGAATATAGAGGGGAACAGGGAGAGCAGAGAAGCAGCTGGGATGCCAGATCAAATGGGTGTGCAGGAGGGGGAAGCTTGTTTTTGCCTCAGTGCAGCGATGGGGGGAGAATCAAGTGTGTAGTGCATCAAATTTTCATATGAGCATCAGTGCACAGCTTAGAAGTGCATTATAGATCCAAGACAGCAGAAAATATCCTTGCGGAGAAGCTGAATAAAAATGTGGAGTATTTATAGAGCCATGAGGAAAACGCATTTGACTGATTTAATTAGGCTAATTAAAGGACAGTGAAGGACCATCGAGCAAAATATGCAATTATATTGTGATGTGCGTGCAATTATTCTGAAATGTGCCACTTTATATTTCAATTCCAGCCCACGTGCTATTCACCTCATAAAAATAATTAATATGCAAAACAATGAATTCAGCTAGTTTTACGTGGCAGTCTTAGTTCTGAGTTCCTCTCATGCCATTTTAAACGTCAGTGTTGTGTAAATATGTGCTGGAATGCATCCATCGATAATGGTGCTCAAAAGCTCTCATAAAATGCCATGTCATGACAGGGAGTGTTGTTGGTTATATACAAGGCCTGGAGTCACATTTCTACAAGTGTGGCCCTGGTAATGTTTAGAAGAAGGAAAAAAAAAGTTCCCTTGTCGAATACAGTTTTTCCCCTACCATTATACAACCGGGGTGCCCCGCCCCATCAATTCAACCGAGCGCCCCTTTTTCCATTGCCCCCGTCGACAACTGTTGGTACTGATGTAGAGTCAGAGTTTCTTTACTTGTCATACGCATCACATGTTGTA
Source organism: Hypsolebias martinsi (assembly GCA_031762355.1). Classification (NCBI taxonomy): domain Eukaryota; kingdom Metazoa; phylum Chordata; class Actinopteri; order Cyprinodontiformes; family Rivulidae; genus Hypsolebias; species Hypsolebias martinsi. The sequence continues at coordinate 36,106,528 of JARVGQ010001461.1, read as the reverse complement.
CATGTGGTGGAATGAAATTGTGTACACAGGGTCCCAGTTACATCCAACAAAATTATAAAATGTAAAGAAAAACGTAATAAGACCTAAGATATTATCAAATTAAATTGCTGAAGTTCCATGATTTGGTAGATTATAACAGTTTCACTTATGTATAGAGCTCGTAAAAATTCACTACTTTCTAATTTCAAATGTATTTTGTAAAAAGATCAAGCTGTTACAATCTTAAGGAGAAAGATGCATTTGTAAAACCGCAGTTTAGAACTAGTTTGAAGGGAAGATCTACCTTAATTCAGGGAGTTGGATTATGGTATGACTAGAGACAGAGGTTAAGGAAGTCAAATCAATCTTGG
>JARVGQ010001461.1:35984863-36005808 GCA_031762355.1 Hypsolebias martinsi | reverse complement strand
CAACAGGTCCCTCTTGTAAATGAGTCCCCGTGGCTCAACGAGGCTAGCCTGTATAAATAAAGGTTGAATGAAAAAGTGTGGAAAAGAAAAAAAGTTCATTGTTACTTTCAGTGAATCCCCACAAGAGTCATAGAAATATAAAGAAAAGACCTGCTTTTTAGTAAAAACTCAGTAAATCCAAATCCATTGCATAGGTTAAAAACTTTTGGGAAGATCAAATAATTCATTCTGATTGTAACGTTTACAATCTTGTATCATGTTGAAGAACAGCTCCTTGTAAAATCTGCAGAGCAAAAGTTTGTGTGTTTCTTTTAAAACTTTGTCTCTACTGGAGCCCGACTGATATGGAAATTTTGGCTATCGCCAATACTGATATTGGGCTAATGTCATGAAGGCGGTGCACCTGAACACTAACGTTAGCTTGCTAACTTGAGAGGCATGTAGCTAATGACAAGCGGGTTGGAGGGTTGAAGAGAATTTGTTATTGTTTATTTATTTTACACATCAGTTTAATAAACTTACCATGCTCTGTTCATCAAAATATGCCACACAGTATTGTTCACTGCTTCGTCTGACCTGAAAGTGAAACTTAAGTGAATTGCCATGGTTTGGTCTTCATGCGCCATCTGCTGGTACATTGTACAATTACAGCTGTTTCCAGCATTTTAGGGGTGAAAATTAGAATAGTTTATATCAGCGCATAATGAGACAATTATCACAGATACCAACAGGTCCCCAAACGTCTATATCGGCCTAAAATATCAGCCCTACCAATATATTGGTTGGGCTCTAGTCTCTACCAACATTTGTGCTTGTTCCACCTGATGAAATGAAGGCTTTTTTAACACAGTGTTGATGATACATTCATCCCAATCAGCAGCCGTTACTTGATGTTGTTTTAGGGACTTTCTGAAGAGTCTAATCTGTGACTCCTGAACAGGAACAGAACAGAACTACATGAGGCTGCCTAAAATATTCATGATGTGCAAAGAAAGCCACGCTGTTGCTTTCTCAACATGTTAAGGGCTACATTACTGAAATATGCACCACTTGCTGATTTGTTTAGCTTGTATGTGTATGTTTTTCTCGTGAACCTCACTGCAGCTTCAGTCTGTTGTACAGAGTCTGTTTTCATGCTGCTTCATCATAAGTTCGGGAAACCCCTGCTTCTTTTCTGTTTTGTGAAGCGTTGCACAAAAAAAAAAAAAAATCTCACAGAGAATGTATGAGGTGGACTGGCTGCTAACTCCGATGTTTTTGTTTGTCCGCTAGCAACAGGATTCATTTACTCTGCGAGATTGTCTTGTCTCCATGAAGGCAGTGAAGGCCACACGAGTTACTAACAGGCTGGAGGAGTATCCTAGCGGGTCTATCTGCCAACGTTACGATTAAAATCATATTCTGCAGCCTGTATAAGGGTTTGTCGAATCAGAAGACTGACCGCTGACTGTCTCCTCTCTGCATGTCATGTTTGTACGACACGCACACCTCTCACTGTAAAAATTAAAAACTACACTGCGCAGTACTATACTGACAAGAACAACACAGTGAATATAGTCATGACTGCAGAGGGCTGTCTGTTTTTTGTAAATAATTCACATGGGTCCTTGAGGAGGAGGTAATGGATCAAACTGTTGAGCCCTCAGCTGACTTCAGGTTGACAGGAAGTGTCAGAGGCCTTTCCTGTCCCAACATAAAGTCACATCCTTCATGCTGCAGTGTTGATGTGATCACCTCTCGTGCTTTATTTATTAGTGGTGAGACGTGATGAACCGCTAAGGCATCATCCACTTCTAACGATTTATGTGCAGGCGGCTTTTTTATAATGTTATTGCTGTTCTGGCTGAATTCTCATCGATTCTGACGGGTTAGACGTAACTCAGCAGCGGTGTACCATCCCAACCAGAGGCTCGCCGTCAACTCTTTTATGATTTCTATTCAGACTGCAGCATCTTTAGGATCCTGTAGTTATTTGTTATGCCAAGTTATTCTGAAGCTTCATATTTAAAAAAATCACATTTGGATTTACTTTCTTTTTTATTTGCAGTGAACATTGTAGGCTAACAGAAAAGCTGTAACCACGTACATTAAAACCACGTGAAGCGAAACTCTGAACTAAGAAGGGCTCAGCTGCCCATCAATGTGGTGCTGTGAGCAAAAGCTTGTAGAATAGGGAGCAACTCTGTAAATTATTAATTTTGTGTAGAGGAAAATAAACTTTTTTTGCCGGTTTACGCGAGTAGATAAATGTGCCAGGCTTGAAAAATATATTTTTACACTCTAAAATCCTAAAACATTCAACTCCATCAGGATTTTTCTTTTTCAAATGTGTGCTAACAAAATGACAACAAGTCTTTTGCCCACTTGAAAAGCCGAGAACTTCCTGTAAAATGCAGTCATTAGACAGCAAGACTTGTCGTAAGTAACTACAAATGAGGCTATTTTTTGAAACCCCGCAAACTTACAAAACAGAAGTTCTTTAGATCAAAATTGTGTTTTTAATTAGTCAACAAAACATAAAGAGATGTGTGTTGTCTTCATTGTGTAATTCCATACAATGACAAAAGCAGTGCTCTGCATTGAACCCGTCACACCTGAGATGCACCCAGGTGGAGCAGTGGGCAGCTACGTAAGTGTCCAGGGAGGAATTGGGGATTGGGTGTCTTGCTCAAGGACACCACAACATCTGGGCATGGCGAGGAGTCAAACCGTGACTTTCTGGTTCCAAGTCGGCTGCCCAACCTCCACACCATCTCGGCCTCCAGTGACACGTTTTAAAAATTGTTTAGAATTCAACTGGCATCGTCTTTAGAGACAGGCAGTAACTCAATCACACATTAATATTATTAATTAAATATTATTATGAAATTCTGCCTATTGGATATGTTCCCGTTCATATTTATGGATTGACAGGGTGATGACAAATAAATAATGTAGAGGTGAGCACTGTGTACACTTTACCAGCTTCAGCTTGGTAATCACTGTTATATACAATTACTTTTTGACAGATTAAATCACTCATTTACCACCAACTCTTTAAAAAAAAAAAAAAAAACATGTTTAAAACAAAATCAAACAAAAAAAGTCATTTATGCGCTGACTTTTTATTTTCTGTCTTGATGGAGTCAGAATGTCTTTGTGCTGAGACACAGTTAACATCAGATTGTATGGACGGTTAAAGGATTAAATGTCTTAAATGGTTCTTTGCAATAAAAGCAGAGTTTCTTTGTCAAGGTACAGAGAACGTGTTTGTTTGGTGTGATGATCCATGAGTGTCTTTCACTTGTAAAAATAACAAAATGTACTGTATATGCATTTTTTTCATCACTATATTACTGTACAGTACTGCTTGTATAATTGACACATGAAGCATGTATTTTAAAGGTTTTTGTAAATCCAAATGATAACTGTACATATATACAGAAATGTAGAAAGCAGTTAGGTTTGCAGTTAAGCTCTAATAGCATGATAATTAGCGGGGTTTAGTTTGTATGTACAGGCTGTATGTTAAAACTTTATCAAGGGAAAAACTTGAAAATCACCGGATATCAGACTTTGTGCTATAAATTAATTCTGCAATGCATTTTTTGTGCCTTTTATATCAATGTATGTAATCTAGACAATCTTACAAAGCTTGTGTACAACCAAAATTACAATAAAATAGTTCTGGGGCAAAGATGATTGTTGCAGCCATCTTTTCTATGTTCGTAAAAATTCTACATTGTATCCTGTTTTACCTTACAGTAAAAATAAATGACAGTGATGTATGGTGATAATTCCTAATGCTTCCTTAAACTTTTCTTTTAGACATGGCTGTTTTTTTCACCTGTTTTGCCTATTTACCTGACCATTCTGCTCACCCACTGAAATGAAAGGTGGGGAGGTCATTTGTTTGGCCAGCTCACTTTTAGCAAAATATTTCATGAACCACCAGACAACTTTTAATAAAACTTTCAGAAAGTAATCATTAGATGCACAAGAAGTTTTGGAGTCAAGCAAGTTGAAGAAGGCCACCACACCTAACTGACTATAGAAAATACAAAAATTACTATTGCTCAGTCATTTTATGGATTTTGAATAAAAATCTGATGTGGTTGTAGATGGTAGTTATTCCAAACACTCTGGTTGCTAACATATCTATAAGCTTTTTGCAACCAGATCTTTGCAAAGGTCTTTATTTCAAACTTTGGCATAAAAGGTATCAAGTGAAACGGGTTCCTTCAGAGATTGTTACGTTTTCTTTAGATTAATGTTTTTCTGTTTATTTATTTCTTTATCGTCCTTTTGTGGCATATCTAGACTTTATTTGTCATTTGTGTACAACCTAGTAACAAGTAGTACTGTGTACAGTGAATTAGTACTTTTTGACTATCTTGATTGAGTAGCTTTTTTATGAACGTATTTTTTCAGAAATTATGTTTCTCCAAAGTTGCATGTCATCTTTGTAAACTGACTCGGTAGTAATGAAGTGTCGTTGCATTGTTTTCAGGTGTTGTCACCCACGGAGCAAAGAACCCCATCACCATCCTCTCCAGATTATCGGACAAAGGGCCAGACTGATGAGATGGAGCATTTCCATATTCTTCCTCAGCTGCAGGCCAAGAGGGCCGATTTTCTCACTGTAGTGTTGACTGGCACCTTGCCACAGCGTCGGAGCTTTGCCACACCAGATGAAGAGGTCCCGGAACCTCTTGGGCCAAAAGACGATGATGTTACAAAGAGCGAGTCTAACAGCGAAGCCAGTCAGAAAAGTACTGAACGTAGCCAAGATGCTGCACCTTCAACCCTCATGGCCGAGGACCAGAGAGGCCAGAAGGAGCATGCCTCAGCTGCTGATGCTGACCCTGATCTGGAGGATGCATCAAAAACACTTGTCCTGTTTTCTCCTGGTGATACCCGTAAGTCTCCCTCGGGTGGGGATCACGGTCTAGAAGGTGAGTTGGCAACACCCTCTGCACCAACCTCCCATACTGACCGCCTTCTGGTTGGGGAGGGAATCCAGATTGAACCCTCTGAGACTGGCCGCCTGTCGCCAGCTTTAAGATCAGAGTTGAGACCCTCAACTCCAATTGCTCCTGGATCACCGCCATTCACCAAAGTTGAGCGCACTTTCATTCATATTGCAGAGACATCACACCTTAATGTTATGTCTTCCAATGGCCACTCTGTAAAGGAGAGTGACAGGGAAGTATTTACTGTTACAAAGGAACTGTCCTTAGAGGTTGACAACCATGAACATGAGGAAGCACCAGTGGCAACACAAACTCTGGAGGAGTTTCTACCAGACCAAACCTCAACAGATGACAAACTGTTAAAAACTGAAAATGGTCCATCAGGTGTCTTGGCACTGTCCTTAGAGCCTGTTCCAAAGGACTCCTTACCAGTTCATGATCATAAAGACCTATCTCAAAAACTTGAGAAACTTCTATCAGCCACTGATGACGCTTTGAAGCTTCAAACTGCTGGAACAGAATTACCAGCTGACATTAAGCCCAAAGTGCGAAGCAGAATTCCCATACTTATCAGTGAGGACTCGGGGTCAGAACAGTCTTCATCTGTATCAGCTCGAGCTCAGCTTCAGCAGCGGGCCAGGCAGCTTGACTTGGCACGCTTGCTGGTCCAAAAGCAACAGGGTCGCTGGATGAGGAGGAGGATGCTGTCTGGAACATCATCGTCATTGTCCTCTGGAGATGATGAGCGCTGGAGAGTGTCAGAAACGCTATCCACTACGGAGTCAGAGGAAGACATGCATGCCTCTGATGAGTCAAGAAGCTCCCGTCATAAACCAGCTGAAGAGCAGGGCTCCAAAGAGTGCAGGAGCAAGATTCCTAGGCCTGTCACTCCCATCAAAAGTCCTGCTGGAGCAGTTGCTGCTGCTGTTGCTTCTCCTCTCTCCTTACCAGACACCAACAATACCAAAGGAGCATCAGTCCTCATTAATGGGTATGCAACAGTTCCTCCTTTTTATTTGTGCAAAGAATTTACCTTTAAAATCATTTATTCAGTCATTTATTTGATGAAGTAACACCCTCTGTATGTTTTTTTTTCTCCGCAGAAATCAGAAAACTGGACTAAGCTGCCAACGAAAACCCAAGCCTGCCTCATCCCGGTCCTCCTCCTCATGTCCTCGTCCATCAGCTGCCTCTGCTCTGCCTGGCAGTCCACGAATGCCCCTACGTGTCTTGCTAGGAACACGACGCAGCCTCAGCTCCACTCACTGCAGGACTGACAGCCCCTCCCCTCAAAGGGCATGCCCATCCAGACAGCCCCTCTCTGTTCGAGCTCCTACTGTCCCCATGCTATCACCCAGGACTACAACAACCATGAGGCGCAGCACCTCGCAGGAAGCCACTGCGCAGTCCTCCTCCATGCCTGCCAAGACCAGGCCAAAAGCTGCCACTGTTGCTAAGAGGAAACCCAATACCATGGAAAAGGTGGTCCCTACTAGATAATACAAAGAAACTCATGTTTGAGACCTTCTCGTCTATAATCAGTCTTTATGCTACGCCTCAAAGGTTTTCACCTGATTCATAATAGACTGCAATGTTAAAATGATCTCTGTCGATTCATTTAATGTATTCAGACGTATTTTTCCAAGGACAGCTAACTGAACTGTAATTATGGGCTTCCAGTAATCCTGACTGACTTTTGTTCAGGAGCATTGCTGCCACGGTGCTATGGACATGTCTACTGCTCTCTAATCAACCCCTGAGTTATGCTCCCCCAAAAGTCCATTTTCAGATATGCTCACCCAATACTCCCATCTTTACACAGCTATGCTAGTCTACCATCAATACTTTGCTTGGTTCACATTGCATGATATGCTAAATCACAACTGCATTGAATCTGTACAGGGAAAACAACATTAAACTAGTTAATATATTTCCTCCCAAATTTATGTCCATAAATAAATTACATTAAACTAGTTTGAATGCCCAGTTATGCTGATATGATGAAAGCAAATCCCAGCTTTGTCCTGTACTTATTATAGCCTTAATTAAAAAAAGACATGGACACAAAACGAATAGCTCAGCCACTCACTTTCTTCTCATGGTTTGACAGTGGGCATGCTTTATTTAATTATATTTTTGGGAGTGTTTTATTTGGTTTATGCTCTGAATTGTACATAATAGAATCGTTTACCATAAAGACATCTTTATTTTTTATCTTGCAAAGCAAAGTGTAAACTAAATCTTTAACCATCTCTTCCATTGTGTTGGCACTATGCCTGTTTCTTTAACGCATGAGAAAAACAGGGTTAACCACAAGAGGAAGTCCTATACGCTTGGATTTGGTGCAAAAGTGTGCTGATTGTTGAAGCCTATGTTGTTTGTCCAAAGCTGCTGGGCACTGAGCTGTGAAATAAAGTTTGGTCATATCGACAAGTATCCTGTCTCCTTTTTTTAAACCAAATATCATCCAGCAGCCAGCAACCTCTACCTGGACCGATCCTCAACAAGCTGGTTGAGGACATGGAATGGGAGCACTGTCCAGCTGTGGATGTCATCTGCCCATTGTTGAGGTGGACGCTGCCTTTTACAGGTTCCTTCAGCTTTCCCCTGAAGAAATGCCCAAATATAACTATCCAATATGATCCATATTAACTGAAATCCTGTTTCAAACAAACTGTATTTTTGTCAAAGCTTTATTTAAAGCATGTAAACAGTTTGGTTGTAGAAAGTACCTTTGTGCTCTTGTTTGATTGATTCTGGGAAATGATGAACGGTAAAATAATACAATCAACTTCACATATGATTACTCAGAACTCAGAATGGTTGTAAAGAATGGTTGTAAAGATAATCCCCTCTCAGAGGCACATTTAGTCGTTAAAATAGGAACAATTCAAGTTAAGAGCCACGCATATCGCCTACTGTTAATGCCAAAGTTTACAGATCTTTGGGTCAAACCTTGAAAAAAAAAGTTCTTCCTGTTAGCAGGTAGTATATGTTGGAAATTACTCAACTACTACCACACTGAATATTAGATTATTATTAGTAAAACTTGACTAAGTTTTAGCCATTTATGTGTTGGTTAAAGTTAATTAGCGGCGGTAGCCATCTTGAATTAGGCTTCAAAAGTGGATTGGTTCAGTTGTCTGTGTACCTTTGAGTTTATTGCTAAAAGACCAACTCCAATTGTCTTAAAAAAGGATCTTGTGCAATCAATTATGTATGGGTTGGGGATGACTCTCAGCTACTACCACACCAAAATTTATTGCAATACCTATAAAACTGACGGTTAATTGTCTTTTTTTTTTTGTGTGTGTGTGCGTACATTTTTCATGTCAGTTGGCTATGGTGGCCATCTTTTATTGGACCAACTCCAACATTTAATCAGTTGTACATTAAATTACTTTTAGCTAGTCTGGTTAACAATTGTTCAGTTATTATATAAATGAGTCCCCAAGGCTCATTGAGATTAACCTGCCTAAATAAAGGATGAATTAATGAATTCATGAGATATTATGTCATGTTCAACAAACAAACATGCAAACACAAGCAAAAGCATTACCGTACACTTTTCACCTTTTGGCAGTGGGTGATAACCAGCCAAGTCTCACCCCAGTGTTGTCCCATCGTATCGTATTACAGTGTTTTGTAATCAAAGTAAATGTAACATTGATTTATAGATTTATTGAACAAATGTCCATTAGACATTTTGCTCATTACCGGTACTTTTTCTTTTTTTTTTTAAACAAGAAAGGTAGTTAAACTCTCGAAGCTCTCAACCTTCAAACATCTGTTATGTCATGGCAAAACCCAACATTCATTCAACCTTTATTTATACAGGCTAGCCTCGTTGAGCCACGGGGACTCATTTACAAGAGGGACCTGTTGCACTCACACCTAGGAATGGACGATGAATATTATTTTATATCTTTCACGTTTAATTCAAGAATCTTTATTATCCCCGAGGGGCAATTTGTTTCACAGTCAGTAGGTGCACAAAACATCCATACTGAAACATTAAAATAGCAGTACAGAAATCATCAGTGTTCGTTGAGAAGCCAGGTCACTACAGGGGTCAATTTCAGCTCTACATCTGGGCAGCAGATACAGTCCAGATGGAAGCAACCTGAACTCACCATGGTGTGGATGATCAGGATCTGCCAGAATCAACCTGGCCTTGTTCACTGACCTCACCTTGTGCAGGTCAGTGAGGTTCTGTAGGACTATGTCAGCAGTTTTGCTGCACATCCCGACAATCCCCGAGAGTTGTGTTCCTGTTTTTGCACGTTAACAATCCAAACCAACAGATGAAGGTGAAAAAGTAAGAGATTCAGTAAAACATGAATAAAACATTCTCATAAAAGTCGATTCAACATTAAAACCACAGAGCTTCTGATGAAAATGAATTCCCTTGTGGGTCTTTCGTACAAAGTGGGTTCAAATGTGCATCAAAATTCAACACAAGTATTGTTATATGTGTTTGTTTATAAAATATTTTGTAACATTACATTTATGCAGACATGTTTCAACAGTATCAAGAGTTTGTCTAAACTGAATTACAAGGTATTTAATTATGTGTTTGAGCTTGGGTTGAACAGAGGATGTGGATGTCGTCACCCACTAATTTTTGTAAAATAATTTTAGTATTCACTTCTTTTTATTGTATCCAACCTAGATTGAACAACATTTAGACAAGGAGACTGTGCTGGATGTCGTTATTGGAAACCTTATCAATCAATAATACATATAAAAGAAAGACACTCAATATTGTGCATGAACTCATTGTTTTAAGGCCACAGCCATAAAAATATCCAGCCATTCTGCCAAGTTTCTAAACATCAGTTTAAAAATGTATCTTGGACACAACAACATATTTGGTACAAAACAATGTGGTTACAGATGTAAAAAAGAAAATACAGTGACTTGGAATAAATACCAACCAAAATGAGAAATTCTTTCTCTTCCAACACACGGAGGAAGGCAGGTCTAGTTATGTGGAAATCGGCTGTGTTAAAGCTGAGGCAGGGATGTTTAGTAGATAATTCACTGTTTTGCAAGCAAACAAGTTGATGCCCAAAAAAAAAAATAAATAAATAAATAAATAAATGAAATCTATTAGCAGTAAATCAATCTTCCACATCAAAACATATTCAGCTTGGATGACACATTTGTCACTTTGTTTAGAGCCACAAAAAGCCTTCCAGGTTGCAAGGCATGGGTCTCCAATGTGGCTGTCAGGCGCACATTAAATCACCCAGAAAAGAACTGCAAGTAAAGGAATAAAAAATGCCAAGCTTACTTTGTTCCCTCCTAATGTTGTCGAATATAATCTTCCAGCTGTAAGTTATTCAGCTGGAGAATAACAGGCGCATGATTACACACTCAGACCCCTTTTCTCCCCTCTGTGTCTCTGACAGCACAGATGCTCACACAGGCTGGGGCTGGTCATACAGTGTCACTCACAATCAGTCGCTCAGTGCCAAAGTGCATTCAGCCAGAAAATGCCAGATTTCACTATAATCATTTTTTTTCTTCTTCTATCGTCGTCTCTCCATACCTTGGCTATCTCACCCTCTGAAGATAGGCTATTGGAAATCTTGACCTTCAGGATGACAGTTATCACTGCTCGGAGATTTGTGTGTGTAGCGAGTCAGTAAAGAACAAGTCTGAGCACTGCTGGGTGTGCAGACGCCCTTAATGTTCAGCATTATTTGACTTAGACTTGATGATCTGGCTCAATGTTTGAACAATAGAAATTATTTCTTGCAATGCATCTCTGTTAGTATATATTTTTTTCTGAATCCAAGTCCGATAGTGTTATTTTTATTTTCCCCTTGAGCGTTAATTTTAAAACTTTAATACCCACGAGATGAGCATTTATTGCACACCTTGAGTAAAGATGTTTAAAACCTTTTTTTTTTGTGTACCAGTAAGTGGTAAAACTTTTCTTTGCACAGTCCTTCTGAGGAGTAGAGGAGAGGATTTTCTTTTCTGTGATTGTGATGCTGCGAGGCATCATGTGCTTGTTCCGACTGCATCAGCACCACAGGACTTCCCCATCCTTTGCATTATGCAAAGCTTTAAAGGCAGTCACTTGCTGACAAGTTGTTTCAAAAACAGCACGACAACCGAAAAGCAAAAACTGTAGATAACTTGCAATGTTTTTACCTTTTCAATGATCTTATAGACTGTAACTCTGTCATACTGATGCTTCATTAAGACACTTGGGACAGCTTCCTTCTTAAAAAAAATGACAAAAAACATTTGCCCCCCCAAAATAGTTCCTCTACACAGGGGCGATTCTAGAATCTGACCTAGGGGTGCTTAACCCCCAGTGCTGACAATGGCTCTTGGCTTGAACAATGTGATCATTGGCGTCAGAAGCACTCATAATGTGGGAGGGGCATACTGGTGGGGTGGTCTCGGGGTCATCCCCAGAAATGTTGAATAAAGCAGATGCCATTTCCTGCATTCTAGTGTATTTAACGGGTTGTTCAACATCTGTATTTATCTCCATAAATAAGCACTTGATTCAATAACTATTTTAGGGAGCTCGGCACAACAAGAAGTAGCGCTAAGCTAGTGGCATGCAATACAGGCACGCTAGCTAAGATGCTACAGACGTAGCGATCTGCTTTACATTACACAACCTGATAAACACTTTGTACAAAATCAGTTTAGTTTTAATTAAAATCAGTTTAGTTTTAATTAATCATAACAAAGACTAAACTTATTTAACCAGACGTTGCAACATATATCTATATACAAAACACATAAAACAAAGCACAGCTAGCTTTAAGCATTAACCTTTAATTTACTCATTAAGCGTACAATGTAATTATGACCGAAAATGGAAAATTTACTTGTACAGTAATTACCTTCGTACAGATGAACATGCGGTACTTCTGTTTATCACTCTTGTATTCAGCTGCTCATGAGGTCGGCTGCAGAGCTTTATCATCTTTGACATTTTTCCAGACTCAATTTAGGTTTTGGAAATTGAATAAACTGTATTTCACTCGCTAAACCAGAGCTATTCAACCAAACTGCTCATGGGCCACAGTTACTGAAAGCCAGCAGCTCATTGGCTGGACATCCAACAATTAAAGTCATTGTATAAATAAATCAAGTATTACAATGATCTGTTACATTTTAAATTTGTTTATTTTGTTGCATTGAATCATAAAGGCAGTAAACATAACCCAAAACTCAAACCCAGAACCACAATAAATAAATAAATAAATAAATAAATAAATAAATAAATAAATAAATAAATAAATAAATAAAAAATTACATACATACTTACAAACACACAAACACATTTGAACCGTATTTTTCAGGGATGCTGAGTTAAAATTTAGGTGTGCTTGAGCACCCCCCCAAAATAGGCTAAAATCACCACTACCTCTACACAAAAATTATCTATTCAATGACAGCTTGCTGTGTATTGTTTTTTTCTGCATGCATTGAAATTACTGAAAAATTTAAAATGGAATTTAAATGCCTATTTGAGATTCATTTACAGTTTTTACTAATTTGCGGTCACGAGGCAGGTCAGGTGAACACCTGCAGTCAGAAGATGTATCGCTCTGTCAGCTGCAAACTGATTTGCAGAAATCACCACCAAAAGAATCTCATTTGGCGAGGTGAAGCACCTTTATTGATATATCACATTTCATACGCACAATAGCTCAGTGGGTTTTACATTAAACCCACGAGATGAAACAACTTTTGTTTAAAGAACAAAAATGCTTCTGTCTGAAATTATTAGTAGACCAGTGATGTGAGGTGCATGAGACACGGCCTCAGTATTTTCATTGTCACAGAATACAACTTTTATTTTATAATAAAATATACAAAAAAAAAAAAGTAAATTAAAAAAATAAATTAAAGGAACTAGAATTCAATTGTTTTTTTTTTTTTAATTAAAGGAACTAGAATTCAATTTATTTTTGTTTTTAATTCCTTTAATTTTGCCATGTTCTGGATGACAGAGAGTCGGCATAATGCAATTGATTATTTCAATTATATTACATGTAGATGTTACAGGTACCAAAGTAGGTGTCAGTTTAACATATGTGAAAATATCCTGAAAACAGGACAAAAAGATGATCATGGAAATGTGATCGCGCTTCACAGAATTCTCCTGGACAATGTCCTAATCAGGGCTTAATTCATAAACCGATTGATGCCGGAATGCAAATAGTGAGTCGGCTGCTATTTTGAATAAAGTAGATGTGAATTCCTGCATTATGATGTATTTTAACAGGTTGTTAAACAGCTATTTACCTACATTTGTAAACACTCAGCTTTTGTCAAGCATTCCCAGTACTCACTCCAACCACTCTGTTAGGGGCAGAGATTTTTTTTTAAGCGTAGAGGTGGAAATGCTTACTTTAAGAGGCAGCTCGTATGTGATATCAAGAAATTGTAAGTGGCTGTTGTGTTTAAAATTAATGTTTATATAATTATTTTCATTTTACATATCCTAGTTAAAGAATCTTTATTGTCCCCAAGGAGCATTTGTTTCACAGTCAGTAGATATAAAGCACCCACGCTACACAAGACTTTGATAAATTAAAATAACAGAACAGAAATCATCACTGTTCGACGATAAGCCAAATTGTTCCAGGGATGAATGAGTTTTTCAGTCTGTTCGTCCTACATCTGGGCAGCACATACCTGCGTCCAGTTGGAAGCAACCTGAACTCGCCATGGAGTGAATGATCAGGAATCAGTCTGGCCTTGTTCACTGACCTTGCCTTGTGTATGTCACTGAGGTTCTGTAGGGCTATGCCAGCAGTTTTGCTGCACATCCTGACAATCCTCGAGAGTTTGTTCCCGTTTTGACATGTTAACAAACCAAACCAACAGATGAAGGTGAAAGTTAAGAGACTCAATAAAGCATAACTAAAACGTTATCATAAAAGTTGAATCAACATTAAACCCACAGAGCTTCTGATTTAAAAAAAAAATATATATATATCCGTTGGGCCATCTAACAAAGTGAGTTCAATATAGGTTGTATTTGTTCAAGGCAGTCATATTTGTTCATAACTTTATTATTTGTAAGCCTGAGAGTTACCAGATCCAAGCAAAGTTACCTGAATGCCCCCTGTCAAAATGAGAGTTCCCGGATCCTGTTCCCGCAGGATTCAGCTCTAACTAAGCATTGGACCTGATGCATGCTCAAAAATCCATGTTGATAAATTTAACAAGGTCGAGTCAGGTACTCTGGACAGATTCTGAGGATTGAAAAAGTATTCTGAATAAAAGACTAAACGTTTTTAAGAATCCATCCAGAGAAACTGACTCAACCTTTTTAGATTCCCGCATAATGTTAAAACCCTGTTGTGCTGTGCATACAACTGATCCTGGAGCAATCACAAGGCCCCAAAACTGTCACCTGCTGGCCAAAAGGGTGTACTGCTGGGTGTTTTCCCCGTCTTTACTTCACTGAATCCTAACAGTTACAGGCCCGCCTGGCAGTCATATAAAATTGTTGTCAATAACAAAAGAAAAATAGGCTAAATAGACATTTCTATCACATAAATTATCAAAAATTTGTTAATGTCACATAGAGTTAACTAGTTGCTACATAACCCTGTATAGACCTACTATAGTGTACCTAATGGTAATTCCTTTATTAATGAGTCATTAGAATATTTTTAGTTCATGAAATTCTAACAAACTGTTGTGGTAAAGTTAAGGGATTGAGGCTAATCTCTGCCCCACTATTATGCTTCTACTAATTATACATATACAGGTAGTCCTCGGGTTACGACGGTCTCGAGTTACGATGTTTTGTGGTGACGGCACATCTCCCATTGACTTTGACAGCCTTATTTCGAGTTACACAGCACACAAATCCATGCGTTTCTTTTGTGTGTGGGGTGTTAATACCATTCCCTTTAAGACCCTGCTTCCCCTTTAAGACCCTGTTGACTCCTCCCGCTCTCTGGCGTCCATTTTGTTGTGGGAAACTGTGCCAGCTGGCGGAGCTCATTAGGTAGTGGCGGAGCTGCCTGTAGCCTGTAAAAATAGCAGCTCTTGTTTGTTCTAATAAACTCCGTTGGTTGGACTTACCCGTAAACACTCCTGACCAAGGTGGATTGGATTTTAAAGAAAAAGAGAAAGAGATAACCAGTGGCGTGGCGGAGGGATACAGGTAGTTTTTTTTACTGTTTTATTTCATTATGAAATGTACTGTGCAGTAGTTTATGTGTTTTTTGATAATTATGTAGGGTATTGTGTTAGCTAACCGCTTGGAAATACAGTACTGTACAAGTTTATGGTACAGAATGTATGCTGGTTTTTTTCTTACGTTGAAAAAACTGTTTACAACGCCGCGCACCATGCATGTTCCGACTTACGTCAACTTCGGTTTACGTCGCCGCCGTGAGAACGGATCTCCATCGTAAGTTGAGGACTACCTGTCCTACTAATATACGCTGTTAAGAACCCAACTGATGAAGCTGCAGAATGTTATTTGCTTCAGCTAACACCCTGTTTGAAACAGAAAAGCTTAGAGGAATTCTCATGCTCAGGCATGGCCAATTCAATAGGACAGTTGTGCATTAAGCATTCTTCAGGGGGAGATAATTTTCTCCTGCAAGATGCATTTGAATGCAAAACACCTGAAAACAAACACATTGTAGATGATGTCTGCAACCAAGCATAGCTACAGGAGCCTTCTCGTCATGCCTAACTGGACATGGAAGATGCATGATCCTTTTTTTGCCTGACGTTAGATAGTAACCCTGCAGCAGGTACAGCCTGCACTGATGATGCTTGTGCAAATTTGAAGCTGAATATCTAATAGAAATGTGTGAATAAAAAGTCATGTCTGTGCCTGGAACTCTGGATTTGATCAGCATATTAATACAGAATAGTGATTATACTCTGCTGGCAATATCTCAAGGCCGGACATTTAATGAAAGGCCACCACTGACCTTCCAGCCAAGCAGAATAGCATTATACCTAAAATGAAAAGTTCACTATCAGCATTAAATCTTTAAATAAAATCTTCTTCATTTACATAATTAGAATTCTGATCTCCAACGAAGGCTGTCCATGTGCTCAGCTGTTCGGTAGTATGTGCTGCAGGACATCTGAAACTTCCACAGAGGACAAACTGAGAAGTACTTTAAAAAGAGAGATGAGGCAGCATGTTATAAAAAAGTTATACACAAGTTCAAATCGGAGGGGACACCTTTCCGTTGAGAGAATCTGATTTAATGGAGCTGCTGTAGAGAATTTACTGTCTGCCACTTGCAGTATATAACTGCTGTATAATTTCCCAGCTCTTATCTACCCATGTAACGCACTCTGATCTGGGATAATGGTATTGTTTGAAGAGGCAGCCAAGAGAGCAGACTGCAGAGTCATAAGATAATGTACATCCTTAGTGCAAACAATATGAGGGGCGTGTTTCACATATGTAGCCTGGGGTGGGGTGAAACTACTGTTTTTGTCCCCCATCACAGAGCAAAAGTGGATTGGGAATTGCAAATACCCTCATGTCTGTTGGTTCGCAAAATGTGAGCACATTAACTTGGAAAAAACAGTGAGGTGACCTTCATTTTGGTGTGTGGCTGCATTTAGGCAAAGAAAGGTTCCTTACCAAAATTGGGTTACCATGTCAAAATCCATATAAACAGTATATGTGCATGTGTATGTATAACCCAATCAATTGAAGCAATTATTCTTTCTAGTTTTTAATGTTGCTTTATGTTAGTTTTCTAAAATGATTGGGGAGGCCAATATGGTGATCATAGATAATCTATGGTAATCAAGGCCATCTTTGGTCATACCCTGGCTCCACCATTGCAGCTGGTGGAGGATAAAATTGCTCCCTCTGCTTGTCAAGATGCATAACTGTGCTGCCTCGGACAAGAAAAAAAAAAATCTACCTACCTTTATTCTACACACAATGTAACTCCTAACCAAGTGCATATTTTGCACCATAAACATTAAGGTTTACTTGCATTCCTTGTTCAGGTCGGTGCAGAAAAACACTGGTCTCGAAAATGACAAACGTTCACTATTCCAATCATTCATTGATGGGGACAATGACGTACCGCTTGCTTGTTTGTTTACTGACTGGACATACTGTATATGAGTGGATATAAGGACACCTAATCCTGTGAAAATCCAATTTGTCCTTGAAATGCTTTTGTTCAGTCAAAGACACATTGACTTTTTATGAATGAGACAAAGGTACACACCACTGTTCTCTAACATATCTTATACTGATGACACTTTTCTAGAGTAAAATAAGATAAATAAGAAAAAAAAAACTATTTGGATATTGATAAAAAGTTCATTATGAAAAACACTAGTATTCCAACTAGGTACAGCAATTTCAAATTATTCAGTTTCTCGTTAAAGGTACTAATAGCAAAGCATGGAAGAGAACATAAAATATCAGCCTGACCTACATCAAATGGTGCAGTTTGAGTTTATTCTAATACGTTTCCATGTAGATATATACACATACTGAAAGCTTTTCTAACCACTCCACACAAACAAAACACAGCTATTGTAAATCCATTGCAAACCACATAGAAGCTTGAGCCACCTGACACTATTTGCCAGCTCGTAGACTGTGGAGGGAAACAAAAATGGGCAGTAAGTTTAACATTTCACCTTTCTTCAGATGACATTTTTCTTCCAAATCTGTAATTTAAGGACTGATTGAACCTCAGTATCGCAACCAGACAACCACAAAACACACTGGTGGATCAGAGCTGTTGCCTCTCATCAAGATCTCCAGTTCAAATTCTGGCCTGGGATGTTTCTGGGTGGAGTTTGCATGTTCTCCCTGTGCATGCGTGGATTTTCTCCGGGTACTCCAGGCATGTTAGGCTGATTGGCAACTCTAAATTGTCCCTAGGTGAGAGTTTGAATGGTTGTTGTCTCTATGTGGCCCTGTGATGGACTGGGGACGTGTCCAGGATGCCTCTCGCACAGTCACTCCTGGACCTGGGCACCAGTGACCCCTGCAACCCGAAAAGGAAGAAGTGGGTAAAATATAGTGTATGGATGGAAGAAAACACATTAATTTACAATGTTCTCTAAATATGCCATGACACATGTCAGCGATCAGAGTAGACTCACCATGAAAAAGCAGATGCACCAAACCACCGAATGAAGGCATCAGCCAGCAGAGGATGGGCATGATGCGCAAGTCTACAATTCTTTATTTGCCGTTTATGTGAAACCAGACGTCAAAGTTTCCACAAAAAAAAAAAAAAAAATTAACTCTGAATGGTAATACAAAATCAAAAAAATGTGACAAGGCTCTGGAACCTTGAAACGTCCTTTAAACTCACCTAACTTGGTATGTTTGACTTTTATCTTTTAAGTGTTGCTCCTGCATGGCCCCTAACTTGGAAAATCCTTGCCACTGCACAGTTTTCTCACACTATCATCCATAATTAAAAAAGTGCTTTAACTGCAAAACCCGTATTTAGCAGGAAGAAAGCATGCTTGCTTTTGTCACAAAGAACACAATTTCGGCAAGTATATTTTTATTGAATCACAAGGAAGAGTACAGCAGTGAATATGAGTGTACACTTCATATGCACATGTAAATGTGTTCTCTCTGGCTGGAAGAAAGAAGGAAGTACAGAAAATCACAGGGAAATGAAAGCAGCAGTGTCATCTAAAACACATTTGTGTAAGTTGCATTTTGATGGAAATATACCTGAATTGTTAAAAGCCTGCTTTCTCAAAGCCATAAATAAAGTAATTAATTTTTGCGAGACAGCCATATGGGTTGAAATTAAAAACCCAGTGTGCAATATATCATGCCAATAAAGGTGAGAAAGGTAGGACAGATGTTTTCAAGGGTTGTTAAAAGGTAACGTTAATCATTTAAGCCAACCTTGTTTGCAACATATATAAAAAGGATATTTTGTTGTTAGGTGAAGTTTCAGTATGAAAAACCATTTTCACAAATGTAAAATGCAGAATTGTATGAGATGTGGCGATGTGAAGAAGTGAAGACAGGGTGATATCATTTGTATGCTGAACTTTGATGCAGAACTTGTAAAAATGCATGACTACTAAAAGATTATGAGCTTTTTACTATTCTTCCAGAGTGCAGCTGTACACTGAAAATATCCCACTGACAGCAGAGCGGGTAATGATGGGACGTAAAATGAAAATCTTTAAACTAGGTACATATCCAATTCCATGCAGTCGCTGTTATCACAAGTTTGTCACATTTGGGCATCATGTTCCAACACTCTTTAATCCCTCCTGACGTCTGCAAATGTACTTTTATGTTCACAGTTATTTAGTCAAAAAAGCACAGAGACAGAATGAGAAACACACACTCTGTCTCATATATTGATATTAGCTGGTGGTTTCATTTCTAAAAGAAAAAAAAATAATAATCTCATACTGGAGTAAAAAGAGTAAAACCAAGAACTTAATTTGTTTCTGTCTACAAAAGTGTGTCTATAGGTGGGCCTGGAAGTAGAGTTGCATTCGGGCCCAAAAAAATCCAACCTGACCCGGCCCCAGACCGTGACCATAACTTCTGAACCCCACCCGACCCAACGAATTAACAGTAAGGACAGGTCTGAACTTACTCAAAAGGAATCACACTTGACAGCAGCAGAAGATATTTAACCAGTGTTTACTTGAAAATTCAGATTTTCAGGACAGGTTACACATACAGTACACGAGAATCTGTCATGAGCACAGCGTGAAGCTTGTTTTTATTGCCTTATCGGTTCAGTCGAGCTCACAGACTCTGAGAGCAACAGCTGCATGCTGTAGCGTCACTCTGCTAATCTTCCAGCTCTCTCTGCTAAACCAAACATATGGTTCATGGGCGGAGTTCAGCCATGGTAGTTAAAAAGCATCCATAAACTTTGACCAAAAATTTCCTAACGAGAAGCACACTTGATTTTCCTGTAGGCAATGGATTATTTTCTAATCAAACTTAATAAACGGTTTACGTTCTGAAGTTCCTACTGTAAATACCAGCTGATTTATCTCATTAACACACTTTTCTAACCCCGGTAAAACTTAGTGTTCACATAGAAAATGCTTCTCTGTGATGATATAGTAACAATTCAATATTTTGACGGAATGAAGTTAACATCAAATCAAGCAATGGGTCTAACCACTGAAAAAAGTTGCACAACCAGTAAACAATTGCTGAAGGGTTCATGGCAATCTCTAAAACAACACTTGAAGAAATGTGTTAACTTTTGTGACAGGTTGCAACTTTTCATTTGGTTCTCTGTAAATGCAGGAACATTGATTCATAAGAATCTTACATTCAAAATGCTTCAGTTTGTTTAAATCAAGACACTGTCATAACTCAGGAGACCCAGAGAACACGAGACAAGCAAGACTCAGAGGGGAATAAAAGTTTAACATTGTTTATTTTAATATTTACAGTGATACAGTTGATCCTCCACTGGGAACCCTGGAACAGGAGGAGAAACATCAGGTGGATCCACAGGGGTAAGGTGAGTTTTGAACAGTAATTTGATGATTCTGTTTCCTTACAGGAGTTTGAGGTGAAGGGAGAATGGCATTGGTTTGAGGAGCCTCGGAGGAGGAACACAAGGCAAGAGAGGCTGTCGGCAAGAGGGCAGAGATGTGTCTTTCTGTGTCGAGGCTTTGTAGCATGTGTCGAGTAATTCAGGAGGATTTATATGGAGAGTGTATTGAGGTGTGTATTGATGACGCATGTAGTGACGTTCGAAGCCTCGCTAGCGGGCCGTACCACGTGACCGATTGAGGAACTGGCTCGTTTGTATGCGCAACGATTCGAAATATAAGAGGCAGAAAGAAAAATCCATCACCACCATCATCATAAATACAGATTATCATTTGCAGATTAAATTTACACTTTATTTGAGGTCCTCACAAACATGATTTATTTTTTCTTTCATTCAACTTAAAGCTTTGCAAACCAGTTATGTTATTATAATCCATCTACCAGTTTTACATTTATAGTCCACTTGATGT
>JARVGQ010001461.1:35826253-35836535 GCA_031762355.1 Hypsolebias martinsi | reverse complement strand
ACTAAGGGAATAAATCTAAAAATAAACTAAACTACTAAATAAGTAACTGAAACATCCTGACACACTCTGAGAGATCATGCAAGATCTGCTCTTAAAGGTTAGCTAACAGGAAACAACTTTTCTGTTTGTTAGCAAATTATCTGATGACCAATGAAATGGACTGTCATGAAACTTTCACAAAGAAATCAATGGAGCTACTGGTTTTCTGAGTGACCCATCTTCTAATTCAAGATGGCTCCCACAACCAACTGACCTTAGAACACACAAAACTAGCTACAATTGAATTAAAATTAAAGCTACTGGTCTATTATTATTACCATAATTTCCAGATTATGTGTCCTTCCAGATTATAGGTTGCTTCAGTCAAAAAATCCCCATGAAAAAAAAAAAAAAAAACATATGTAAGTCGTTTCAGAGCATAAGTTGCATTTATTTAGAAGTGTATTTTGCAAAGTGCAAGAACAGAGATTTAATCTGAAATAGCAATAACACACAGAACATACCAAACAGGCTTAATTAACATAAGTGTAACCCAGTCCAAAATATTTGTGTTTTGTACTAATGTGTGGTTTGAGAATGCATTTTTATTTTGAAGGAAGTTTTGCCACGTTTTGTTTTATTTTGAAGGGTTCATGTTTGGAAAAGGAGGTGTGGTGGTGCCAAACAACTTTACTGATCTGTCATTGGTTTATATCCAGGAAGTGGGCGGAGACAGGAGATTATTAGACAAATGAGTTTCAGCTGGGCAGTCTGTGGAGGGAAAACTTGTGATGCAGTTTGTGAAAACAGGTGTTTGTTGATGTTTTAGACGTTCAGATCGACAGTCTTTGAACATATATCAACTCTACCTTGGGTTTTTGAACTACTGTGACTATTTCAACATGGAATTTGCAGTTAAGTAGCCGTGATTTTGTTTTTTAGCTCACTAAGACATTAACATGTGTTGGCAAAGTGAATGTACATTGAGTACTGTGTGGCTAACCCAGCTAACAGGAAAAGACTTTAAAGTTTCTGGAGTTTCATGGAAACTCCTGATAGATGAGCCCAAACTGAGTTTTACATGACTGAGCTGGAGCACTTCATCTTCGCTGGACTTTCTGCTGCCTGCTGTTTCTGGTGGGCCAAGAGATGGGTAAAGGAGCTGAGAACATCCCCCACCATCTGTCCTTCAACTGAACTGACAGGTGTAGGATCTAGACCTGGGAGTAAGGTACCACATTCCCTCCACTCTTCAGCATCACATCAGGCCTGCAAGGGGGGTGGGGGGTATTTTGGTTGAACAAATGTAATTTAACTACATGCCAGTTTAGTATATGCTACTTGATTTGGTGTAAACTTTGATAATCAGAAACTGAAAGACTTTATTATGAACTGAAAATGCATATTTAGAATCGCTGTGAATGTTTTTTTGTTTGAATTTAATATCAGTTCTTAACACTCAAAACTTTAGTCCTGTGATGTTGGTTATTTTTAAATATAAATAAGTTTGAGTTTTAAGGTTTTAACAAGCTATGGGGCCTATACCTAGTTTAGAGGGGTATAGGTGGGCTAC
The DNA here is from genome assembly GCA_031762355.1 of Hypsolebias martinsi. Taxonomy (NCBI): domain Eukaryota; kingdom Metazoa; phylum Chordata; class Actinopteri; order Cyprinodontiformes; family Rivulidae; genus Hypsolebias; species Hypsolebias martinsi. The sequence continues at coordinate 35,834,983 of JARVGQ010001461.1, read as the reverse complement.
ATAAGCCAACAAGTCTGACAAGCAAGTTAACGGTAAATTCACCCATCTCATTCCACTTCACTGAATCCATTCAATTCTTCATCCTCTGTGTCGCTTCTGAACAACTTCGCCAACTCAAGAGGAAGGGTGAGGCTTAGCAGAAGAGGAACGACAAATAGTTGTGAAAAGTCTATAGGACCCCTCATGGTTGCAAGTGGTAATGTTTACTCTTTGGTTCATGCCAGTATGAACATTTAATGCATCAGTCAAAAATTGCATCATGAATCGGGAAGAAAATAACGTACAAATTGCTTCAGATTATACGTCACAGGACTGGTCAAACTATGAAAAAAATTGTGATTTTTAAAGTCCGGAAAATATGGTAGTTGGGTGTTGTCCCCAACAAATACTGCACGTCTTGTGTAGCACATTTGCTTAAATTTTTGGCTTTAACTGCTGAACCCAACAAAGTTCAGTTAGGTCATCTGGACTTTTTGTATTTATTTTTTTTTTTCACACATTTCGTCGTTCATCTAAAGGACTTCATCAATCCATCTTATCACCAGCAAACTGGTCGGTCCACTATGTGGGTGTGCTGCTTGTGGGACTCAGTTTGTGGCTCCTCGGATTGATGAAGTCCTTTGGATGAAGGACGAAACGTCTCAACAAAAATAAATGAACAAATAAACCATCCAGATGACCTGACTGAACTTTGTTGGATTTTCTGCCTGGATTGTTGGGCATGACCTTTGAAATATAACTGCTAAAGTTAATGCTGTTTGCATGTTTCAAAAATGACTGGATTTCAAGGCAACTCTAAGTAATTATTGGCTGCTCATAATTAACTGTTGGAGTCAACCCAGTTTAAGAAGAACGCCACAGCTAATAGATCTTGGCCAACACAATAAAGATTGGATACAGTAGTCCCTCGATACTTCACGGTTCGTTTTTCGCGGACTCACTCTATCGTGGTTTTTCAAAGTAAGATTGGACATGATACACAAATGGCTGATTGATGGATGAGCTGCACGATCGGCATGGAATTTTTTATTTGAAATGAAATATTGTAACTTATTTAGCACCTCCTGCACATCTGTTCAGCCCACACTGCAGGATAAGCTTCCTCCTGCAGCTGATCAGCTGATCTCTGTGCAGAGCGGAGAAGTGGGTGTGACCGATAGTGTCATATGCACCACATGTGTTACATGCAGTGGAATAAAATTGTGTACACAGGGTCCCAGTTACATCCAACAGAAGTATAAATTGTAAAGAAAAACACGAGTATGGTAATAAGATCCAAGACATGAATTAAGAAAAACTTTAAACTAAAAAATATGCTAAGCACTACTGGTAGTAGTACTAAAACAACACATCAAACAGCAGCATGAACATGAGTTTGTGTGAGCAGATGAGCATGAATGAACACAGCAACATGAAATGATCAGCAGCATGGCTAATCAGCAGCACAGCTCTTCAATCAAGTGGCATTAGTTATTTCAAAATTATTATCTTGGTTAGATATTCAAGAGTCTAACAGCTTCAGGGTAGAAGCTGTTCCTCAGTCTAGTAGTTCTACACTTAATGCACCTTAACCTCCTCCCTGAGGGAAGTGGGGCAAAAAGTGTGTGTGCTGGGTGAGTGGGGTCCTTCATGATGCAAGTGGCCCGCTTCCTGCATCTGGAGGTGTAATCTATGATGGTGGGGAGGCTGACTCCAACAGACTTCTGAGCAGCCTTCACCACTCTCTGCAAAGATTTTCAGTGAAAATAAACTAAAACAAACTACTACTTGTACACCCTACTTCACGTTTTTTCACTTATTGCGGGTATCCAGGGTACGGATCCCCTGCAATAAACAAGTGTCTACTGTATCAGGGAATTTGATAGATGGAGTTTTGACACGGTACTAGCTGAGAGTCATTACCAACTCATGCTTCAAGCACTAATGGATCCTGCAAGATCACATAAGATATTTCATAATGTTACTTTCAAGATTTGACAAACACTGCTATAATGTAACTTTCCCTTTTTAATAAAACATGACTTTAGTCTAAAACTGTGGATGGAATGCAGCGGGTGCATTCCATCAAGATGTGGTGGGCTTTTAATTCTCAACGTTCTTTCTTTCTGAATGTTGTCAGATTGAGTTACAGTGGATCACTGGCAAACGTTTGCATCTGTAAAGCAAAAAATATAATTAACTCACTTATTATGTCTGTGATTGATTCATGCGTCAGGCTTGAGAATCTGATCTGAATTGCTGAAATAAGTTGTTTTGCTTTGCTAACATGTCCCGTTGCCTCAGGTTGGATAATTATGCAGCCCCTTTAGCTGTTTGTCTTTGTGCTGTCCTCATTGTGTTAACTTTGAGCAAGTCATCTAAAGCTAGCTGCAGGCTTCCCCTGGGCCATCCCGGTTTCCAAGTGTGAAAGTGTTAACTGTGTGCATGAAGTCAGGCAGGAGGTTTCAGTTGTATTTCCTGTGCAATAAAAGAAAAGGAAAGGAAAGGAAATGTATTGGTTATGATTGTAACGGGACAACAAAGTTGTTTTTTTTTTTCTGTTTTAATGAGAGCTTAGCATCACACTTTACTTAAACACTACATGTTTTCCGAGATAGGCAGAAGTGGGTTTTGTTTGTCTGTAGAGACGGTTTTTGAATATTTGCAGAGATGTTACGAAGAATCTTGAGATGATGGTGATGGTGAGGAATAGCCTTAGGATAGTGTGTTTCACAGGCATCTCCTGATTTTATGTGACAGTAAAGTGGGTCTTATCTACCATGGCCATGATGAAGTACAAGACTTTGATTTTTATTTTATTTTTTAAATCTCTCAAACGTAACATGCTCTATGCAGATTAGGGAGATGAAGGTATAAAAGCAGACTATAGCATGTTATGGGAGTCAAGTTTAGGGCCTGAAGGCTGTATCTGCATACTTCTGATAGAAAAAATTAGAAGTTACAACTGCTGACATACATTTGACCTTCAGATTAATGAAGTTCAGATATTAGGTTTCCTCATACAGCACAACTTGACAACTTTTGTTTGCAAAAACTGTGTTTTACATAAGGAAATTAAAAAGGACTGTTAAAACAAGTGCTAAAATGAGGTGCTGCAAGGTTTGTATTTGGTTAAACATGAAATTGTTTTATTTTCTTGTCTCATATTCTTTGCTTACTCGGAGCATTTAAATGTCTGTGACTGCATGTCCACTATTGTTTTTGTTCAATATAGTTTTTCTTATGTTAAAATATTCACTGGACTCCAACTCTTTGTTTACATTAGCATTTATTTACTTTGTACATCTCGTTTGTTGTGCTCAAATGTCTGAAGCTTCTAAAGGGCACAAAAAAAAAATCAAGAATCAAAACTATAGACAGAAATATTAAAGGAACCTTGATTTTTTTTATTATTATTATTATTATTGTTTGTTTTTTTTGTTTTTTTGCGTAGTATGTTACATTAGCGTTTTATGTTTTGACCACTGACTTTAATGAAAGGCCCACCAAGTTATTTTTACATACAAAAATCGTTGTTCTCCTTTTTTACAGATTTTTGTGAAAGATTCATGCCACAGTAAAAGGTCACACTAAAATGTGGAGGTGATTACCTAGTACCTTGACCTCAAATGTACCATTAAACCATGTTTTTATGAATACATTTTATTTAAAGCTTTAGGTCATGATTATCATTTATTTTATTTGTTGGTATTTCTTACCTTTGATGGTCATGAATTACATTGTCTCTTTTTTAATTCAAAGTATTTTTATTGATTCTTTTTTAACATGCAACAAACCAAAAGACAATACATAGAACAAACTCCCCACCCCACCCTTCCCTCCCACACTGAACCAGTCACGCACAGACAAATGAATTAACTAGGCATTGACACGTTTTATATGTAAAACATGAAAGGCTGCCAAGTGTCCCAAAATCTTTTAACGGAACCCTTTAGTGTATATCTTTTTTTTTTTCCCAGCTGGATATGAAACATCACCTCTCATCCAATGTACTTAAGCTGGGGAATGTAGGTCCTTCCGATTGCACAAAACAATCTTCTGGCCAAAAATGATTCAAAAGTAACCCCATCCTTTTCATACTTGCTGAAGGACGTATCCACAGGGACCACTCCAAACAGTGAATAAAACATATCCCAGAGAAGGTGTCAACAATAGATTGCCAAAAGGTCTGAAGTTGGGAACATGTCCAGAATGTATGCAGGAGTGTATCTGGAGTTTGTTTACAATGATTACATGCGGGGTCCAGGTTGGCTTTGATCTTGGACAGCTTGTCTGTGGACCAGTGCAGCCTGTGCACCACTTTGAATTGAATTCCAGTGTATCTCTAGTAGATCTTGTCTTTGTCAGAAGATTGTGAGGATATAGAAACTGAATAATTTCATGCAGCTTTGATAAACAGGGATGGGTAGACTGTATGCACACATTATTTTACATTAAAGACTGATAACATTCATGTAAATCAATTGTTTTTCAGATTTTTTTTTTAAATTTTGTTTTTACTGTAATCATTTTGTACCACTACAAGTTCAGTTGAACTGGTGTTTTTATTCTTTTATAGGTGACATTGTGTGACATTCACTTATGTATTTAATACTAACCCAGCTTGCGGACATATTCTTTGAGAGAATCCCCTCAAAATCCACTTTCAATTAATTAGAATGCTGCGGGACAATAATTAATTGTCCAAAAACACTGGCATCACAAGAAACTCTGAGAACTTGGTTCATAAATTGTATGATTATACACAGACATCTGTTTTTATTTATTTATTTTTTCTCAACATGAATTTCAACACCAAACAAAACATTTATTCTGATTTTGGCTGATCAAAAATGTTGCCTGAGCTACCTGTAGTTTAGCACTGTGACGCAGCGAGAGTACATTTCCCAGTCATGGTTGTCAAGTTGCCTTTCAGTTGTCTCTGCTTCCTCACTCCTGCACTGAACCGTTGCACCTAAACTTTGCAACGGATCCTCAGCTGCAGCATTATGGACCACTGCCTCTGCAGAACGCTTTTATGGAGTCCACACACTGTCGAGCTGCTAAGGTACAACCATCATCCTTTTACTGCTACCTGGCAACTACTGTCACTTTTTTAATCATTTAATTCTTTCCTTAGTCAATTATCCATTGATAGTTTTTCTAATGTTTAGTTTTTACACAACGGTAAAATTGGAACATCGTCGCTCAATTAAATCTGATATAGTTTACTACTTTTTCTCTGTGTCCAACTACTTTTGTTCTATCAGCCCTCCTTTATCATGTTCAGACTGTTCACCCTTTTAAAACCGTACAACTCCAAGAATACAGGCCAGAATTGACACATGTGAAGTACTCCGATGTTTGGTTTATTTTCATTGAAGCTATTTTTATTATTGCCCAATTCATTCATTTGCTTTGATGTGAATGTGAAAACAGAACACCCATGCTGTAGATTAAAAAGAAAGCTTAACATTATATTTGGGTCACCTTTGCTGGGGGATACTAAGTCATGCATCCTGCAGACTCATGATAATTTGCTGCCTTCCACTCTCACACCTGCTTTCTCCAGAGAGATGAAACGTGCACGAAGAAATCGATCAAATATAACTGTTGCCATGCTGAGCTCTGCTTGTTTAGCCCTTCTCTGTTCACTTGTGCGACAAATATTGGACTCGTTCTACCCAGTGATGGAGATGAACACAACTTCTATTTTATCTTGTCATGCATTAGTAGAAAATGATTAACTAATGGCTTCTATTGTATATCCAGGTGTCAGTTATGATTTGTTACAATGGAAATCAGCATTTTAAGCCTTGATCAAACATTACTACACAGAGACTGTGATTTTTTTTTTTAAATGTTATTTATCAGTTCGTCCAGTGCATTCTTTATTAGGTGCTGTACTTAGTACCAGCAAAATGTCCTCCAGATATAATGTGAAGTTTCATTAATTGGAAAAGGACAAAAGCAATGAAGTGTTTCACTAGAAATAAAGGCAGACAAACTGTTTTTGAAGCTTCCACTCGAATGTTCAAGTGTAAGTTTACACCACTTCTTGATATCAACTGTCAGCTCTTGCTGTGGGCAACATTATGATTGCAGTTATTATCCAAAAATAACCACAAAAAAAAAAGTTACAACATAAGGTTAAAACAGTGTGCATGGTGCAGATTGGTTCTACATTCAAGTTGTGATGCCATTAATTTAGCACCATCGCAAATTTATCTGTCTGACTGGCATTTTAATTGAAAAGTCAAAGTTCTTTAAATCATTAGCTTTTAACACGATTGTAAAATAAACCACGGCTGAGTAATGGATGAAAGGCTGCTGAATTGTCTCATTTTCCAGCAGTTCAGTAGATCAATAGATGTAATATTTATGGCAGATTAAAGGGTTGACAGAGCAAAATTATTCCCAGATATATAAATTAAGTAGTGAAAGGCAGCCTGCTGAAATGAGAGAAAACATGGCCCCAGTTTGTTTTATAAAAGTAAAAAATTAATAATAAAAATCACTTGACAAAACAGCTGTAAAATTGAGTTGGAAACTAATCTGACCATTTGATAAGGACTTTGAAACTGCTCAGCAACTGGAGGTTGGTAATTAATCAGCTACATAAAACATCTGCTGCACAAAAGAACCTGGCGTTCTTTAGTCTGAGCACATACACATCCATCGAGGTAATTTCATTAGTTGGGCTTTAAAGGGAGAGCGTTTATGGAATGGTTTCAAATGGTTTAACAGACGTGTGTGTGTGTGGGGGGGTGTCCTCTTGGCATACCTTGAGAACAACTAATTGTCCATAATTTATCAATCACTTTCAATAACTTTGTGGCTTAGATTTGTGTTATAGAGAATATCAGCATTGCAGTGGGGAATATGCAGACCCTTCAACGCCTTCGGAGAAGGCCTAAGAGTTCTGCACATGTGAAGTTCAAGTAGGTTTTATTGTCGGTGGCATCACATGTGGTACATGAGGTGGACCAAAACTGTGTACACAGGGTCCCAGTTACATACAACAAGAGCAAAAATACAATGTGTAAAAAGAAACAGTAAATGAGGATCTAAGATATAAACTAAGAAATACACTAAACACTGATATTATAAAACAATACGCCAAACAACAGCACAAACAAGAGTGTGTGAGTAGATGAGTACAAATGAAGAGAGCAGCATGAAATAATCAGCAGCATGAAATAATCAGCAGCACATATTACTAATGAACGTGGCATTACAGTGATTTTCCTGGTTAGGGATTTACGAGTCTAACAGCTTCAGGGTAGAAGCTGTTCATTAGTCTAGTGGTTCTACACTTAATGCTCCTCAACATTCTGCCTGAGGGGAGCATGGCAAAAAGTGTGTGTGCTGGGTGAGTGGGGTCCTTCACGATGCAGGTGGCTCTCTTCCTGCATCTGGAGGTGTAGATGTCTGTGATGGTGGGGAGACTGACTCCAACATCTTCTGTGCAGCCTCCATGCCACACGTTGATGCTGGAGCACAGGATGCTCTCCACTGCACACCTGTAGAAGGAGGTGAGGATTGAGCTTCCCAGTCCAGCTCGCCTCAGCCGCCTGAGGAAGTAGAGTCTCTGAGGAAGTAGAGAGTAGAGTACGGTATAGCTGTTCTACCTTTTTAGCTTTTTTTTTTAGCTCGTTTCAGCTGTTTTCAGAGAAATTCAAAATTTTCATGGTAATTTCTGCGAGTTTCAGCCTAATTAACGTCTTTCTGCTAATTTCAGCTTGTTATGCTCATTTCAGCTTCTTTCCACTAGTTTCAGCTTTTTCAGCTATTTCAGCTACTCTAACAGTTTTTATGTTGGGCAGCTGTGGCTGTGGTTAGAGCAGTCGTCTTCCAATGCAAGAGTTCAAGTAGGTTTTACAGTACAGTATTATCATTCGCATCACATGGGTGCATGAGGTGGAACGAAATTGTGTACACAGGGTCCCAGAAAAAAGTTTATAGCACGGAGCCAATTCCAAAACTATAAAAAACTGGGTTTTCACCAAGAGCCCGTGAAGCTGTAGCCCGGCTGAGCGCGACCATCTTAGCAAGAGTCGGGGGTTGAATTCCACCAGCAGTCACATGCTGGTCCCTGGGCAAGACGCTGAACCCCTCATTGCCTCTGATGCATGTCCCACTGGTGTAAGGATGTGATAAAACTCTGATTATTCTTTGTAGAGATCTACTAAAGTGCTGTATGAATGGGTAAATGGGGACACAGATTGTGTTGTAAAGAGCTTTGAGTACCTTGATAAGATAGAAAGGTGCAATATAAGTACAGTCCATTTACTATTGTATGCTAAATTGAGCTTTTTCAGCTTATTCCACATTCTTGCTGCTCATTTCAGCTGATTCCTTCTAGTAGTTTAAGCTTCTTTCTGCCTTTTCAGCTACTTTTTTTTTGCTAGTTTCAGCTTTTTTAGCTGCTTTCCTAATTTTTCCCCTCGGTTCTGCTTATTAAACCTAGTTCAGCAAATATGTGTTCATTCTGCTTTCTTATAAATTAGGCTTGTTCGTTCAGCTATATTTCAGCATATCCTGATGCATGCTCAATAATCCAGGTAGTCAGTCAGAGTCAGAGAATCTTTATTGTCATTCGCACCACATGTGGTACATGTGATGAAACGAGATTGTGTACACAGGGTCCCGGTTACATCCAACAATAAAATGTAAAAGAAAAACAGTAACAGCATATGTACAAAAAATAAATAAAAAAATAAAAAACCTAACAGAATTAAATTAAATTGT
>JARVGQ010001461.1:35657672-35669323 GCA_031762355.1 Hypsolebias martinsi | reverse complement strand
GGGGAAAGACACACACTGATGTGTGTAGATGTGTGCATGTGCATGCACATATGTGCATGCAAAAAAGTGTATGCTAGTATACAAAAAAATCCACATTTCACCTAGATTTCCTTACTTTAATTCCACACATTTAAAGCATGTTTCTCACCAAGTTTATTCAGCTGTGGGTTTTAAAGACATTTCAACTTTAATGCACGTTAACACACAACCTCAGATCTGCACTATTTGTGTTCATAGAGAAATAAAAAACATCACCACTGGACTTTTTTTTTTTTTTAAATTGTGTTCAACACTACTCATCTAAAGGATGTTTCTCACGAAGGTTGAGCACAGTAAGGTGTGGGGTTTTAAAGACATTTCAACTTGAATGCACCTTAACACACAGCGTCTCTTACACTTGCAGCGTCTTACAGCGTCACAGTTACTGCTAAGCTGAGATGCTATGTAGCGCTCCTCTCAAGCATCCTCCTAACATGTATATATGTTTATGGTTGGCTCAATTGACTCAGTGCAGTGTGAATGTGAACTGCACCAGCTGAAAATGTAAACAAATGTTCTGAATTTTGGTCCCCAACCAACCAGTCTACTGGACAATCAGTTGTAAAAAAAAAAATAAAAAATAAAAAACCTTAGTAGACTGTAAAGCATCACTTGATAATTTTTACCACATAGTTCTGATTCATTTTTTGTAAAACAAATTAGTGCTAATTTTTAAAAGCATTTATAATTTGTACATGAATGCATTTTAAACTTGTTTCCAGCACTTGCTCAAGTTGTTAAAAAAGGTCATCAGCACCTCGTTTCGAGTCTTAGAGCTTTTTCAGGCTTGATGGACGCTGTGGAGCTACCAGCAGTGCAAAAACTTGTGCTTTATTAACAACTGGGCAACAGTGACACAGGATCATAGCTCACTGCATTTTAAAAGGGATTCCAATTTATTCTGTTTATTTGTAAAACTAGCCTGGATCGTAAAGGGAGAGGGGCAACTTGGTCACAATTGCAAAACCTGCTGATAAAGCTCAAAGAGGGCCAGCTGGTCTGTGTACTACACAAAGCTGCATCAGCGGCGCAAGTGATTAAGATGTAGGGAATTTAAAATTTGGTCCCACCAGAGAGGCACACTGATGATTAACCTTGACTCTTAGACTCATTCCCACTAAAGCCAGGGATGTTTATGAATATGTGTTTGTAATCTCTAGCTACAGTGGTTGCAGAAAATGCAATAAATCTCACACCAACTTAGGAGGATATTAATGTGGACCAGATCCAAGTTGACAGCTTGGCTCCCAGCCAGATTCGGGGCGATGCATGCTCCGAATTACTATGAGCAAAGAGGATCATTTGCAATTGAGATTGGTTGAAGGATATATTAACATGGAATGAGTGAACAGATGTGGAGACAACTGACATTTATTCTTGCAGTTATTAAGTATGGAACCCAACTGGAGCCGGGAAGATAACCTTCACATCAGGAGAAGTGCCCCTCGGTGGCACATCATGGGAAATAACGTCCATTCCAGATGGGATGGTGCTTGCTAGTTCACCTCATCCTATTTATAACATATGTGTGATTACTTTGGTGAGGATAACACAATGACAACCTCCCTACACCTATGTTCAAATTGTAGAAACAAGCAAAACCGCAAAGCTACATCGACACAAATGGGACTGGTTGTTGATGAAACAGAAGATTGTGTTCATGGCAGGATCCACTTGGACTGAAAAAAACAAATGGGTTCAGAAAAAAAACGTTCTCAGCTGTGATGTTAAAAAAAAAAAAAAGTTTTCCAACACGGCGTTTTGTTTTCTTCATTCCGATGCCCAAGAAGTAGTTTAAACAAACCACAACACTTAGATGCAGAAGCCTCCTGCTGGCATACGGCATTTTAAATTGTTTTTGCTTTGCCCTACTTGTTCTTGTTTCAGCTAAATGCTTTTTCAAATAAATCAGGAGTCTTGTCAGTGATCAATGAAGCTGGATATTAAAGGAGACGGTGCAGGAATGTTCGCCCTTTTTGGCAGTCAGGGCATGCGAGTGCGTGGCAGTTCTGCCTTTCCAATCATCTGTGGAGAGTTGTCAGAGCCTGCACTGCCATGGTGGGCAAGGTTATTAAGCAGGATGAATGACTAAACAGGCTCCCTGGCTTCATTCAGCCGTCTCATTAGAGCAGACTGTTTGACTGCTTTTTCTCAAGGAGCCATAGGGAGGACTATTAGTGAAGCCCCTATAGTCACCATCGATGAGCCCAGCAGGTCCAATCATTTTAGTCTGAGGACTTACCTTACATCCCTTTCACACTGCTTCCTCACTTATCTGTGGCTATCTTATTCCCCAAACCATGTTCCTGAAATCTATTTGCTGATTTATCCACGTGATGCGCAAAAGAACTCTACTCCCTGGTACGCCCTTACATGCAACACCAGATCTGATAATAATGTTGATGAAAGCTAATTTATTTCCACTGATCATCCTTGTAATTAGGCAGTCACAGGAGGTGATTGGTCGTTGTTGAGTGAAACGTGAACTAGATCTCCATCCACCCGCAATTCCTCTGTAGACTGGGTGGCTAATACGGGCGGTGCCTTCAGGGGACACTGTAACTCAGTAGCTTATGCAAATCAACACATTACGGCATTAGCGGCAGACTTGTTGCCAAAAACAGGTGCACAGGTGTTTGTCATTTATTAGTTGTAGCCAAAGATTTAATCCCTGCAGCTCATATTTTAATTAGATTCTAGTTCACTTAATAAATTGGCATTTGATTTGATTAAGCACAGAGCAGCTGCGGAAGACAGCCCCCGGTTTCTTCGCTTCAGGAAAACCAGAGATAATCACCGAAAGCCAGCACACAAAACCTGTGTCGCAAAAAAAATCCTCCTGTCAAACATGCAAAGATAAATAGCTACATGTTGGGCACAACCGAGCCAAATGCGGTTTGTTTCCATTACTCGAGGCTGGCTGCTTTGTTACAAACACCAGCAGGCATTACAATAAAGGAAAGTGAAAGCTGGTTTTCTTAGGTTGTCACAAAATAATAAAATATTTCTGATGCTTATGTTCAGTGAGACGCTTCCCTGCACTGAAAGGCGTGTCCAGGGGAAAAAAAAAAAAAGTGCAAATGGTTTATTTTCCATCACAGGACGTCAGCGCTTCTAAAGAGGCTTGCTCTTAAACTCAACGACTTTTCGGTGATTTGCTCTTTGCTTTTCTGTACTTCTAGCCTGTATCTGAGGAGTTCCAAAATGGGGAGGGCTTTGGGTACATCGTTGCTTTTCGGGCCAATGGGACCAGAGGCTGGAAGGAGAAGATGGTGACCTCAGCGGACGCGACCATGTACAAATACAGGGACGAGACGTTTCCCCCTCTCACCGCATTTGAAGTGAAAGTTGGTGTGTACAACAATAAGGGGGACGGGCCGTTCAGCAAAGCTGTCATCATCCACTCTGCCGAGGGAGGTGTGTTAATATTCCGGACATCATTCGCAGCAGAGAATGTTTATCCATTACGCAATCGCCTTGATATGCTTTGCCTCACAGAGCCAAGAGAAGCACCGTCTGATGTAAAAGCGTACAGCATCTCATCCTCAGAAATTAGGGTGACCTGGAAACCACCAAATCCTGGTCCTGGAAGGCCCAGAGGATATGAGGTATTTATACACACTTCAATTTTTGTACGACTGTGAAGCTTTCGTTTCTTTCGTGGATTAGCTTTTTAAGAGCAACCATTCTCGTTTCGTCTTCTTTTCCGTCAACAGCTCAGCTACTGGAAGGAATCTGAGCAGGAAGAGGCTGGAAACAAACAACGCACAGTAAAAAACGAAACCTCCATGGTTCTGACGGGCCTTGAAGGAAACAGCGTCTATCTCGTCACGGTAAAAGGCTTCAACAACATCGGCCAGGGTCCTGCCAGTGCTCCTGTCACAGCCAAGACGAGAATGTCTCGTGAGTGCAGCAGCGAAACCAGTCATGTGATGATGTACACAAAATGCACGCTACTTGTGATGTTTGCATGGGATTTTGTAAAATGTCACGCAACGTACACGTGTGGAACTGTTTTGAATAAACTGAATGTTTATCTCTCTCTCTCTTCAAAGCTCCTGCTCAGCCTCCTTCTAACCTTATGTGGATTCAAGAGGGCAATAACATCTCATTAAGCTGGGATCCAGTAAAGGCAAAAGACAATGAGTCTGACGTCATCGGGTACATGGTAACCATCTACTGCTTTGTCGGCTTAATAAGATTGACGGCAAACTGAAGTATTTTTTAAAACTTTTTAATGGTGTTTAATGTTTCTTGCGTTTACCTTAGCTTATGGTAACTCTACAATTCTGGTGATTTAATCATTATCCGTGCTTATGTAGGATTTTATTGTGTAAACGTTTATGAAGCATTCACATTATTGTGATCCATTTTTCTTCCGTGCATTTTTCAGCATCTTTTTCCAAATTTTTTTGTGCAATTTCAACAAATTATATATGAAAAGGTCCAGCTTGTTCAGGAGAAAGGGTGCTATGACTTTTGGTATTGGTGCAACTTTAGCTTTTTTAATTATTTAGCCTTTTCTACCACTTTTTTCAAATAGAAAATGAATTGAGCTCATTTTACATCCATCACATCTTTAGATATGTTTATAACCTTTTACTGCTCCTTTCACATTGTGTTCTGGTTCAGCTTCATTCAGCTTCTTTGTGCAAATTTAATCTTTTTTTTTCAGCTACTTTCAGATAATTTTAGCTGTTTCTTTTTCAGTTGTTTTGTGCTCCTTTCAGATTATTTCAGCTAGCAACAGTTTTGTCCTTCTAACTTCTTTCAGCTAATTTCAGCTCATTTCAGCTTGTTATGCTCCTTTCAGCTTATTTCTTGAAGTGTAAGCATTTTTTGCAATTTCAGCTGCAATTTAGCTGTTTTATGCAAAATTTAGGTTTTTCAGCAAATTCCACATTTTTTGCACTCATTTCAACTTTTTTCAGCCCAATTCAGCAAAAAATGTGCTCTCTCCACTTCCTTCTGGTAATTTAAGCTTCTTTCTGCTTTTTGAGCTACTTTTCAGCTGGCTTTTATTGTTGCTAATTTCAGCTTTTTCCAGATTATTTAGACTGTTTTGTGCTCATTTCTGCCTTTTTTTTCCAGCCTAATAAGGAAAATGTGCTCACTCCACTTGCTTCTGCTAATTTAAGCTTGTTTTACCTTTTTCAGCTGACTTTTTAGCATTTCTTAGCTAATTTCAGCTGTTCTCTGATAAATTTGAGTTTTTGTGGTAATTTCTGTGACTTTCAGCCTAATTAACTTTTTTCTAGTAATCTTAGCTTGTTATACTTATTTCTGCTAGTTTCAGCTTTTTTTTGTTATCTTAGCTACTATTTAGCTGTTTTGTGCTAAATTTAGCTTTTTCAGCTAATTCCACATTTAGCTTATTTGAGCTCCTTCCACCTCCTTCTGGTCATTTAAGCTCCTTTCTGTCTTTTAAGCTAATTATCAGCTATTTTAGCTCATTTCAGCTTTTTTTGTTAATTTCTTAATTTTTGTGCTCATTTCTGCCTTTTCAAACCTAATTCAGCAAATAAGTGTTCATTCTGCTTTCTTCAGCTAACATAGACTTGTGCTTCAATTTTAGCCACATTTCAGCATGTAGCTACTGCATTTTCACAGGAAATGCAATTTCTCTAGTTTAATAATGTTCAATGGATGTTTATTTATTTTTTTTTTTCCTCCTTTACTGATGCAAAATGCAATGACCTTTCAATAATGTGCATGTGGTGTAAACTAGATGTGCATTTGTGCCCCATGTCCTGCAGGTGTTACTCAAACAGGAGGGTCGAGGCCACATCCAGGTGACAAGAACCATTAACCCCTCCACCATGCTCTCACTGCCAGAGGGGGGCACTTACACCATTGACGTGCGCGCACTCAGTGAAGGTGGAGAGGGAGCCATCACCTCCCAAGTTCGAGTTGTCACCTCCTCTGGTGAGCTCCGAGCTGGACAGCTGTCCCTCCTCTCAACCACACACTGCCATGCACGACCTCTAAACCTAAAACTCCACACATAAGCCATCTTCTGTTTGCAGCCTTTGTGTCCCAGCCATAACACTGTCAACACATTTATTGTGCGACTCAAGTTTCCTTTGGTTAATGCTGCTTTAATTACCCTGCCCACTCAAACCGTCCGACTCGTGCACAGCCAATTAACTCCAAAGCAACACGACGAACAGAAGGCTTGTGATCTTGCATGTGATATAAAGGAGCTCTGCGGGGCAATGTGTTGCTGTTTTTTCTTGTCCTTTCACTTTTCTTTCAATGTTCTTTTTGTGTATATTTGAAAAAAAAATAAAAGCCTTCACAGCTCCAGACTCCATAAGATCAATTCATTTAGAATCCTAATGGACTCGCGTAACATCCAAAATGAATGTTTTGTTGTGTCCATTTGTACTGACTCGCCTCTTTTCCCCCTTCTCCTGTTTCAGGCGTTCGAGCAAAAAGCAACCAGTGCTCTGTGCACTGTCTGCCACAGAGCCTAACTTGGACAGCGCTACTCCTGGTTTTACTGGTGCCTTCAGCTTCTTGGTGAGGAAACTGTGCTATCCTCACTTTTTTTTTTGAAGGGGGCCACCAGGCTTCTGCTCCCTAACTCCCTCTGACTGCCTGATTGCTTTGGCCTTACCCATCACAAAGGGCCTGAGGCGTGCCGACAGGGGTTTTGAGTCAGCCGGTTAACACGAAGCTCATCGAAGTCCATCTTTTTTTTTTTCTCTTCCCTATTTATTTTTAGACCCGGATATTTGGTTCACACAGTCCTTGCTGAACATTACAGTGGTGTTGTACTGTAGTGTACTTTGTGTAGAAAGATTTGTTTAATCATTTATTTGAGCGTTCTGTGCCCCTCTCATCGACTGGCATCTAACCACTTCCAGACAGCTCCTGCAGCTCTGGGGACCCGCAGAGCATGAACAATTCCTTGAAAGCAGCTGTGGTGGTAATACAGGGATCAGCCGGCCTGTTTCTTTTCATTACTCATCTGCATCAGTTTACCCCTTGGCTGCCGAACAGCAATGCAGCAGAAGCTCGGTAGAAATAAGTGCATTGTTTTCTTATTCATACACTGAGAAGAAGAAGAAGAAAGTTTTATATGGACCTAAGAATCTTACTATTTCCAGATTGGCTTTTTGTACATTGTGTTACCTTTAGAAAATACCAGTGGTGTGTAACGGCAACGTCCAACTCTGTTTTTTGGTAGCGATACAGCATTGCTTGGTGATAACGTTTGTTGGATGTATGGAAGTAGGAAACAGGTACTTAACCTTTAGTGCCCAAGCTCACTGATAGACAAAGACAACTCTGTACGGACTCCTGATGTCAGTACAAATAAATGTGATGTATATTTTTTAATATTCTCTCTGTTTGTACTTTATAACGCCGAGGGAAGAAATGTTTTGAGGAAACACGAGGCCCGCATATACTGTAACTGCTGTTTTATTGCAGAGCAGTCTGGTGAATATTTTATACGAACTCGTTAATTCTTTTGGTCAGAACGCAGAAAATCCCTACCAAATTTTAAGACGATGTCTAAAGAGCTCACACTTAAACCCTAAGATCCAAAGGTATTCTAATTACAAATCAACTAAAGATTAAAAAAAACATACTGTAGATAGATGTGATATTATTTTTTTTATTTAGCTGTTTGTTTGATGTTGGAGAAATCATCTGCTTTGCACATCAAAACACCTTTTTTTTTTTTTTGGCTTTTACATTTAGATTTTTTTTTTTCTTCTACTTTCGGCTACTCCATTCTTCAGGGATTGCCACAGCAAACTAACTCCCACGAAGACCTGGTGATTGTTATTGCATCCTGATGCCACCACAGACCACCGAGCTACCACAGCCCTCTGTGTGGAGCAGAGAGCTGCTATCTAGGACGCCTGGGGGAGAAGATGGTGGTGGTTAAGGGCCTTGCTCAAGGGCCCAGAGTTAGTACAAATGATGACGGAGTCAGGCATGGGTGTTTCACCTTTCCCACCCACATTGTGATGTTGTCGGTTCGGGAAGTCAAACCGACGACCTTCCGATCACAGGCCCGCCTTCTCTAACCTCTGCACCACCACTCCCCCTTTTGCTTTTAGAATGTTGCTGCTCATAAATTTTGATATTTAAGACGTATTTTTCAATTTTCTTTTTCTTTTTTTAGTAAATCCAGACAGATTTAATCCCTTATATGGGGCATAAGACATCACAAAGCTTTGAGCAATATATGAACCATTGCAGAGCCAAGAATGAACAGCGTCTAGAACTTCTCGTTTTCCTCTCAGGCTCGTCTCTGGCCATGTCTGCAGCACAATCTTATCTTTCACTGGGTATAATTTCAAATGAATATTCTTAAAGTGTAATTAATGTTAGTATGGAAATCTTTGGACCTGAAGCCTTCTTGCTTCAGCAGACCTTTTACTTACGCCGCCTCCAGCTCAGTAGACTCCATCACAGAGTCAGAATAGCCCATCCAGCTGGCTACAGGTTCAAAGAAGGGTACCAGCCAAACCACAAGAGGTAAGATCAAACAGCCACAGAAGGGACAAACACTGCTCCAAGCAGTGTCTAACCCGCCACTGCTTCCTTCAGACCTTTCTGTTTTGGTTACAACCAGAGTGGGTGGATTGGGGAGCTGGTCTCCATCTAACGTGTGCTTCATTTCCGTATGCGGTGCAAAACATTAAGCTGTTTAATGAGAATTCACGGTGCTTTTAGTCTCTTCAGTGACGCAGGCTCAAACACATGCATCCACAAAAGTGCTAATGTACCGACCTTTAATTATTCATGCAGCACCTGTCTGTGTTGGCGCATCTGATTTATGATAATGGATTATGTATCCTGCAAGGGAACCTATTTGGTTCGGAGAGCCCAGAGCTATAGTGTCAGCAATTAAAGCACCAAGTACCTTCTGGGTTAATGTCAGTGTGTCAGTGCAAGCAAGTCTGTGCCATGATATACTGTACTTTTCATCTCACACAGTATGTTTGATGGTTTTAGCGCTAATGTATTTTTCATTTTGTGTATAAATGGTCATTTTTACTCACTTACCCTGCCAGTCGTTACATTAACATTTAAGTGGTTTCACCATATGCTGTAGTCGACAAAAAAGGGGAGAAGTAACACCAAGCTTGATATTTTAGTTGAATTTTCAAGTGACACTTTGTCTTTTATAATGAATGAAGACCAAAAAAAAAAAAAAAAAAAAGTGTCAAATGTGAGTTTGAGGGAGTTCAAAACAAAACTGGAATTTGTGTGCAAGAATATTTGCTTTTGGGCATACAGTACAGAATGCCACCAGGTCCAATCGTTTTCAGTCACAGATCATTTCTTTGTGTTTTACCATTGATGCATTATATTAAGAGGTGATGCAAACCTCTGCACTACATGTTGCAACCAGTATTTAAGTCATTTGTAAGTTATTTTAAGTCATCGTGTAAGTCATTTTCCATTTTTATGTTTCCAAGGAATGATCATTCAAAACCTCTCGGACATTTTGAAATATTGCTTTCAGTTTGTGCTTTTTTTTTTTTTCATGTTTTTATATTCTCATCTGCCCTTTCTATTCTTGAGGCTTATTCATAGTTTAGACCTTGTGTTGAACCGTTGTCTTCAGCTGTTGTGAAGACTTTTCATGATAAACCTGGATGATCAAATGACTACCACCCAGTGAGTTTTCCTTACACGGCTTGTTGATGTGCTCGTGTTTTCTCTTTCTCTCCACAGTGAAACGAATCTAGTGATCATCCACTGCTCTTTTGTGTGGACATCAAAGTATTTTTCTCTTGCTAAGCTTGGTGCATTTTTTTTTTCTATTCTCATTTTAGCTGTCTGTTTGACTTGCACCGAGGAGTCAGCTGTTGTGGGTTGACAGCACCAACTTCAAAATGTCACATTTAAAATCAACTTGTAAATCATTTCCAAAAAAAATAGATTAAAGCTTTTCATGAAGAAAGTTATCTACTTTTCATTTTCTAAACATGTTAGCTGTACTCTTTTTATCATTTTAAACAGACTTTGTGGTAATATCTCATTTGTCTTTTAAAGTAGCACTGAGTGCCGTGTGATAAACTGGAGACCTGTCCCGGGTGTGCCTTTCTCCTTGCCTCACCTTCTTTCAGGCTCTGAACATGACAGAACGAGGACAGAACACTTTCTGATTAATGGTTTTGAAAGTGGAAATCTAAAGTTTATGTTAAATAAAAACATTTTGTAAGAAACTGAAATAACAAAAAGTGCATCAGTGTTTTGCACCTTATCATTTTTCCTTCCTTGAGTTTGGCTGTAGCCACTCTTTGACGTTCTCACTAAATGCCAGGTATTAAATATGTGCCTCCAAAAGTCAAAGGCGGGACAGGACAAATGTTCCCAGTTAGCTGGTTCCCAGCACATTTTGAATTCCTCTACAAGTAAACAAATGGGACATTGCAGTTGATAAATAAAAATAAAAAATAAAAAAATAAAAAAAAATAAAAAATATATATATACATTTTTTTAAAGTATTGACTGTTGCAGAATTCACATTGTGCTTATCTTGCTGCTCTATGTTCATAATATTCATTATCCAAATAATACATTTTCTAATAAGTGGTTAGGATAGCAATATGTGATACAAACTGGTTCTTTCTTACAATGTGCTTACCAGGTACTAAACTGGTATGGACTGGGTACATACCTTATACTTACCTGGTACTTACATACTATGTAATTACCCTGTACATTCATAGTATGAACTATGTAGAGCTGTATTGCTACCCTAATTAACTACTGCATGTTTAAGAGACAGAGTATGTAACACTTTGATTGTATATCACCTAATGTGCCGTTTATTCAGTGTTCAGACTCTGGTTCCAAAAACACAACATGGCAGATTCCATAAACTGTGGCTCCAACTCTTTAAACAAGAGCCAGCAGGGATGGTTGGTGTAACAGTATAGATGTCTAGAAAATTCACAGTGTGCTTCACAGGGATTTGCTAATAATATTGGGTTGTTAGCAAATCACAAAGTCAATCACAAGTCAGTTTGATTGTTATGCACTAATGATTGCTTTAGACTGACAGTCCTCCATTTTGCATGTGTAAAACCAGTTTCTGGGAATACCACAGCAGACTGGTTTGAAACACATCAATAAGATGCTATTTCATAGGACTGAACCAGTTGGCAGGCATCCGACTGATGGAGTCTTTCAGAGGAAAGACAAAATATTTCTTCCAAACGGAAACTGTACAGATGACTAACATTTTTGTGATAATCTTGGTTGTATTACATTTGCAGCACTTTTCAAGTCCAATGTTCTTTATTGTCATTTGCATCACATGTGGTGCATGAGATAAAATGAAATTGTGTACTCAAGGTTGAATTTACACCCAATATTGGCAAAAATGTAAAGTATTAAAAAAAAGTGTACAGTGATTTAAGACGTATGCTAAACACAAATAATGTAAAATAATACAGTACATTTATTATAAGTACAGGTAGTCCTCGGTTTACATTCGAGTTCCGTTACAACGGCCCGGTCGTATACCGATTTGAACGTAAACCGATGTTCACACAAGCTGCCACTTAGACTGTACATGTACAGTACTGTACAGTTACCAAGCACTCCACCTATCTTAACACAGTACCCTACATAAT
>JARVGQ010001461.1:35570364-35595979 GCA_031762355.1 Hypsolebias martinsi | reverse complement strand
CCCCCCCCCCCCGTAGCATACAATGGACCAGCTGAAAAGTTAGTCAAGTCAAATGTATTCATAAGGACATTTAAAACAATAGGGGTTGACCAAAATGTCGGAAAAGATTCAGGTATATGCAGGCAAGTGAGACAATAAAATGGTATATATAAAGAAGTGCAATATTAAAATCTAATTTAAACAGTACATGCTAATAATTAAAATAAAAAAAGTAACTGGTTTAAATGTCAAGGAATGAAAATTTGTCTTTAAATTAGTTTTACAGGTGTCAAGTTTAAAAGGGTAAGCTATTCCAGAGATTAGGTACAGCCACAGCAAAGGCCACAGACTGGTCTGTTCGCACACTTATCAAATAAAAATAGTGTAGATATGAATAAAAATGATAAAAATGAATCAGTCCATGCGTTTTTCTTATATAGAACCAGTTTCAAGGAAATTCCATTATTACAATGTCATCATTTTTTATTAGTTCAGCCTTATTTTAAAATCTGCCAAAATGTTGTATTTTTCATGCTCTTTTCATATGTTAAACACCAAACTCAAAGATGGTGTAGAGGCAGGGCAGCCGACTCGGGATCCGAAGGTCCCAGGTTCGCTCCCGGTCATTGCACACCTCGTGGTGTCTCGACTGGTTGCTCAGAACACAGAGAGAAGTTGTTGTCGCATACAAAACAGTTCGATGTGAACACTGTTGCTGGGCAGTTTATTGTGCGACACTGAGTACACGTACGCAGTCATAAAAATGTATCTTTGCGCGGACATGTCTGTTGAGTCTGCCTCAAGTACATGCGGACCTCCGCAGAGTGAAATACGCCCGAGTATGTAGGGGCCTTAAGACTCCTTCTGACCACCTCAGTGTGACCGGAATGAGCTAAGGCGGCGAGGTGGGTCAAAGCCAGCCCACCTCTGGTATGCCTCCATTCTGCAGAGCAAGGTAGTAACAGAAGCAAAATGGCCAACGTGTGAAAAAGTAAGCCTCATATCATGGCTCATTAATGGTATGAACAGATGACAGTAGTGTGTAGCCACAAAGATGTGTGCTAAAGTGAGTTAATTCATTATGTTCTGTAAATGATCTGAGAGAGATGTCTAACACACATTTAATGCATCATGCTCCACATCAACCCAGCTGAGTTCTGCTTCACGCCTCTTCTGGTCTGTTTTGTTTGTTAAAGCTCATGTTTATGCAGGACATGGACTGTTCCATCTGTGATTTGTGCCCCGAGGAAGGACAAAAAATGTACCGGTCCGTGCCTTCACTTTGCAGAAGTGTTGTGTGAGAGTTGTCAGAGATTCAAAAAGTTTTATTTTCTGGTCTATGAACAAAACAATGTGCCACACAGAATCTATGAGCTGTCTGCTTTGGCAGATTGTCCACCATTTGTTTTCATTTTATATCCTGCCCTGATTTTAGAAATTTCCATCTGGTCATGACCCTAATTTGTTTGGTTTTAAGTTGAGTTTGGTGACCAAAAAATATATATTTTATTATACAGGATCAATCCTTAGAGAATAAACTCGGACTGTCAGCTTTTAAGGAAGTAATTGAACTCTTGTTGCAGAAATTTTACATAACCATAAAACTGTAGTCCAGGAGCTTTCACTTGCAAACATACAATAAACAAGTAAGATGTACTTTTAGTACATACCATCATCCATTTTACCAGAAATTCACTGATGGAATTTTTTACATTTCTGTGTCAATTGTAAAAATGGCATCAACAGCCTTTAAAAGTTGTGACGTTTTGAAAAGATGAAGCCTGAGAAGTCTGGACTAAACCAGAAGACAGCCTATTATTATAGTACCTGACAGAGTGTTTCTGTCTCCACCCCCATGCCCACGCCTGCTCACCCGCTACCGAGTGATGTTTCCTTCCTGGGATACGTGCAGTAATGAATGGCTGACATGCATGAGGTTATAATAATATAAAAACAGCAACAGTGTTTAACAAGTCTGTGCAAAGCGACTTTCCTCTTTCCAGCTGTGACTGCACAAAACTGAAGCATTAATGCAATTTGATACAGCTGTAATTAGTGACTGTTATTTTAATAAATAACAAGCGGGCTTGCTTCTTTTTTTTTTTTTCTTCTTTTTTTTTCATAACTCAACAACTGAGCTCGGCTTTGGGAACTCCAAACTTCGTGTTTGTTTGTCTGAGGACAGATGATGTTCCCAAGGCTCAGCCACAGGAAATGTCCTGTAAACATGCTTGTATAACCATCCCCCATCCTCCTTCAGATAGCTTTTGGTCTGACATCATTCTGCTTCCCTGCGTGGGGGTGTGTATGTGTTTTCTCTGTGTCTGCGCCTGTCGGACTGTGACTAAGGCAGATTTTGTGTAGCAGGATTATTGCATTTATTATGTATTGCTGCAGCTTTAACTACTTATCTGAATTTTACCTCATGTACTGGAAATGAAATACAGGGTCATATTATGTGACTTGTGAAGCAATCAAGCTTTGCAAAGCAGTGAACAGAGTTCTTGCGGCTCCACCAGCAGCTGGGATGTCTTTTTTCTAGATTGGTTTTGATAAAAGGACTACCATTGTATACCCAAAATCTGTTTCTCGTTAGACTGGGCAGAAAAATGTGTTAGGATTCAGTTTGAGGTCTGTTTCGAGGAACTCTGTTCCTACTCTGTCAGTCAAAGTGATTGTCACACTGAGCGACACACTGGGGAGGATGTACAAAGAGACAACAGTTTGCATTTTGGAGGCGTAGCAGAGGAATAAAACATGCTCCTTTCAACCAGGAGACTGAAGTTCATGTTTCTCGCTAGATTCAAATGGGTGCACTTTAGTTTTTATTTTCATTTTACATTTACGAGCTTTCTGTTTCTGTTTTGCTTGGTGCTTTTTTTTTTTTTTTTGCGGGGGAGGAGAAACAAACTTGAAAGAGAATTTTAAGGTTTAGGTTGGAATGCAACTTTTTCATACTTTGACCATAAACTATATTTTAAAACACAAGTCTCATCTGCATCAAGCATCATGGTAAGTCCAACAACAAAGCCAATATCAGTAAGTACTACTACTACGAATTTTAGTTCTGGTAATACTATTATGACTGGTTCTAATACTGGTACTGCTACTACTACTACTACTACTACTACTACTACTACTACTATGAAGACTGGTTCTAATTCTGGTGGTGGTACTACTACTGCTGCTGCTTCTGGTGGTGGTGGTGCTGCAGCTGCTGATGGTGCTACTATTACTGGTGGGGGTGCTGTTGCTACTACTGGTGGTGCTGGTGCTACTAGAATGAATGGCTCTAATACTGTTGCTACTGCAACAAACAGCTCTACTACTGGTGCTACTGCAATGACTGGCTCTAATACTTTTGCTACTACTACAACTGGCTCTAATACTGTTGCTACTACTACAACTGGCTCTAATACTGTTGCTACTACTACAACTTGCTCTAATACTGGTGCTACTACTACTACTGGCTTTAATACTGGTGCTACTAAAATGACTGGCTCTATTAGTTACTACTGCAACAAACGGCTCTAATACTAGTCCAAAAACATGCATGTTAGGCTGATTGGTAACTCTAAATTGACCCTAGGTGTGAGTGAGACAGGTCCCTCTTGTAAATGAGTCCCCGTGGCTCAACGAGGCTAGCCTGTATAAATAAAGGTTGAATGAATACTGCTGCTACTACTAAGTTCTACTACTAGTGATACTGCTTCCACTAAGTTCTACTACTGGTGCTGCTACTACTACTAGTGCTGCTACTACTACTAATACTGGTGATACTACTACTACTGGTGATATTACTACTACAGGTTCTACTACTATTGCTACTACTTCTACTACAGGTTCTACTACTACTGGTACTAC
This sequence comes from Hypsolebias martinsi, assembly GCA_031762355.1. Lineage (NCBI taxonomy): Eukaryota > Metazoa > Chordata > Actinopteri > Cyprinodontiformes > Rivulidae > Hypsolebias > Hypsolebias martinsi. The sequence continues at coordinate 35,592,136 of JARVGQ010001461.1, read as the reverse complement.
TACTACAGGTGCTACTACTACTGGTACTACTACTACTGGTTCTACTACAACTGGTTCTACTATTATTATATCAGTACAGTATTATTCTATATCCTATGGTTCCATAAAGTTGGAGAACCAAAACACAAATTTCTGTTACATTTGAGCTTCCATTAGGCCTTGACACCTCCAGGAGCAGCTGACCTGTGGCCCTGAGTTGGAGAGTTAATGTAGCAAATTCAACTTTTTTTTTTTTTTTTTTTGCTATCACCATAGCATTTACTTTATTTATTGAATAACTCCTCCATTCATAAAACCACTGTGTGTGTTCCAATGTTTCGATCAAATCGCCCTCCAAACTTTGATCTGTGCAACCTATTGTTAGGTGTTTAAAAAAAAAAAAAAAAAGTAGAAAAATTATTTTATTTATTTTGTCAAAGTGAATTCTGCCTTTTTTCTTTCCAAATTCTTTATTTAAAAGTTAAAAAAAATGCAAACAAGTTGATACAAATGCTTAAGACTAATGAAATATCAGAACACATGGATCAGCAAAGAGAGACGTTTAAGGATAACTCATGAAAAATGTACAGTATTTTGGAAATTTAGAACGAAATGTCCCATATTAACTCTGTCAGCTAATGAAATGCATCTGTTTTGAAAGGCATGTTTCACCCTGTCAGGCATTTTGTTCTATGCACTGTCTGTGTCTCATGAAAGGAAATCTCTGAACTCAGTCTAAAGTCTGTACCCTGAGTGATTTATGGTGAAGGCTGGCATGTCTGGCTTTTTTCATTCCAGCAGACTTGTAGGGGTAATAACTCTGATCTTTTCTTTAGAGCTTTACAATAGACTGTGGCGTTGCATCAGCTCATATCAGAGACTCAGTGTCAAGAACTTCCATCTTTTCACTTATTTTTATCAGTTAACGCTGAAAACAATACGCTAGTGAACTCGAGGTACATACATTCCTGTCATTCCTGTCTGAAATCTGAATTAAAAGGTCAGCCAATATGACTTTTTCTATAACCTTTAGAAATCAGGACTGTCGATGACTGATATATTTATATAAACCTTGAATTAACAACACTTAAAGGAACTTGTACACAAAAATAATATATAGAAGAGCATTCTCACTCCAAAACTAAATTGTGGATTACATGAGCTGATTGTCTTCATTTCCATACTTACTAACTGATAAGTATTACAGGCATGGTCAATCTCCTAGCTTATTAAAAGTGGCCAATATCAGTCATTTAAAATTGGTTGGCTGATTAATCGATTTTTCTAATCAGAATTTGTGTAATGCATTAATTAATTAATAGAATATTTACAGACAATACATAGTAGTAAAGATTATTCTTATCTATAACTTATTTTTATGTGTGTAAAAACATTTAAAACGTTGCCAGTGTTGGTATATTAAAGCTCTTTTCTTGCTTTAAGTGTTATAACTGTGAGCAGACAATGATGCAGATCCTCTATAAGCAGTTTATAGACTATGTTTATTCATGTAGGCTTGTAACTCATATTTAATTTAGTTATATTAACTCACACAAGAATCAGTTACAAAATGGTCATCTGCCGGTCAAGTTACCGTCTGCCTTAGTACGGCATGTGCAGATTGTCGGTTCTGTTCCTAGCAGCTGGAAACTTTCTGTATGCTGCACGAGTGCAAGGTTCAGTCTGCAAGCTCTCCTCGCGCAGCAACACTTCCTCCCCTGCTGGGCAAATGACAGGCAATTGTGATAGTACCCAGGTGGAGGAAGCCTTACCTGAAAGGCTGCTCCCTGGTTACAATCCTTCCAAATAGAATCAAAGGGGCACAATGCACCCTACTGTTGCATCAAAGAAATCTCTACATCTCTCATTAAGCTGGGGGCAGAAAATCACTCCCCTTTGAAGACCTTCTTGTCTGAAATCAGCAGTGTCTCACTGGCGAGATAAAGCAGCTGTAGTGTCTCTTAATGCACATTGTCGTACAGGCAGACAGAGACTGGTCTCGACCAAAGAGTGCAAGTCACTTTTGATTGCCTCACTAAGTAACAAAGATGCCATAAGGTCTGAAAAAAAAATGCTGCACCAAACATCTTGATTTTTATTATTGTGTGAATGCTTATCAAACTTTCACACTACTGTATTGTGATCCTGTTTATATGTATTATTCTGACTTCTATCCATATTCTGTATGTTTTTCAGCATCTGCTCATTCCAAAATTTTTGTGCCATTAAAAAAATATACTGTATATATCAAAACATGTATCTCATTCAGGACAATCCTGCTATGACTTTTGGTATTGCTGCAACTTTAGCTTTTTGAAATAATTAGCCTAATCTGCCTTTTTTTTTTCCTTGTAGAAAATGTATTGAGTTAATTTTACATCCACCAAATCTTTAGATCTGTTCTAGTTCTAGATCTGTGTGAGATCTTTTACTGCTCCTTTCACATTTTTTGCTGGTTCTCTTCTTTCAGCTTCCTTGTGCAATAAGAAAACAGCTGCTTTCATCTTATTTCAGCAGTTTTTTCAGCTGTTTTGCGCTCCTTTCAGCTTTATTCTGCTAATGACAACGTTTTTGTGCTTCTTATCACTTCTTTCTGCTAATTTCAGTTTATGCTCCTTTCTGCTTATGTTTTTGTAAGTTTCAGCTATTTCTGCTATTTCAGCTACTATTTAGCTGTTTTGAGGATAAATTTAGCTTTTTAGCTCTTTCCACTTTTGTTGAGCTCATTTCAGCTTTTTCCACTTCCTTCTGCTAGTCTAAGCTTCTTTCGGCCTTTTCAGCTATTTTCAGCTATTTCTTAAGCTTTTCTTTTAGCTAATTTACTAATGTTGTGCCAGTTTCTGCTTATTCAAACTTAATTCAGCCAATAGTTTTTCTTTCTGCCTTTTTCTGCTAACTTAGGCTTGTTCTTCCATTTCAGCAAAGTACATTTCAGCTACATGTCACCATGTTTCAGCTAATTTCAGCTGTTTTTCAGCAAGTTGTTCTACAATAAGCATTCACACTGCATTTTCACAGGAAATGCAATTTCTCTAGTTTTTTTTTTTTTATTTTATTTTATTTTTGTGAGTCGTTTGAGCGGAAGAGTAATTATATGTCTGTCAAAAGCCAAAAGGTTTTCAAGCAGACTGCAACTTTTTAATGAAACACATTAATGCCACTGCAGTAAGGTCTTAAAATCTTTTATGCACTAATTTGTGGAAGAGACTTCATTAAAACCTCTAGGAAATATTCTGAGCAGTGAGAGCACAACAAGTATGTTGCTTAGTAATTAGTGTGAATGCCTTGGTCGCATACCTCAGAGTCCAGGATGTGCAGCATATTGATGCTCGAGTATGCCCGGTATAGCACTTCAACATAGCGTTTAACATATTTTTTTTTATTTATGTTTACTGGCAATTTAGTGCTCAGCAGTGCTCCATTGAACCCTTCTTTTTGGCTAAATATTTAACGGGTGTGCTCAGAAGTTCTAAAACAAGAATAGTATGACTGATTTGGTTGTTAATTTAAGGTACAAAATAAGTTTACCTTTTAAAAAAAATATATTTATTCTGAATTATTATTACAGTATTTTTTTTTAGTGTAAGAATTTAGTTTAATCAAAAAGTGGAAAATTCAAAGTTCAAACAAAGTTCATGCTCAATAATCCACATAAAAAATAAATCCAGCAAAGTTAAATCAGGTCTTCTGGATAGTTTCATTGTGTTGCAACATTTCATTCTTCATCCATAGGACTTCATTGGTCCGAGGAACCACAATAAACGCAGTCCCATAAGTAACTCATAGAGAGTCCACAAGTTTGATGATGGTTTCTGGAGTCCGCCATCTCCCCTGTCGACTCCTCTGAGGTAGCCGAAGTCTTTTGGATGAAAGACAAAATGTTTCAACACAAAGAAACCATCCAGAGGACCTGACTTAACTTTATTGGATTTTTTACCTGGATTGTTGAACATGGACTTTGATGTTTTGAACCACTTTGGCTTTGGCTGCCTCGGAGGAGTCGACGGGGAGTGGGCGGACTCTAGAAACCATCTCATCACCATCAAACTGGTTGGCCCACTATGTGAGTGTGCTACTTATGGGACTGAGTTTGTTGTGGCTCCTCAGACTGACTTTGGATGAAGGATTAAACGGTTCAACACAAAGAAACCATCTAGAGGACCAGACTTAACTTTGTTGGGTTAAGTGAATAGAATTATGTACCGGTATTTGGTTTAGGTGCAAGATGTTTTATTTTTTAGGAAAATAAATGTATCAGAGCTACATAATAACTTCTAGAACTTACTACAAATAAGAAACACCTCCAAAGATAATGGCTCGTGATGCTCACAGTACCTTTTTATTACATCATCTCTGCAACGTTCAAACTCCATAAGTCTACAGGCAGCTTGTGTAAACAGAGCAATGTCAATATCATTGTTACCTTGCCCAGGAGTGGTTGGTCAACATAGGTCAATCTGAAAGCATCTCCAAAGTTATGGAGGTTGTGTAGTCCAGTAACCATAGCAACTGATTGAGTGGAAGTGGGTGTTCTCAGGCATTTTTTTTCTATATAAAAACATTTTTTGAGATGTGATGAGTTTGCATGTTCTCTCCGTTCATGCGTGGGTTTTCTCCGGGCACTCCGGTTTCGTCCCATAGACCAAAAACATGCATATTAGGTTGATTGGTACCATATTTTTCAGACTATAAGGTAGCAAGTACCAGCCAACAGGGATCACTGACAGAACTGTTCGAAAGTATTACTCCGTATAAAAATAATTTGAAACTGCACGTGGAAATGACTCAAGCAATAACGGAGTTCATAGAAAAAGACAATGCCCATTAATATAGTGATCAAGCCTGGGGTTACAGCTATGGTAAATGCAATGGATAAGCGGTACAGAATGCCCTCGTGCACACATTTTAGCCAAGTTGCTATCCCATAGCTATACAAAAAAAAAAAAAAAATGCAGAGATTTGCAGCAGAACTGAAAACAGTGGAGTTTTTTTTTTTTTTTTTGCAACTGAATCAGATTAATTTATTGCTTGTGTTCGTTGAAAAACACATTAGAAGAAGACTTTGGCAAATAATCTCGTATTATTTATTTAGACAGGTTAATCCCATTGAGCCTCGAGGACTCATTTACAAGAGAGACCTGGCTACAAGATATACAAGATAATATTGTAAAAATATTGCAATTAGAATATTTTCCAAAATCGTTCAGCCCTAGATGAGATGACAATATTTTTGCATTTTGTTTTTCTTTTTCTGCATTTATTTATTTTTTATTGCATGGGGGCAGTTGCCTCATCCTTAATGACTAACAATCTACACCAGCATACTGATGACTAGTTAGTGGGAACCCTTAAGCCCCCAGTATACTCCCGCGTCCTGTCAGCCGCATGAAAGCTGTGAACTGTCCACAGAGGGTTGAGACTTCATGCTCGAGCGTCCACCCTGAGCGGCTGCAGAGCAGCTTCACAGACAAGGGGCGTTTACCTTCAGGACAAATTAAGGTTTCTGATTGGTCATTTGCTGACACGCCTACTGGATTGATTGACAGGTCGGAAAAAAATTAAAAAGCGAGAGCTGGCAGCCCCAGCCGTAGCAGTGTTCTGGGTATGTTGTTAATAAAAAGTTCTAAAAATTTAAATAAATAAAAAAAACAGGGAGTGCTGGCCCTGCAGTCCACACATCAGACCAGTCCACCAGGAAATCTCCAGACCTGATTTTAATTCACTCGTGACAAATTCCTTCATTTCTCACCATTTCAGTCATGGTATCAATGGAGGAAGAAGAGATCTCTTGCCTTTTCGCAAAAAACAAAACAAAAGAAAAGGTCAGATCATGGATGAAGAAGGGGAATTTAATACATTGGTGTTGCATACAAAACAGTCCGTCGCCAGGCAGTTTATTGTGCGACACCGCGTACGCAGACGTAAAAATTGAGTTTTGCGCGGACATGCCCTGCAGAGGTCCGTGCTTACCGCATTAGAGGTACGTGCGGACCTCCGCAGCATCCTCCTTTCAGCGATGTTACCTCTAATACGATTTGTGCGGACCTCCGCGGACGTACGTACGCAGGAGTATACTGGGGGCTTTAGGTGCAGTTACTGCTGATAAAGCAGAGCTTCTCATCCAGTCATTTCTGCAAATCTGGTTGTAATATTTGTTCTTATTGGGTAGAAATTTTAAAAGATCCAAAGGGTAAAGTGCCATGCTATAGTTATTTGTAATTTGTGGTGTGATTTGATTTAGGAGTTTATACAACTTATTGGGTCAAATTTAATAGAGCTGTGACCCATGTCCTTGTAATTTGGGTCCATGTGTTAGACGCCTCTGGAGACCTTTTCCTCGTGTAATATTGGAACATGAAGCAATTAAGAGTTTCTAAATATATTTCTTAGTGTAAGCCACCTCTGAATCTGTGGCGCACTTTTCAGATAATGAAGTATTTTTTTGATGCACCTCTGAGAAAACATTTTTTCACTCAGATTTTAAAACTACTATAAGGTTAGCTAGGTTAATGAACAATACCACTGAAACATGAGGTGATGCACAGCTTTTTCATCAAGATAAAACATTAACATTTGCTTTATTTTTCTTTCTTTTAATACAAAACTCGAGTTTTTATTATTGTTTTTTTGTTAGGCAAAAGCAAAATGCAAAGAACTAACTCAATATCTTTTTCATCTAGGTATTTTTAAATGTTTATTCATGATCTTTTACTGATGTTAAGGTCATTTGGAAGCACTCCTTTAATTATGTGGCTTTTAGACAGTGTGATAACTAAACAGTGCATCATGCGTGTGCCTCTGGCTATAACACAAGCCCAGAGCATCATTAACCCAACCACTGCCATGCTATTGAACCATTACCACGGCATTCTAAGTATTTTTTCTGATTTTGGGGGCCGAGATGGGGTAGAGAGGCAGGGCAGCCGGCTCGGGACCTGAAAGTCCCAGGCTCGATCCCCGGCCATTCCCACATGTCCTGGTGTCTCCGAGTAAGACACCCAATCCCCAATTGCTCCTCGGGTGCCTACAAAGCTGCCCACTGCTCCACCTGGGTGCATCCCAGGTGCGATGGGTTAAACGCAGAGAACTATTGTTGCCATTTTATGGAACGTACAATGATGACAACACAGCACTTATAATTTTTATGATGAGAATGCAGCTTTTTATTCTGATGGCTCCCACTGCTTGTCAAAGTCATGTTTGACATAAGAAGTTCAATTGTTTTTGGCAAAATGTTTTATGAGCGCACTTTAAAAAAAACTGTCTCAAATATTTAATAAAGCTTTATGTCTTTGTGAAATATTCTCTGCCAAACTCTTCAGGGGGTTTTCACATTTTTTTTTAAAATAGTTTGACTTTTCCATTCTAAAGTTATACTGATGTTTTTCTTTTTTTTATATTGTTAAATGTTTCATCCTCAGTATTGTGACCTTCGCAGAGTAATTAACCTTCTTTTGGCTTAATTATTCACAGTAAAATAACTATGAATTGCTAAACTTTTGCATGCCACGTTCAGAGCTTAAGCATATTCCAGCTGGCATTTCGTCAGACACGGGTTCTATTAGACGGGTCACTGATCCGTTCAAAGCCAAAGCAAGCAAGACAGGCGTCCATGCATGCTCACACCTGCAACCAATTTCATATCTGCAACTGATAGTTTGGACTGTGGGAGAAAGTGGTGAGAACATGTAAACTCCACACGGAGAGGCTCCTACCAAACGTCAAAATAGATCCCAGAGACCACTTGTGAGGTAATTATGCTTCCTAGAACGGTTCTGCAACATCGCATAGATAAAAATGGAATTCGCTTGTTGAGAGGGTGCAAATGCCTAAACACATCCACCCCATCCATCAATTTTCTTTGATTCAGTTACATCAAAAACTACCTGAATCGGCTAATATTTTTATACTACATTCCAAAGGAGTACCAAACCATAAAGATGACAGCTGACAGCTTTTACAAATCTTCCAAGTTTATTTTTCCCCACACAGAAGACAAAAAATAAAGAAAAAAACATCTTTACTGATGTGGAAATTGACTGCTAACGTGACAGTTATCCCTAACATTATTGCTTCCATGGATTTTTTTTTCTTCTTTTTATATCTTTGTCATAGAAAGTGCACCAGTTTAGCTGTTATATAGCCATTTATCTTCCCTTCTAACTTCAGTAATTCCTCGAAACCCTGCAAAGTTCATATCACAACTGACTCTGCCTGTAGTTCCCATTCTGAAATGTACAGAAATAAGCGTGCACCTTATCTTTGTGCAGGGAAGCCTGCAGACTGTTCTGCAGCCTTGTCTGGTGTTATGTCTGAGGCTGTCAGCAGATGGGATTTGGTAGTATGTGGCTGCCATGGAGATGAGATAAAGGTTGTACCCAGGAGGTTTGCTGTGTGATGACTGACAGCCATAGTGCTTTCTCATATCTGCCTCACTGGACACCGACTGGGGTAGCCCCTCCAACAACTCGTGTCTCCTGGATGCTCGGAGCTCTGAGCTTTGATGAAAGCCTCCACTAAGAGATGAAGCTGGTGTTTTTAGATACCAGTATTTACCTCCCTTATTGTGCCAAGGTTCATTAGGTAAAACAAATAAACTGCAAGCCGGATGATAAGTTTTAGCTGAGTTCAGTGTGGATATTTCAGGGATTCACAAAAACAAACTAATGAGACAGAATGTTAAAATTAAATGTGCTCTTTCACGTTTTGGTGTATTCAAACTTTTAGAAACGTTAGCCCTTTTTTTCCTCTAATTACTCTCCTGAAGTGCACATCCCTTTCACCACATTTCTTTGTGATACTGAAAGTGGTGTGCACAAAGTTCCTGGAGTTGGAAAGTCAGGAAACCATGGAAATTCTGATTTCTACCCAAGGTGCTGCTTTCAGTACGTCCCCACCTCGACCCCCACACATTATTTTCTCTTCTTTTGTCAGTGGTTGAAGTTCATTTGGGATGCTGCAATACATTCTTTTTTTTCCCCTGCAATATTTATACTGAAACTTTTAAGTGCACAACCTACAATGTGTTACCTATGTTCTGCCATACTGATTTACTCTAAGGTTAAAGACATTAGGCCCTCCATTTGTCTTGCTTTCTACTGATTCGTTGTCCATTAATCTTTGTTGCTCAGCTTTGTGATTATTTAAAAAGAAGTGGTTTCCTATTCAATGCTTGAGCAATATTTTATGGCACCAATTAATGAGCAGAGGCCTAATATCATTTGTGTTAATTTGTATACGAATTAAGAATATGCTGGTGTAGATTTTCAGTCATCCAGGACATGATAAAATCAAAAAAACGTTCAATACAGAACCAACTGGACTTTATTTGTTACAGAAGACGTTTCGCTCTCAAAATTAAAAAAATAAGAATGCATATTTACCAGAAGGAAGCGTGTACTGGAGCAGGTCTTTCCTAAGAATGGCTATTGTGGAAAAAATGGAGTATTTATGCATACTCACTAAAGTTCACGGTTACAGCAGGAACTGGTATAACTCAACTTAGTCATCTCTTTGTCCTTTGCCCTTCATTCTATATGAAGAGAATAGACTGAAATTGCAATAAATAGTAAATTCAGACATGTTTTTAACAGACCAACATTCTGATTATATGACTTCATAATTGATGAGTTATACCATTAATTTAATACCTAATGGTAAATGGACTGAACTTACATAGCAAACTTTCTATCTTATCAAGACACTCAAAGCTCTTTACACTACAATATATGTCCTCATGTACCCATTCATACAACACTCTATGCAAAGCTAATTGAACAAATCATTCTAAACAGGCTAATCAGTGCTTTATCACATTCATACACCAATAGGACACACATCGGAGGCAATGAGGGGTTCAGTGTCTTGCCCAGGGACACTTCGGCATGTTCGGATTTGCACCCCCCAACTCTTGCATTGGAGGATGACTGCGCTGATTACTCAGCAACAGCTGCCCACTTTATAATGATGGCACATTTTTACTAATATTATCTTTCACTGCATGCCAAAGTTTAAAGTATTTCATTTTAAAAGTTGTCACCTCAACCCCAAGCACAGAAATGACTAAAGCGACCAAGCCTAATTTGTCATTTTCAAAACTTTTCAGTAATAGAATGAAAAATATTACAGATGAGCATACAATTTTCGATGTATTTTCTATTTGTATGTTGCTATTTAGAACCCAACATTCATTTTGCAGCAGCACTTGCTTTGTGAATGGACAGCCAGTCAGAATGCGAGAACTAAAAGATCATCCATTATTGATGAGTCTGTGAAGGCAATCAGACAACTGCATACTCTGTATTGATCTAAAATCTGCTGCTTACAATAGAACCTTTTTGAGGCAAAATACATCTCCTGGAAAAATTCCTCTCAGTTTTTTTCAGAGACTCTTTTGCAATGTTTTCAAGTATTTGTATTTTTGATAATAAACTATTCCAGTGTGTATAATAATACTTTTCCCCCCAAAATACATGCAGTATAAAGGTAAAGAAGAATGCTTACTGGAAAAAAAATGATTCTTCTATTAGAAAAAAATAACAGTACATGTTGGTGGATGTCACACTCAATCAAATTAAGCTTGGGGGTCCCTCAAAGATGTGTACTTAGTTCTTTGCTTTTTACTGTTCCATGTCTGTGCTGCCAAATTAGGTCATTTAAATCCTCTTTCACAAGAAAGTTCCATGTTATGGCCTCAAAGATACCCACTCATCTTAATACACCTCTTGTGGGCAACACCTTTACCAAAAAAGTGACCCACTTCCCACAAAGGTTTGAATTTTTATTTTGAAACTGGCATAGCAAAACCAGAGAAAGTCTGAAGTGTAACCTAGCTGCATTTACATGGACTGCTATTCACAAAGTATGTCAGACTACTCTCATTATGAATTCCATGGCTGGTTGGTTACACAAACTGTCATAACTACAGTATATCATGCTCACAGGCTACAAAGATGGCTTAATCCTTTGATATGATTGCACCGTTACTATGTCAGCTTAGAGATGTGGTCATAGAAGTCTGATTTCAATCGTCCGTACTATTGGTTTAATGGTACATGTGGATGTATTGATCTGTTTCGGTACAGCAAGTTCGGTTCGGTCCATGTGTGTACCGTTTTGGTTATTTTTTCACTCATTAAATGTTATTAACGAGATATTATGTGCCGCGGAACTAAAGTTCCTACGCGCGTTTCAGCACGGCGCTATTATCTTGCAGCACTCGTAGCATTAGCAGCCTATTAGGCAATGAACAAGCCATCTTGTTGTGATCTCCTGTTTGAGAACATCATGGTTTTCTTGTTAAAAGACAAGTGATCAAATCCAAAGCTGTGTGTCCACGTTGTTTCACGGAGGTTGGATCTGCAGCAGACAACACGTCTAACTTGTTAACGCGCTTGAAATGACATCATCTGAATGTGACCATAGCTTTGTGTAAACACCGATAACAGCAGCATTTAAACAACCTTCATCAGATAACTCAGATCGGTCCAAAGCAATAACACAAGCTGTAAGAGATTTTAAAGCTCTGGATCTACATCTGAATGTTGCTGATGCGCCGGCTTTAAGCACATGATTAAATTTCTTGAGCCCCACTGCTTACGACATCCTGTCACATCAACACTCCAGCCAAAAAGTTGAAGCAGCACTTTATGAAACAGCTCAAACTGATCGTCAACAAGCCCGGCCCCAGATTTAAAGCCCTGCCCTGCTCAATTTTTATCTCTGTGTTGTTTGCAGTCTGAGGATGACAGCAGCTGAATCTTCTTCATCCATCAGATCACCTCCAGCTAAGAAGTCTGTAGTGACTGAACTTAGCATATTAAAAAAAAAGTTTTGTAAGCGTTTATTTTGGCCTTTTTTGTACCGAAAATTAACCGAGCCGAGCCCTCCTTGAAACTGAACCGAACCAAAATGTGATTTTTAGCGTACCGTTACATCCCTAGTACATACGAAGAGCCTTTTCAGAAATTACAATGATGTGGCTAAAAGGTATCTTGTTCCCAGCTTGATGGTTTTTTTTAAAGGGTTTACGTTAGCTAATAATCCAATAGTGATGACTCTATAGCAAAAATAAAATAACTTGCATAGCTGAAGTTGAATAGTGGGTTAATGTGATGACAACAATCTGTCCCTTCATTTCAGTAGAAGGAATCTTCTCATCTTTCCATGGATCTCAACACCACACACCCAGGCAGGACGTTGACTATCCTCTTTGACTTTATCACTTGCTTTAGTCTTTGCTGTGTTCTTTGGCAACTTCCTTTCAAGATCCATTTATATGGAGATCTCAAATGACATTTAAGTCATTTTAGATCTCAAATCTTTGAGGCTAGTATTTTTTGCATGACTTTTTTAAAATGAATTGTAACAGTACAAGTTAAGAACTACATAAGAAAATGATCAAAATCCACCTATAGACAAGTTTTAAAAAAAATACTGTGGAAACAGGTTTGAAGCTCTAGAAGTTCACAGCAGCTCTTTTCTGCTAATAATGTGCAGAAAACAGCTAATAATTAAAAGTATATACCTAGCAGTTTGTGTCGGACTTTGTTTACCCACAACTAATAGCATAATAATTTTCCTTTGCTATTTTGCTTTTACAATAACTTTAGTGTCTCTTTTAGTCATGTAAAGAAAGCTGGATCTAAGGCCTTCAAACTGAGCTGAAAGATTGGTTCCTAAGCACAAACTTGCAGGACGAAATGGCACTTAATTAAACACCTTTGTGCCACATCCTCATCTGTAAAACAACTTCTGCAGGTTTGATTCAGACTTGCAAATTACAAGTTAGAACAACCTCCGTCTTTATTTTTTAGAGATGGCAACTAATTAGTCTTCTGTCACATGAACACAGTGTCTGCTGCCTACACTCTGTCACTGTAAGCTTTTTCTGCTTTGCAGGGAAAAGTCTTTTAAGTTTTGCGGTTTGAAGTAAAGATATGGCTGCTGATGAGAGGAGAAAGCAGGCAAGAAGCAATTAGTGACTCATTGTGGATATGAAAAAATAAGTACATTTAAACGGAGCCGGCTGACGACTAAAATGTCAGAGTGTTTTAGAAGCTCTATCTTGTGTTTTGCTTGTAATTATAAATCGAGCTGCCTTCTGAAATGTTGAAAGCATTCTTTAATTGCTGAAGCTTCACCTAACTACCGGCAGTAGAACTGTTTATGGCCGTGTACCACTTTCACCATCACAAACCATAGTCGGGGTTCGAGGCCTGAAGCTATTTAAATAAGATGTGTGGTCAAAAATGCATTTACCATCACACAATTTATTCAACCAGTCAACACTTTGTTAGTTTTCACACCTGCATTAAGAACAGTCTACACATAATTGCTGGTTTTACCCACATGTGCGATTTCCTTATGACAGATTTATTCAGATTTTCTCTCTACTCGTCTGGTTTTGTTTGTACAATTAATTCTTGCTGCCGTTACTTTTTGCAGCAGTGCAGTGATTCAGGATCAGTTTTACAAATGTCATATAGATCTAAATTTATTAAGGAATGGATTCTGTGCGGGCGGTGCAGTGGCATAAATGGTGGAGCTGCTGCGTCTCAGCGAGAAGGTCGCCAGATCGAATCCTGTCCAGGCGGCCCTTCTGGGTGGAGTTTGCATGTTCTCTCCATGCATGTGTGGGTTCTCTCCAGGTACTCCAGTTTCCTACCACAGACCAAGACCAAGCTAATAATAAGCTAATTCTCTACATTGTCACATGGTGTGAGTGAAAGTGAATGGTTGTTTGTCTTGTTTGTCTCTATGTGTCTCTGTGATGGACTGGAGATTTGTCCAGTGTTCCTTGCCTCTCACGCAGTCATAGATGACTATGAGCACCAGTGACCCCTATGAGCTGAAAAGGAAGAAGAGGGTAAAGATAATGGATGGATGGATTCTGTGCGATTAGGCAGAGTGACATTTAAAACAAAAAACGGCTAATATTACAATAGATTATACCAAAACATATGTTTTTGTTTCAAATAATAGTATTGTTTCCTTTGACAATGTTTTCTCAATTTAGTTTTCGTCTATCTGAAGGTTCTATCTCTCTGGGCTTTGACTGGGCTTTGAGTTTCCAAAATGTCAGAGCCTTTGCAGGGATCTTCAGTTTCTTTATATGAGTCACCGAGGCCTGAAGATGTTCGAATAAACTGAAAAAAAAAACTAAATTTCTCTCTTAAATATTCACAAAATAGTCATGAGACTCAAGAAGCCTATTCAGTTTAGTTTATTTGATTCTAAAGTGCTAGAACTATATGTTATTCCTGCATGTGTTTTTATGACAGAAACCATTTGAGGCTACAGACCTAAATGTTCAGATTTAAAAACCAACTCATCCACGATAAATAATAAAAGCTGATCCAAATTGGGCTGTCAATTTCAAAAGTTCCCCCTAACAATTTTTAAAACATAGGGGTGGCTGCTAACGTAGGTACAAAGTGGGCTGAGGTGGTCTATGATATCATGTGCACAGCCTAGAATTCATGTTTGCAAATTGGCTGTGATTTTCAAAAATTGGCTGCTTGACTACCTGGTCGACTGGTCACAAATACTAAGAATTTAGTGTGACTGCACACTAGTCTCCAACACTTGCAGACAAATAAAATACTTAAGCTAAAATGGATAAATGCACAAGAATCACAATAACATTTTTTATATGGAAAAGGGTAAATATGAGCTTTTTTTTTAGGACACAGTAAGGTATATTGCATTTCTGGGCTTATTTATAAATTAATTTCCCCTTTTTCAGCAGCTTCAAGAGAGAATAAAGTGCAAAGTTGTGTTTTAGGGAAGAGAAAAAACATTTATTTCCACAGAGTTTAACTTTTCTAATTCTTAAGTGGTCACTCAGCTCTATAAACAGAAAGCAATTGCTCTTGGCCAGTTGTGACTCATTACTGAAACGTCAATGGAAGCAGTACTGTGCACAAAAAAAAAAGGTTTACAAGATAATTCAAAGACGACTCCTGAGGTTTTTTTTGTCTTGCACAGAACTTACAGATGCCTGTGGCTCAAACAGCAGGTTGGAAGTAGAGGTTGAGTTTTGCTATTGAACTTATTAAACATTGGCTTAGTCATTCTTTTTGTAGATTTTGTTCTTGGTTTGACAATATGCTACAACAGTGGTCCCCGGGCCGTGGACCGATACCGGTCCATGGGTCAATTGGTACCATGCCACACAGAAATAATGCATAACTAAGATTATTTCTGTTTTATTTAGTATCTGATTCTGAACAATGTTTTGTTTTGGAAAACTACTGGATTCTCTCCGCCACATTTGTCCAAGACTCACTCTTGACGCAGGTCAAATTGCTTGCCTCGGTCACATGGCTACCTTCTTAAAGGGGCTCCTGCAACCCCTATAAGATCCATGACCCATTTGCCAGCAAACCAGGGGAATCCAACGTGTCTATGCAAAAAAATCAACTGCTGAAAATCGCAGATGACAGCGGCCTTAAAATTATGTTTGAGACAACAACTGTGCCGGTGTTCTGGATGAAAGGCATGGCAGAATACATTGAGATTGCTACAACAGCATTGAAAACCTTGTTGTCATTTCCGGTATCCTATCTGTGTGCAGCAGGGTTTTCTGCAGTGACAGCAACCAAAACAAAATAATGTAGCAGACTGGACATAAGAAACATATAATACTTCGGATGTCATTGTCTCCCATTAACCCTAGATTTGACTAGGGATGAACGATTTTGGAAAATATTCTAATTTCGATTCTTTACCTCAATATTGTGATTGCAATTTAATATGATTATTTTTCAATGTCTTCTTCTTGTGTATTTTTCAATGAACACAAGCAATAAATCTGTTTCAGTTGCAAAACAATACCCTGTTTTAAGCTCTGCTGCATCTCTTTTTTCTACATTTTTTTTGTATAGCTGACTTGGCTAAAATGTGTGTGCGAGGGCATTTCGTACTGCTTATCCACTGTGTTTACCAAAGCTGTAATCCCAGGCTTGGTAACTATATTAATGGGCATCATGTCTTTCGATATAAACTCTGTTATGTTTGAGTTATTTCCACGTGCCGTATGTTCATACGGAGTAATACCTTCGAACAGTTCTGCCAGTGATCCATAGCGGCTGGTACTTTGCTTACTTGAATCTGATGCACTGTTCATTGGCATTCTAGCCATACAACTATCGTAAATGGCTTTGTGGTGTTTTTTAAGTGTTGAAAAATATTTGTGGTCTTACCTCGAGAGGTAGCAACAGCAACAAGGCAGGTTTTGCACAATACGTTGTTGAGCAGTGTCTTCTTTTTTATAGCCAGAATAATTCCAAACAATGGATGTGCTGCTCCTCTTTGGTACCAAACCTTCAGATGTGTCAGCTTCCGTCGAACCTGACGCCATTGTGCAACCGGTTAAAGTGCAGTGTTGACTTGTCACGCTCCCTGTTCTGCTTTGCTCTGCTCTGCTCACTCGTAAGTCACGTAACTGAATCACGGAACCAGTCAAATCGGAGCATTTGCGGTGAAAAAAAAAATTGTTTGTGTATCACTATAATATCACAAATGCAATTAATTGTTCAGCCCTAGATGGGACTGTCTTGTTGCAGAGAAATAACCTCAGGGCTCCCACTGATTTAGCGTTATGGTGAGTTGTACTTTTCATGCACTTTATATTTGTTTTTGTGGTCTAGCTTCTGTTGAAGGCATGTTTAACGTTTACCGTTACGACCAGAATGTGTGGGGCTAAGAGGCCGTTACTCATGTTACGATTTTGGTGCAATATTACGAGGACACTGCTAATAAAGTTGCATACACTGTGGATTAAAGTTTATTATTCTATTTAGAAAATACCAGTTTTTATGCCAGTGCTATCATTTTGTTTTGCTGTATTTATCCTCCACACTTTAAAGGCCAGTCCGTGGACACCGTGGACAGGACACTTTGGTGAAGGCTGAACATGTATGTCTTACTTGGAAGGGTTTCAGAAAAAGCTCTCTTTAAACTGAACATGGCAAGCATGGGGGGTGGGGTCAGATGAGGGAAGAGGCAACGTTAGCTAAGCCTTTAGCTTTTTAGCTAGCATGCCTTGTTACGTCAGTGGGGGAATGGGTGCACGCAGTTCGGTTCAGTAGATGGGGCGCTCAGTTCTGTTAACGGGGCAGGACATCCCGCTTGTATAATGGTAGGGGAAACACTGGGTTTGTAAAGTTGTACCTGAACATACCATAGGACATCTGGATCGATATACTTTGAACACCTCACACCAGCTGTTGATGGAGGAGAGCTGATGGTTTGAGCTTGTTTTGCAGCCACGGGACTTGAGACACCTTGCTGTTACCTTATTGTCTGACATTAAACCAGTCTGTGGCACAAAAACAGTTTGGGGACCGCTGTGCTACAATATTGAGCTTGTGATTACTTTTGCTAAAACTTTGTGGCTTTGGCTTGAATCGTATGGTCTAACCCTGAACTTTGTTAGACACAGGTTCCTCTTTAATATGCAGTTTCTCCAGACATTTTTATTACTTTTTTGTTCTAATGATTCACAGATTTTATTTATTTTTTTTTACCACTTAAGGGTAGCTGGGCTGTAATTAGAAAGTTTTGAGGGACATTTGGTAAATTAATAATGCCTTGATGTATTTTTATACAGTATTTACATATTTCCACACAATTGATGCATCTTTTTCAACAAGCACCAGTTTTTTTTACTTTTCTTTCTTTATTTAATTTATCCAGGGACATACATTTCAAGAGCCCTTAAATTTGATTAAATAAGAGTTAGCAAAGATAGAGCTGTCATTGTGAGTCAGGTAGCAAGGTAAAGCACATTTGCGTTGCTTTACATTGCGTGGACTAAAATCAGACTTTTACATGTTACCTGAACAAAACCGAAATATTTAAAACGCAGATCAAATCTGGCCTTGCTGTAGGAATAAGTCATTGTCATATAATCTTTTCCCTCAATGACAAGTCTACATTTTGAAAGTTGAACATTTTTCCATTGACATCCCTTGTCTGAATTAAAGGCAAGAAAAACATTTTTTTCTTTTCTCAGGTTTCAAAATGTCAACTAGAAAAATAATAAGAATGTGATAAACGTCAAAGATTTATACCTTGCAGAGAGAATATCCAGAAGGTAGAATTTTTTTTCTTTTGAGGATTTTTGCCCTTTCTGTGTTTATACTCTTGGACAGTAATGGTTTTGATAAAGCATAACCTAAATATAACCAGTTGTTCAGTCACTATTGCAGCAACTCACACATTAATGCCAGCAAAAGGTCTGACAGTCAGAAGTTCACAAATACTTTTTTTGCTCATTTGTTCGCAGACGTCAGTCTTCGAAGGTTTTGCTTGTTGCTAATAAAAGTTTGTCCCCTTCCTGCCTTCGAGATCATATGTGGAAGCATGCACCTTCTTACTGCATCATACAAAAAGACAAAAAAAAAAATACGTTTTTGGCACTTGTGTGAGACGAGGTAGGTGCTCAAAGACATGTCACCTTTTGCACCCAATTCTGCATCAATGTATTCTGGACTCTGAGACAACTACAATAATGCATAGTGTAAAAAAGACAATACTTTTTCTCACGTTTTGGACTCTGCAGCTTGTACACAGTTGTGCCTGATTAATGTATTTATATACAGTACTTTAACATTGGATTTTTTTTTTTTTTATTTTGACAGGTTGCTGAACTTCCTGCTGCCAAATAAAATTTTCCTTTGTCACACCTGGGTGTGCACATAGCTGCCCAACACGCTCTACTTTTGGGGGCTACTTTTTGTTCAAAGCCAGAGTGCATGTCATATGTATTCATGACGTACTTCTCACTCATGGTTCCAATTTGTTCCTATAATCCCACTCTGTGGTCATGTGACCAGAAGTCACTGTAATGACCCTTGAGGTACTGTACTTTCACTAAAGGCTCCAGTATACTCACGTGTCCTATCAGCCGCTTGGAAACTGTGCGTACTGTCCGCAGGGGGGTTGAGAAGTCATGCTCAAGTGTCCACCCTTAGCGGTTGCAGACCAGCTCCAGATGTGGGGCATTTACATTCGGGACAAATTGAGGTTGCTGACGCGCCTACTGGATTGATGGACAGGTCAGGGGGGAAAAAAAAAAACGAGGGCTAGCAGCCCCAGCCACAACGGTGTTCTGTGTTCATATGTTGTTAATGAAAAGTTATTTAATTTTTTTTTTTTTTTTTAAACCGGGAGCGCTGTTCTTGCAGCCACAAATCAGACCAGCCCACCAGTAAATCTCCAGACCCTCCTGCAGCCACGCTGGACCTGATTTTAATTAGCTTGTGACAAATTCCTTCATTTCTCACCATTTCAGTCATGGAGTCAACAGAGGAGAAAGAGATCGCTTGCCTTTTGGCAAAAAAAAAAAAGGCCAGATCAGGGATGAAGAAGGGGAATTTAATACATTGGTGTCACATACAAAACAGTCCGTCATCGGGCGGTTTCTTGTGCGACACCGCCTATGTGTAAGCGGCCGTAAAAACTGAGCTTTGCGCGGACGTGCCCTGCGGGTGTACACTTCGACTCTAATCCGGTATGCGCGGAACTCCGCGAATTGACGTACGCGGGAGTATACTGGGGGCTTAAGTTATGTGAACACACTCCCAAGATAGATGTGCATTGATAAGATTTCCTGTTTAAAAATCTGCTGGCTCCTTAGATAAATAACATTATTAGCTTACTTTTTATGTATGTGAATGAACACAACAATTTCCAGAGCTATGAAGGGAAATAATTGCACTTTTATCAGCCTTAAACTAACCTACACACTCAGTTAAAGTTAGACGGTTATTTAAACTACAAAATGCAAACGAACAATTAGTTTTTGTCAGAGAACTGAACTTGCCATTCAACTGCCTGTTAAGTAAACTGTCCAAACCTGCAGGCTTGTCTGAAATACTAAAGTCTTTATGCTAAACACAAACTACAGAGACGGAGTAAGCACAAAATGAAACTTCCATTCAAACTTGGAGGCTGTGCTCAGCATTAGGAAGCAATTCCGCAAGATGGCAAAGAAAATAACAGACTGGCAGTGAAGAGAATTGAAGCTAACAAACCTCTTAGCTTTTTTTGATTCCATCACATCACAGCCTTGCACTGCAAAGCAAACACATATCAGCCTGATCCTCCTTGTGTAAAAACTGCTATGCTTGGGGGAAAAAATGCAGTTTTTTCCACATTTCTGTTGGTGCCTGACTATACATTGTACTTCTCTTTTTCACTCACAAATCAATCTTTATAATGTAAATTGCTTCATCAGATTTAAGTAGAATAGCTGCATAATAGCATATTTTAGATGCTTAGCATAACTGCTAATAGTAACATGATAATTAATGAAGGGCGATAAAAATGCCAACTGTATTTAAAAAAACACTTTTCCTTTGAGCAGTTTCTCTCACAATATGAAAATATTATTTCAAAGAAGAGAACTAACCAGCAGAGAGAGAATTGCAAACAGGTCAAGACACGGCTTTCTGCTTTTATCTCAAAGATAGGCGACACTCTTTTCAGGGCGGTAATGCACACATCGAAGGTAGTTTAGGGTGCAGGTGGGGGGAACCATCTGTGTTCAATGAGAAAACAACAGTAAGCAGATGAAGCTCGGGTGTCACCAGTCCAACACAATCTGGCCTGACTCTCCTCTGCAAGTAGATTCACAACCATTTTCCTATAGGAACATGAAACCAGGACACTTTGTTTGTCAAGAAGATAAATTACCCCTGGCTTGACATGATCCAGACTATCTGTTTGGGTCAGTGGGTCAGTGATGCACATTTGACTTCTATCAGTCACTCCAACTGGATCACCCGCCCACTTGTTGTTAACCTAGAACTCGGGAACAGGCTGACATTTGGATGGATTGTTAAATGTCTTCAAAAACAAAATCAATTAATAAAAAAATAGGAAAAAAGAGGTCCACTTTTATTCAAGCACTTAAGTGTAGCCTGACCTGGATATTTATTTTGCTTGTGCATATTTAACCAACTACTAAGTGGGAGTGTTACTGTTGTTCACAATTTATTTATTGTTTTAAACAAGAATGTTTTTTGACATATATATTTTAAGGGGTCCAGTTTTTCTCTTGTTGTTACATTAGATACATGTGCATTTAGGTTAAGCAGTTATGTTGTGTTTTGGTTAATGGGAAATAAAATGAAAAAAAAAATTGTTATAAATCCAACATCAGCTGCCAAGAAAGATTGACATCGGACAGTAAAAACCATATGGGTCAACCTCTAATTATAGTTGTAATCTCTCTTTTTTGTGGACGTTTTCATCACATTTCATTGAGTTCTGTTGAGCTTGAGATGTATATTTGCAGGTTTTTCCACCATTTTTTCCCATTTGGCATATCTTGGCAGTGAAGCGACAGGTTAACCTGTACTTGGCCCGTGTGTGAACAATTTGACTGACATTAAACACAGCCTCTATGATACGAGTCTCCCCTGCTTCCTTCCCACCACTGGATACAACCCAAATCTTGAAAATAGGTCATTTCTGCAGCAGTGGTGTTTAAATGAACAGAGCCAGTCAAAACATGGAAGATCGTGTCCATTTGTAGGAAACAAAATTTCAACCATGTGGTTTAGTTAAATTGAATTGCTACACCCTTAACACTCCCTCATTATAATAACCAATCCATTTAATTATTCCATACAGCATTACAATAGTCCATACAGCATTACAATAGTCCATACAGCATTACAATAGTCCATACAGCAATACGATAGCCCATACAGCATTACAATAGTCCATACAGCATTACAATAGTCCATACAGCAATACGATAGTCCATACAGCATTACAA
>JARVGQ010001461.1:35412691-35428271 GCA_031762355.1 Hypsolebias martinsi | reverse complement strand
CGCCCCCCCCCCCCCGGACCGGGATTTGAACCGGCAACCTTCTCGCTGAGAAGCAGCAGCTCTACCACTTGTGCCACCGTGCTGCATTTAATGTCGTGTACTTATATTAAACTCTATTAAATCTCAGTTAAAATGAATAATTATCTGTGTTCTTGATATTTAAGTAAATATTCGGTTTGTTTTTTGTTTGTTTGTTTTTCTTTGTGTTTTATGTCTAGTTTTGCCAAACAATGATGACGCATTTTGTCGATTATGTGTATTTCGACAGTTCAAGGTGTACCTGAAGGCAGCATGCGCGAGCTTCCCTGGTTGTTAAGGAAGTGCGTCTCTGGTTGCTAAGGCGGAGGAACTGTATACAAAAGGGAAACGCGTCGACTAAACAAGTTTTTATTAAAGCTTTAAACGAAGCCCAGAGACGCGGTCGTTTTGGGGCGAAAGTTATTTGGATGATAACATTTTATTTTATTTTATTATAAATTTACCTTCAAAACAAATGAGTTTTATTTCGCGCTGTGCGACACGAAGAAAGTAGCGGCGACCCGTTTTACTGGGAGCCGGGCCTTCATGTCTGTTCGACGTCATCAAACATCTAAAGCCTGGAAGGATGCATTTTCAGAACACCTCCTCCTACCTCTCGTATCCTTCATGCGTTTGCTTGTTAATTTGTGGGTGACTTAAAACATAAGAGCCCGAACTGTTACCGAAGTCGAAGTTGATGCACGTGCTGTGACGTGTTTCTCCTCAGCAGCTCGCCTCCAGAAATTTCAGGCTGGAAACTGATGGAAACCTCGAACATGAGAGACAGCTTTTGGTCCAGGAGCAGAAAGTGTGCAAAGCCCGAGCTCGCAAATTTTCACTGGAAACCAACCGACGGAGAAAGTCAGTTTTTTATTTATTTATTTTTTCATGCAGTCATTCTTTCATTAATTCATCCATTCTTTCATTAATTCATTCATTCTGTCATTAATTCATTAATTCATGCATTCATTCATTCATTCATTCATTCATTCATTCATTCATTCATTCATTTAATTCATTCATTCATTCAGGAAATGTTTGGAACCCAAACCTTATCAGTGACTCATATTACATTAAAAAAGTTAATATCTCCCTTCTGTAATCTATGAGCTACAGATCTATATTATCAATCAATCAAAGTTTATTTTTAAAACACATTTTTAAAATGACCCTTGCTGACCAAAGTTTAAACTATTAAAGTGTCGCAGGTGAACTAAACTACACAAACATTATTATACTGGCAAAAGCCAATGCAGACATGTTCCTGTTTTTAGTTTTCTACATTTGCCGACTAGTTCGCTGTGGCGACCCCTGACAAAGAGAGAAGCTGAAAGAAGAAGGAAAAAAAAAACATTTGCCTTATAATCTATCTGTTTTGCTACTTTGACATATTTTTTTAACTTGTTAAAAAAAAAAATCTGTATGCCTCTCTCATGATTGTCTATTGGTGTCGCTGTTAGTCATCATACTTTGTTGAAAACAGGTCTCTCTTGTGAGTCCTCAAGGTTCAATGGGATTAACCTGCCTAAATAAAGGCTGAATGAAAAAATAAGATGAACAAAATGAACTTCCGAGTAAAATATTCAGTCTCGGGCTCATACTGCTGCAGGTTTTGCAGCTCTGAGCATCTAAAGGTGTTGGCAGGCTTTCACAGTATAGACCTGGAAATAGATCTGTTAGGCTGCATCTCCTCTGGTGGCTAAAGCTGGAAGAAGGAGCCCTGTTTGAGTCTTAGATCCTGTAAGCAAACTAATCCATCCATTCTTTATCTCTACCTGCTTCTTGCTTTTCAGGTCAGTGGGGCTCATGTTCCCTGTGCAAGAGGCGGGGGACACCCTGGTCTCCAGTCCTTCACAGGGACACAGAGACAAACATTCACTCTCTCACTCACACCTAGTGACAATTTAGAGTTACCAATCAGCCTATCATGCATGTTTTTGGTCTGTGGGAGGAAACCGGAGTACCCGGACAAAACCCACGCGTGCACGGAGAGAACATGCAAACTCCATTCAGAAAGCCCCCCCAGCTGGTATTTGAACAGGGACCACCTGCTCGCTGAGTGGCGGCAGCTCTACCAATTGAGCCACATGCCGCCTAAACAAACTACTTTTTTTAATTTGCGTTCCATAAAACAGAAGCTCATAGTGTGAGACTGAGTTTTTAAAGTAACTTATTGAAAATATGAAGACAAAAAGAATTACTTTTTTTGTTTTGTTTACGTAAATGAAGAGTCTGATTTTATTTGTTATTGTGGATTGCTGGATGATGGCTGGATGAGTGGGTAGGTATGCAAGTAGGTTGTAGGTAGGTAGGCAGGCAGGTAGGCAGGATGGATGATGGATGGGTGGATGGATAGGTAGGATAGATGATCAAACAGGTAGGTAGGACAGAAAGGGCAGATGGACAAGTGGATTGATGGATGGATGGATGATAGTTGGTGGGTGGGTTGGTTGGTAGAATGGTTGGGTTAGGTTGGTTGGATGGATGGATAGATGGATGGCTGGATGAACAAACAGGTAGGTAGGACAGAAAGGGCAGATGGACAAGTGGATGAATAGATGGATGGATGGATGATAATAGTACAGTAGGTGGGTGGGTTGGTAAACTGGATGGATGGATGATGGGTAGGTAGGGTGGATGGATGGATGGATGGATGGATGGATGGATGGATGGATGGATGGATGATAATAGTAGGTGGGTGGGTTGGTAAAATGGATGGATGGATGGATGGATGGATGGATGATAAATAGTAGGTGGGTGGGTTGGTAAAATGGATGATGGGTAGGTAGGGTGGATGGATGGATGGATGGATGGATGATGGGTAGGTAGGATGGATAAGCAAACAGATCGGTAGATGGGATATAAAGAGCAGATGGACAAGCGGATGGATGTACGTGGTGGGTGACTTGTTTGGTAGAATGGATGGATGGACAGATGGATGGATCTAAAACATATAAAACTTTCAACTAACCTGTTACTAATACAGATTATAAATGAAATAGATTGTGAACACTGAACAGAACTGTGTTGAACCTTCACATTCATTTTGTTGGAGTTTTCAGCACTCAATGCACATTTTTTATTATCTGTTTGCTCTTTTTTTTTTTTTTTTTGTCTTCCTCAGCTGTCCGTGCAGTGAGTAGTGGGTGTAATTTATTTATAACTATGCTGGAAACATGTCTCCAAGAACAGAGTCAGGTTTCTGTTTCTAAAATATGACCAGACTTGATTTAATCATGTGCCTCAGGTTCCCGCTCCACTCTTCTTTTTTTAATGGCTCAGGGCTCTGGATGACAGAAGGAAGCTGTGGGACACTGAAGAGAAACGTTTGAGGGAGAACATCCTGCAGCAACGCAGACAGCAAGTACAGGAAGCAACCGAGCGCTTCCAAAGAGCCCATCTTCCTCCTTCTCAGAGATACAGGCAACGTCAGTGCTTCGTGAGCATGATTTGAGGACGAGTGATAACGTACTAACAGTCCTGATGCTTTGCACTTTACTTAAATGATATTCTTTATGTTGTTCTAGCTCTCAGAAGAAATGCTCTGAATATTGAGGATGCACTCAGTCAAATTCAGGGCAGCTTGAGTTCACAAGCCCAGCAGACCTCTCTCTTGTCCACACATATTAGCAGGTACAAATATAAAAAGTGCTAAATAAAAATGCACCTCACTCCTTTACTGTACGCTGAGAATGTTTGCTGCTATTAATTTATAATTTGGTGCCATCTTTCTCACAATGTGAACACTTTGACATCTGATTATAGCATGCATCCACTGTAGTATACTGTAGTTTCAAAAAAAGTGGTGCAATGTCAAACTAAAGAAAATGCATTTCCTGTGAAAATGCATTGTGAATGCTTATTGCATAAGAACTTGCTGAAAAACAGCTGAAATTAACTAAAAACATGCTGTAATGGACGGCCTAAGCAAGCCTAAGTTTAGCAGAAAAAAGCTGACAGAACTGCTGAATCAGGCTTAAATAAGCAGAAATTACAAAGTAGCACAACAATTAGGAAATTACCTTAAAAAAGTGGAAATTAGTTGAACGTTGCAGAAAAAAAGCAGAAAGGAGTATAACAAGCTGAAATTAGCATATAGTTCATTAGGCTAAAAAAATAGGTGAAAAACTAATTTATCTGAAAACAGCTGAAATGAGCTAAAACAATGATAAAATGGTAGCTGAGCTGGAACGGTAGAAAACTCTCAAATCAGCAACAAAAAGTAGAATGAACGTTTGCCCAGTTAGCTGAAAGAAGCAGAAATTAGTACAAAAAAGTGGAAATTATCTGAAAAAGTTGGAAATTATCATTAAAAAAAACAGTTGTAAGTAGCTAAAAAGACAGAAAGAAACTTAAAATACATGAACAAAAAGGAGAGAGCACAATTTTGCCCAATTAGGCCAAACTAAGCAGAAATGAGCACAAAAAAGTAGAAACTATCTGGAAAAAAGCAGAAATGAGAGGAAAAACTGAAAAGTAGCTAAAAGAGTTAAAAGAAGATTAAATTAGCAGAAGGAAGTGGAGAGAACACACTTCTGCCAAATCTGGCAGAAAGAAGCAGAAATGAACACATAAAAGTGGAAATTATATACAGTATATATATATATATATATATATATATATATATACTGTATATAGTATATATATGTATGTTTGTATGTATATTAGAAAAAAAAACTGAAAAGTAGCCAACAGAGCAGAAAGAAGCTTAAATTAAGCAGAAGGATGTGGAGAGAGCACATTTGTACTGAATTAGGCTGAAAAATGAGTACAAGAATTGTGGAATAGCTGAAAATGCTAAAATAAGCATAAAACAGCTAAATAGTAGCTGAAATAGCAGAAAAAGCTGAAACTTGCAGAAATTAACTCAAAGGAGCATTAAAAAAATGAAATTAGCAGAAATAAGTTAGAAGAAGTACAAAAATGTAGTTAGCAGAAAGAATCTGAAAAAGTAACAAAACAGCTGAAATAAGGTGGGAAAAAAAAGAAAATTTTAAATTTGCAAATGGAAGCTGAAGCAGGACAAAATGTGAAACGAGCAGTAAAAGGTTATAAATATTTGAAAGATGTAAACTGAGCTCAATTCATTTTCTATGAGGTAAAAGTGGCAGAAAAGGCTAAATATTTCAAAAAGCTAAAGCTGCGCCACTACCACAAGTCATAGCAGTATTGTCCTGAACAAGCTGAAAGTTTTGATTTGTTGAAATAGCACAAACATCATGGAACGAGAAAGATACAGAAAAATGAACGGAAGAAAAATGGATCAGAATAGTGTGAACGCTTCATAAACACACAAATATTCATGTCCACCTCGAGGTGCATTTATTCAGCCTCAGTCTCTGGTCTGAGACGTGTGGAGTCAGACTTCAGTGGAAGGACTTTTCTTCCACATCTAAAGGATTCTCAGTCAAAGGTCTAAATTCTCTGTCTGCAAATCGAAATGTAAAAAAAATGATGCTGCATGTTCCCTGAACCACTCGTTCATGTTGAGCCCTGTCAGTTCAGTCACTGTCATGTTGGAAAATACCTGTACCATCAGAAAAATGTTTAAAATATCTTCAGACTGTAAACTTGGTCTTCTGTATATTCAGGCGGTCTGCTAACTTAACTATGGACAAACTGAACCAGCCTGAGATGTGTTTAAACCGTGAGAACTAGGCCTGAGTATCACTTCATCCCCCTCCTCTTAACCTGATCCACCCATGTCTTTGGACCAGGTACAATTTGACCTCATGACCTCAGTCCATTGCTCTGGAGTCTAATCTGTGTGTCACCGCAAACTGAAGCTTTTCATTGATTGGTTTCCCTGATAAATGCTTTTCTTCTTGCTTCGCAGCTGTTTTGACCCAATAGCTTGAGTTTCCTTGGCCTTGTGCCAGTAAATATATGTTTATGATTGACGTTATAATTTTACTGGGTAAGAAGTCTCAAATCATTCCATCCATAATTTGTCTTCAAAAATGATTACTTATCTTCCTACCTTTCATATTTTGTGTGACAGTTTTTTTTACCCAGTTTTGCCGTTTTAACAGTTACATAGATTTTGTTTGCTTTAATAGAAATTTAATCATAATTTAATATATTTTTTATGACCCAGGATGTGTCCTCCTAACATGGTTAAAAATAATTAAAAGCTACTTTTTCCACACGTTTCCTCTTTGGAACAACTGCGTTTTCCCCATCTGTCCTAATTATTTGCTTAGGAAGTTCCAAGGGACGACTTATTTTGGTTGGCTATGTATTATTAGTAGTAGTACATGTATAGTTAATATTATCACTTTATTATTACTGGCTGACTAAGTTTTTTTCTTTCACTTGAAGAGGCAGCACTCCATCACCTACGCCTCCCACAGCTCCTAAATCGTCTCATCGCCGAGCCCTCTCTGCGGTGGAGGCTTACACTAAACTGCTTCAGGAGCAATGCAGGATTGAGACGCTTCAGAATCGCAACATGCAGGTATTTGTTTGAACAGGCAGCGGTAGATATTCCTAAAAGATGTATTGTTGCATCTCCCGAGGACAGAACTGCTGCATAGAAAATTTATTTGTGATGCTGTTTAGTTGAAACTGAAGAATCCAGAGCTAGACAGAGTTAAGTGACTATTTCTTCTGCTAACAAGTGAAAGTGGTCAAAAACTTTTAAAAAAAAATTGAAAGCAGACCAAAGTAGAGGTTCACTTGTTCTTTCCTAAAATTAATAAAGCTACAATTAACTGTAAGACAGCTTTATGTGGGAGCTCAAATAGTCTTGGCTAAAAAGTAACAATATTGTACCGTACTGCCACATGGTTGACTGACAGACATGATGTCTGATGGTTATGTTAAACTCAATTTACACTTTTCTTTCCACATTTGAATAATGTAAAATATGTATGCTTATAAAGTTTTGAATATGAAACAATTCAAGTATAATTTACCATACAATACTTTAAAATACAACGTGGAAAATGTTGACAAATTGTGTGTGTGGTGAACTCAACATGCACAGTTCAAGTTCATCTTTTACTTCCAAATTAAGAAGCAGACCTTCAGGGGGCAGCACACATGGACTCAGTCTTCTCTGCCTCTCTTTGCTGCCATAACTTTTGGTCAAATATTATTTTAAAACAGTTTCAGTAATTATTTCTACATGTATTTTGAACATAGATAATACTCTAATAATTACAATATAGGTGAATTACTTTTTTGAAGTGCATAATTCAGTCTCTCGTTCTGTTAATCTGAATACTTTTGATATTCTATTTAAATGTGTTGACACTCTCATTCAAATAAAACCTTGAATAACTGTTTAGGTTCATGTAAGTTACTGATACTGCATATTTCCCTGTACGCTGTTTTACTGCTTTTCCACAGAAGATACACATCCACTAAAAACAGTTTTACTCTTTAATTACTGAAGCTGTTGAGGTTCTTATTTTGAGTTGTTTTTATTAAAGATAAATATTAATGTTCTACAAAAGGGCAATATATATGACACATTAAAAATAGTATGCAAATCTCTCCTTTTCTTCAACAAACATGAACAGAAAGACCCAAGAAAGTAAAATAGAGCTTCCAGATAAATTCTTCTTATCATTTGATTCATTTTCTAGTTTATTTTTTAATTGAAATAAATTTGTTTACATGTGAAGTACAGCTCTGTTTCTTTTAGTTGCTCACTTGGTAGCTAAATGACATGGAAGTTTTTTTTTTACTTTGGAATTAAATTTATTAGTTTACATCTGTCGTCTGTTCATACAATATACAATTATAAACAGTTTATTTAAACTTACCAGCACTCTTTTGCTTCCATTTGTCAGGGCAGCCATGACTCTGATTCGTCTGAGAGCCTTTCAAGTAAGGACAGCTTGGAGGATGAGGACTCCAACCAAAGCACATCCGACCTGCAGTGTTCCCGCTCGTTGTTTTTTCTTGACTCAGAGAAGACCCACCCAGAGCTACAAAAGCAAAGTGAACTGTGTCCAACCTCAGCTTCTTTCTCAGCAATGGTGCATCTTGATGAAAATCTAGCCCTGCTAAGAAAACTTCATGAACCCCAGCAGGAAACACAAGAAGACTCTAAATGGGTTAACAATGGCACAGTTGACTCTGAAGCTTTGTGGGATTTCACTTCTATTGCGAAAACACCTAAAACAGAGAACCACCCCACACTAAACAATAACTTATTAGCTCTTTGTAAACTTCCTAAAGAAGATATAGATTACATTGAAGTCAAATCCTTACAAACAAATCACAATGAGAGCGTCCTCGTGACAAATAGGGTTGTTCTTGGCAACCCAGACGAGTCTCCATGTTCCAAACAAGAGGCTCTGTTGAATCTCAGAGAACGGAGGATGCACAATGACAGTCAATTAAAATATCCATCCTCTACAGATACTTCTTTCCCTTCCAAAAATGGCAGAAGCAAAGACATTTTGTTTGAGACTCCCTTAAAAAATAACATGGCAGATATATTCACCAACAACAGAACCCTTTTGCCCACGAAAAAAGAAAACGTTATGTCGTCTTGGATAAATTCCTGCTCTTCCATAAATAATCTCAACATGGTTCTCAACTCAGAAAGTAAAACTGAGAAGGCCATAAATGCGGTGTCCCCGTCAAATACAAGCTTGTCCAGGATTCAGTCAGAAATGCACAAGCGTCCTGAGGAAGACAAGAAAAGTTTACCTGTTTCAGGTGCCGCACCTCATTCAGTTTGTAAAGTCAAACTCATTAAAGGGATCCTGAAAAAGCAGTCCAAAAATATGCCAGGAGACACTTCATGCATGCACGGCTCAGACCATTTGACTTTTGCCAGTCATATAGCATTAGCATTAAGAGATAGTGTTGAATTAACAAGAGCAAAAACAAAAGATCGGGAGGTCAACAACACTGTAAAAAAGAAGCTGCGTTGGTTTGACGAGGTCCTTACAGGAAAGGACCACCAACCGAGCCTCACTAAAGAGTCAAGGTCTCCCCAGCCGGGACCCAACATGACCCCTGCAGCCTCCACTGGCTATCACTTTACCAAAGAAGCATGGGCAGATGTTGGGGTTCAAGTGAACTTGCCCCAGGAACGAGCCGACGGGGTCAAGGCGGCGCATAGCAGTGCCAAGAACAGTGGCTCGAAAATCCCTCAGAGAGCTCGCTCTTCCAGACCTGGAGGGGGTCCTGTTTTCTTACGGACAAGAAAGGGCACTGCTATACGACCCCAATCTGCCACTGAGGTGAATCAGATTGCCAAAGCCCAAGGGAAGATCATGGCACCACGCCCACCTCCTCGAACAGAGCCCGTGGAAGAAAAAACGCAGCACGTCAACAAGACTCCATATGGCACGAACCACGCCGGCAGCAGCTATAAACAGGCCCTGGTTGTAGAGGAGGACCTGCCCAAAAACCACTCAGCGAGAACTGTCTCACCTAAGACATGTGATGTAATCCCAACAGATAGGACTGTTGTGTACACAGCTCTGCCACGCTCCCACACCTGCTTCTTGTCGGTGGGAAACACAAAATGCACGCCCATTTCCGGTCATCGAAACTTCCACCAGAACAGTGGAAGAGGGCTGCTGTTCAGAGAAAAAGGCTTTTGTTTGGATGTTACTCCCACAGATGAAGAGATTTCACAGCTCTGGCACGGCGTCCGCAGTGCCCTGAACACAAAGGATGGTAATGTATAGTTTGGCGGCCCTTCACACTGCCTAGGCTTTTTAGATTTGTTTGACACAGTTTTTTGGGCTTGTTTTTTCCCCCAACCATAACAGTTTAAATAAGAACTAAACAATGTCAGTCTGCACATTAGTTCCATTAAAAGTTTCCGTTTTAACCTAATATACCGCAACATAAAAGTAGACCTGTTTCGTAACGACAGCTTTTTATAGTTCTATAGGATTACAAAAAGATTTATTATATTAAAATCTTGTTCAATTTGGGTCTATTTACAATTGTTTTTGTGTTTGCTACTAGTTATTTGTGTTAGTTGGCCAAAATTGGTCCATTATTTTTATGAATTGGTTTACTTAAATTCCTTGATTTTTAAAAGTTTGAAACATCAGACTAAAGTGGACCAAAAGACTTGCTGCCTCATGATTGTCTGATGAGTTTACGCTTTATCAAACCTGCACTAATTTTTTCCAACAATGGCGTTAAAAGTGACACAGATCTGCATTTCACATGCTACATTTAAACTCTGCTGTTTCATTACATTAATGCATTGATTTAGATTTAGAGAGCAACTAATTTTTTAGCATTTCATTTACTACTGTTACTAAATAGGCCACAATTTGGAAAGATTTTAATATAAAACATGTGAAATTATTTTTAGTCAGTTAGCCACCCCCACCCCTCCAAAAAAAAAAAAAAATCTATTAAAAATAAACAAATTAAAAATTTATTCCAGCTACACACTCAAAAAATTGATAGAAGCTTAATTACATTTTGTTACATCTGTATTTTTATCAAGACATTTTAATCATTTGGAAACCAATAATATTAAATGATACAGTTTTGCCAGAAGAGTCTGTCTTCTGTAAACAAGATTTCAGCCACTTAACACTTATTGATCATAAAAAGTCTTATATAATAAACAGGGTTACTTTACCAGAACAAAAATAATAAAATCATTAAAGGAGGACTATTGAACATCAGATCTCTTTCCTCTAAATTCCTGTTAGTCAATGACCTGATAACTGATCATCATACTCATTTATTCTGTCTGACAGGAACTTGGCTAAAACAGGAAGATAGTATAAATTAATCCACAACATCTAATTAGTCAAATGTTTATGTTCCTAGAACAACAGGTCGAGGTGGAGGTGTAGCTTCTATTTTTCAGTCGGGACTATTGATTAATACTAAACCAATTAGTAGTTACAATACTTTTGAGTCGCTGTCTCTAAGTCTATCCCGTCCTAAATGGAAAACGGAGCGGCCACTCTCACTAGTTGTTATATATCATCCACCAGAGGCTCCTATGCTCAGTTTTTGTCTGAATTTCTGAACTGGCTTACTATTAAATACTGATAAAGTCATAACAATGGGTGATTTCAATATTCATGTTGATGTTGAAAGTGATAGCTCAAGCATAGCCTTTAAAATTTAATGTAATCAATTGGTTTTACCCAAAAAGTCTGAATATCTTCTCATTCTCATCATCACACTCTTGATCTAGTTCTGGCTTATGTCACTGAGATTAATAACTTAGTAATGCATCCTCAAAATCCTGTTCTGTCTGATCATTTGTTAATAATCTTCATAAATAAACTATAAATAAACTATTCTATATCAATAAACTGAATTGAGTTGAATAGATTGTCCAGGTTTAAGAAGTATTTTGATTGACATTTTCAGTAGTAGATAAAGCTAAACTCCTTTTAAAACTCAGAACATCTGGAGAAGTATACGTTTGTCCCATTTTTCTATTTATTGTTGATATAGCAATGACTCCAGTCAAGTGTCTTCCTTCAGATGAAAATGCGCTTGAAAGGCAAGCCGTGGAGAAACGTGACCAGAGCAAGCAGCCTCCTGGCTCAGCAAACAGAAGACTTCTTCAGAACTCTCAGGTAAACTGGTGCACGGCTGTAAAATTGCCCAGTGGGCAGGAAGAGTGAGCATAATTACGAAATACAAGTCATTCAGTGAGTTTGAACTTGTTTTGCAGACACTTTCACGCCATCTAATTTACAAAATAACATATTCCTGAAGAGAAGATGTTGCCCATGATCTAGTTTTATTTTTTTAACAGCTTGTTGTTGTTTTCCCCACTTTGTCACAAAAAAGTGTAATACATCCTCCCAGTCTGAGAATTAGATGGGTTTAACATGTTTTTTTTTTGTGTGTGTGTGCTTTTGTAGCATATAAAGCAGAACTTTGAGCTACTCAGAACATGTTCAAGTACTCACAACACAGCCTTAAATGAAGGTAATGTGTTCCACGTAATTTCGTTCTTATATTTAGTACAGTTATTTTCTTTTTTTTTACTTAAAGGACTATATTAGAGCTCTCTGGTGTGTTTACCATTGAATATACAATCAAACTGAACAGAAAAGGGGTTTTGAATGAGTGTACATTAAAATAAATTCTCAGCCTATATTTAATATTTGTATGGGACTGCAGGTTTCGAGTCTGCAGCCCAGACACAGCTGGCAGAAGGCCTGTGGAAAGAGACTCAGACTGGGGGTCCCATAGAGATCGCTCAGACACTGAGGCCCGTAACAGAGCAGCAGCGCCGCCAACAGCAAGAGATCGACACCATTTCTTTGGAGGAGAAGAAAATCCTGCTGTCTCTTGAAAAACTGAACCACCAGCTGTACAGTAAGCTAAGTCCACGAGGCCTCAGTTTACAGAAGCACATTAATGTGATACCTATGGGTGAGATAACCACTCCTTTCTGAATATTTTTGTAGATTTGCAGGAACACGTGGGACATAATGCTGGCACACGTACTCTTGCAATTATTGACACACCCTTTGTAAGTACCGTACATTTAAGTTGCTTTTCTGTCTTTATTTCAGTCCAAACAGTCACATTGTTTTTTTCTTTAAAGACTCCTTCTTCACCTTGTTCTTGTGTTTTCAGACAAAAGAAGTGAAAGTTTCAAATTACAAGCACCGTGCTACCTCGGCAAACTCCGTTCCATACCACAAGAAAGTCTGACATAAAGTTTTATTCCCGGCTGATAATAAACTTGACTCTGGTCAATGCATGCATAGCCTTTCATCATCAAAAATGGATATTACCAAATGTGCCTTTAAGAGTTTCCCCCATGACTATTTCATAAATAAGAAACCACAAAGGCAAGGGTCACCTGGACATTGGTTCTAAATACATCCCCCTATAAATGAGAGTGTTTAACTCATTCTTGGTGCTTTCACTCAGTGTTTAGAGAACAATTTATTCTTGATAATATTATGTTTGAAGTTTTATAAAACAACATGGAATTAGGCACTTGGACTGTAAATGCTTGTGAAAATTATTTAAAAACAGCACTTTCTATATCTTGCACACAACTGAAATGACATAAACTACATATAACACAGAAGCTCTTTCATTTTGTATTTATTTTATTAGTTAAAACTATAATTCCATTAAAAAAAAAATACAGTATACTGTCATTCCGTTGACATTAAATTAAATAAAGTTCATCAAGACAGAGTTACCTGAGTGGGTTGATTTTGTTTGGTACAATTAATCATTAACAGACTTGTTCCATCTCAAACTGGTGCTAAATGACATATTATATAATAAGCTCTCAGAAATTGGTTTCTCAGATCACACTGTTTGTTGGTTCTCTAATTATCTCTCAGCTCTGACGCAGTGTGTTCAACACAATGGTACTTCTTCCAGTTATCCAACTGTTAATGATGTACCACAAGGCTCAGTCTTAGGACCCACCCTCTTCACAATCTACATAGCTAAAATAGATCAGATCCTTCCTGATGCATCCTTTCATTTCTATGCCGACGACACAGTTTATTGTCTAGCTAAAACAGTTGCTAATGTTTTCTAGCTTTTACAGTCTGCATTTGACATCATCCAGTCAGCGTTGTTCCGTCTCAAACTTGTGCTAAATGTTGACAAAACCAAAGGCGTGTTGTTTTCAAACCAGCAGTCCTTCCTTCTTTTTTATCTACAAGTGGTGTTCCTATCGAGTTTGTCAATTCCTATAAATACTTGGGTATCTGAGTCTCACTTCTGGAGGAAAGTGTGGCAGTTGTAGATGTGTCTTTCATTCATGCTGTGAAATTAATGTCTTGTGGGCCTGCCAGCTGCCAGAGGACTTCCAGAAACCTCTTTTGAAATTTAGTCCCAGTGAATTTAAGTTTTGTTTCAAATCTTATTACATTGATACTGCTCTTAAATTATAACAGCATCAAAAGATGACAGCCTGCATTTGATTTCATTTTAAATTGTTGGGTTTTTGGTTTTTAATTAAAAGTGTCTCTGTTTCTCTTGCCAAACAATGGTTTCATGGGGAGGGGGAACTGCAGGGATTCATTTGCCCCTCCTTCGACAGCGTGTCTGGTTTTGCCCCTAGTGCGCCTGCTAGGACTTGCTCCAAGAGGTGCAAGAAGCCCAAACTCTTTTCATGCATGAAAATAAAACTCCCCCCCCCCCCCCTCCACCTCCATTCAGTTCAGTTGCAGGTTCTTCGATTGATTCAAGAAGAAGCGATAAATAATGATGTGACAGCGGTGTCTCACTGCCATATAAAGTCAGGCATATGTTCACCTTTCATCCTAAACCAAAGCTGAGAACAGAGAGGATGTATTTTCTGCTTTGGTGTGTAATGGTGCCTGCAGCAGAAATCCTATGACAAGTTATGAGCAGAGATCTGTTAAAAAAAAAAAAAAAATGATGGCTGTTGTTTTTAATTTGAGGAACATATGAATGTCTTAACCTTGTTAAAATCAACAGTTTCGAAAAATAAAATGAATTATGATGTTCACCACATTTAAGACGTTCTTATTTTAACATTTGTCCGCACAACAATTGTGTTCTTTGTTTTAAATCACTCAGTTTCTGAACAATCGGGCCAGAATGTAGTGAGAAATCATACAATAACATATTCAAATGTTAGAAAAAACTTTGACGAGTTCATTAGATTATTGTATTTCAGGTATTTCAATTGTATTTCCCTAATTTAGCTTCTCACATTGAGTAATGACATTTAGACACCCAACAGAAAAGGATCAGGGTCCAAAAGTAAAGAAACAAATTTTTACGGATGCAAGTTTTGGCTTGTGCTGTGGTCTATAGCTATGTCTCTCAAATCTTGCTTTGTTGCAGTCTCTTACATAAAAAGCATGAAAGATTTTGGCTTCTTTCAATGAAGTGACAGAAAATTTTCTCTTTTGTATTGTGGGAAAAAAGACTTCCTCCAGTGTGTAAATAAAACAGTCCGCAAAGGTGTCGCAATAATTATATGTGAAGGGGGATGTGTCTCCCTCGCATTTAAAAAAATATTCATTTGGACCCCCCACCCCCACCCATACGCACATTTACCATGAAATATCAGTTCACCCAGTGCTGTTTCTATTTCTTTGTGAACAAATCCATTCCACTTGATTAATAGCAGAATACTCAAACCACTAAAAGTCCACGCCGGGTTTTCCTGGTTACCTACAAGAACTCAACACACCTCATGCAGTGTTTCCTCTAGGTCACTTGCCTTGGCAGGATGCTCATCTCTTCTGGGTTTTTGGTCAATGGGGCAGGGGAAGGAGGGAGACCACAGACCAGGGAGACAACTGAATGATGTGAGCTAGCTTAGCGCTATGTTAGTATTGGCAGATGTTGACCAGGGTGGAGGGGTTAAGATGCATGAGAGAAGCAGAGCACTACGTGATGTCTGTAGCATCTTAGCTAATGTGTCAGTAATGTGCGCCGCTAGCTTAGCACTATACATGTAGTCCTCGAGTTACGATGCAGATCCGTTCCTACGCACCGTTCGTAACCCGAATTTGACAAAAGTCGGAACATGCACGGTAAACGGCATTTTAAACACGTTTTTTCAGCGTAACACAACACCAGCGTACATTCTGTACCTTAAACATGTACAGTACTGTATTTCCAAGCAGTTAGC
>JARVGQ010001461.1:35373260-35387420 GCA_031762355.1 Hypsolebias martinsi | reverse complement strand
TTTGACTGTTTGGCTATAAATCTTAAAGGACTCAAGATATTTGGTTTTGTGGTAATTTACTCTTTGATTTTAAGCCTGAGCCTAACGATGTTTGCAGTTTTTCTTTGAAGTTCCTTACAGAAGTATACAACTGCAAACATTTCACTTTGGTCCATCAAACACGAATTTAATCCTTATCTGGAAGTTACTTTTAATTTATTGATTATTACCGGTACAATATGGTGGAAACTCCTGGTACCGGCACTTTGGAGCAGCTGTGGCTGAGTAGTTGTTCTCCATTGGGAGTGTTGGGGATTCGATTCCACCAGCAGTCTCATACAGAAGTGTCCATGGTTAAGACACTGAACCCCCTCATTGCCTCAGATGTGTCCCACCAGTGTACAAATGTGATAAAACACTGATTATTCTTTGTATAGATCTAGTAGAGTGCTGTCTGAATGGGTAAATGAGGGCACAGATTGTGTTGTAAAGTGCTTTGGGTGTCTTGATAAGAGAAAGGTGCAGTCCATTTACCGTTTACTAAACAAAGATGAAATAAAGGAGAGAATGTCTTTTTTGTTTCAACGTAATTTAAATCCTCACACTATTTGTCTTTGGGTTTGGTTTGGAAGAAAGCTGCCGTGTTGGTCCTGCGCTGGGTGTTCAGAGTCCTGCAACGGCAACAGCGAGCAGTTGTGACCGTGAAGCTCGCGAATCATCAGCAATTCCTAACAGCAACTGGTGGCCTCCAGCCTCCCCGCCAGTTGCCATGGCGTTGTTTTGTTTTACGTTTCACCCACAGGAAGTGGTATATAGCTGCTCATATAGGGTTTTTAGGGCACCTTGATTGAATGGATTATCTTTTAGTTTTTAAAGCTGGTGATGAATTACAGGCTCCTGGTAACAAATTAACCCGCTCTCCCATGGAGGCTCTTTGAACACAGTGCAGCGCTGAGTTGGAAGCTCCCAGAAGGTGTGGATTTTATCACACACTTGATTGAATTTCACTGCCTCAGTTTTGAACTTTGGGTTTGTTTATGTCCATTTTTTTTTTTTTTTAACAAATTGAGCAACAGTTGGTATCTGAACAAATTCAGCAAACATCTGACGGAGCATGTTTGCTCCATCAGCCTTGGAAGAATCAGAAAGAAGGTTTTCCGTCTATGTTTTTGAGCTTGGTGCGTTTTTGTTTGGCGTTGGCATGCCAAAATGTGCAGGCCTTTCATTTACCATAAACCTCTCAGTGCTAGTCTGCATGTCTCCTCCCACAGTTGCCCAATATTTCCCTCCCTTTATAAAATTGGTTATAGTTTCTTGAGTGGAAAAGCAGCAGGGTGGGCAGTGCACTTTGACTGTAACCAAACCACAGCAACTCTTGGCGCTTGTAGAAGTCTGACGGACCGTTTTACTTTTGTTACTCTTTCGCTCTTTTCTGTTGTAGTCCCCGTCTGCTTTGGGCAACCTCGCTTTCTTACGGGCCACCGTTAGTTGAAGGGCTTTTTTTTTTTTTTGCGTAGTTTGTGTGTGTGAGAGCAAGAGGGGGCTAGGGGGAGGGTTCGGTAAGGGATTTGGCAGCTCCTTTGATCAATAAAGCATAAACAAGAGGGGGGCTTCATTGTGCCAGGGGGAGGAGTGCTGAGTCAGGCCTGCTCGCTCTCTGGCCTGGGATAGACAGGCAGGATGGGATTACCAAACAGGCCAAGAGAAATGTTTTGAAGCTCTCGCTTCGTCCAGCTGTTCCAAAATCTGTTCTAATGGCACTTTAGGATCAAATGAACGCCGGACTGTAGGAACGGTGGGGAAAAAAAAAAAAACTCTAAGGAGAATATTTCACGGCATTATACTTTGTAAATAAACTCCTTGGTTTTTGCCCCGTCTGAGATTCGTTCCCTCATATGATACAAAAGGAGAAGTTTTGGCATTGCCTAAACAAGCTGCTGGAGTTTGTTTAAAATGAGAGGGGCTTGTGCGGGGGTCTCCTAAATAGGATGGCTCGGAAAACAAAACAAAAGTGAATAGTTAGGTTTTTAGGTCGTAGCTCAGTCTGCGCCTTTGTCATGCAGGTGAAAGCTTTGTAAATGTGGCGCCAGATTGTTAAAGCCCCTGACACTCTGCAGTGTCCGCAGCGCTTCCAGGAAAAAGGACCCCCTGCGTCGAGCCCTGGGACTGACCCTCCCTCAATGGAGAGTGTCCCGCCAGGGAGAG
Source organism: Hypsolebias martinsi (assembly GCA_031762355.1). Lineage (NCBI taxonomy): Eukaryota > Metazoa > Chordata > Actinopteri > Cyprinodontiformes > Rivulidae > Hypsolebias > Hypsolebias martinsi. Next base: position 35,385,236 of record JARVGQ010001461.1, on the reverse strand, counting down.
GAGGGCTTCCTGTATTAGCTTTCCATCTTAATCAAGGAACAAGTGCCAACAAAGCGCTAATTATCAATGCCTTCAGAGTTCACACAGTGCCCCCCCCCACACACACACCCACCTCTGTCCTGTCCTAGGATAGATAGAAAATAGATGAAGCAACATTGTTTGATGCTACAATAGTTGTTGAAATCCATTTCTGCCCATTAGAAATTTTAAAGGTTTTTACCTTGCTTTAAATTCATAGTTCTGATTTACTTATGTGTAGAACACTTACTGAACTAAATTATGCTACAAATAAACACTTCTATAAACTAATATTGTACTGATTTATGGATTTATATCTCAACAGATACCATTAACTTCAAGTTTCTGTAATATCATTATTTACATAAATACAGTAAAGGATGTTTTTGTCACAAAATAGCAATTTATTTTCATCTGTTTTCATATTTGTATTGGTTGTAGTTTTTTTCTTGGTGTTGTTTTTTATTTTATTTTATTTTATTTGAACCTTATTTTTCCAGGAAAGAAATACATTGCGATTATTAATCTCTTTTACAAGGATGTCCTGTTAGAAAAACTGTAATGTAACGATTTCCTGTTAGAAAAACTGTAATGTAACGATTTCAATGTCGCCTGCTGCCATTAGGTTAAAGTTGGGTAATGATGTCTTTCCCTGTCTGTGTGTTCAAATTTCTGATTGTTAGCAAAATATTTCATGAACCAGCAGATTGATTTTAATGAAACTCTCTGAGTGTAATTAGAGGCACAGCTACAACTGATGTTCCCTTGAAGTCATCCCAGTTTAAGCTAGCTGCCATAGCTAATTGAATTTAGCAAACGCATAAATCTGTCAATTCTACAGATATTAAGCTAGACTCATCCCCAGCAACTAAGAGCGTTGGACCTCACGTCACCTCATTAAGGTTTGACCATAACAGCCTGTGATGCGACCTGTCCACGGTGTCCCCTGCCTCTCGCACAGTCACTGCTGGATATGGGCACCAGCGACCCACACAGGAAGAAGCTGGATAAAGATGATGGATGTATTGATGACCTTAACAGCTGGAACTGCATCGTTTCCTATCATACTTGGTTTAAACTGACATAAAAGCTGGTGGGCGGTATGCGTTCCTTTAAGGAATGCTATTTAAAAAATTTTATTTATGTATTTATTGTCTTTTTCCTCGCTTTCCAGCCACATCGATAAAACCACCACTTGGCAGGATCCTCGCAAGCCCTTGCTCCAGATGAACCAGGCTGCTCCTCCCAGCTCTGTGCCAGTTCCACCACCGAACCTGATGAACCCAGCCAGCGGTGTGTAGTGGGTCTTTTATATGTTTTTAAAGCATTTATTTAAAGAATACTGTAATGCCTTGTTATATATGGAAATTTGCATTCCTGCAGTGTACAGTGAAATCCAAGCATAGTCTAGTTCCTACATGTCACTAATCTGCATAACTTCAGTTCTGACCATATTGTTGGAATTTGCCCCAGGTGAGGTAAGACTGAGGCAGAACCTTACACGTCCTCTGTGACTCACAGATTAGTTTTACGGATGACGTTACCTCCTTGTCTCCTGTTGATACCGTTCTACTTGTTGGTAAATAATAAACAAATGACCTCAGAGGCTGACAATCAGTCGTGTTTCTTGCAAGGAACGGATAACGGTGATTCACTCAAAGATGCAATAAAAGGACCTGGTCTTCTCTTTGGATAATCTATTGTCTATAAGTGTCTGTTTGTCTCATCATGCAAACATTTAAAATCACCCCTTTTCCTTATTACATCTATAATTTACTGCAATAATTCCCTTTGTCAGTATTGGTATATTTTGGACATGGACTGTCTGTATTTCTTCAGCATTATTTTGTCTGGTGTCCCTCAGGACCCCTTCCTGATGGTTGGGAACAAGCAATTACACCAGACGGAGAAATTTACTACATCAACCACAAGAACAAAACCACATCCTGGCTCGACCCACGACTCGAGCCACGCTATGGTGAGTTGGTTAAAGGCTTGGATATTTTTGTTTATATCTCGACTAAAGTGAAAATACCACATACTTCCACTTCTTTAAAAAGAATACGCTACACTGTCTTAAAAAAAAAGACAACATAAACTAACACAGATGTAATGTTATCAGTCATTTCCAAGGGTTCTCCAAAAGGTTTTTAGGCCAAATGCCATTTCACTCCTTTCCCACTTTGTAACCCTAACCGTACCTTTTGTGTTTTCATACCGAGGTCGGGGTTTCCCAGTCGTTCTTGTGATGTGTGTGGGGGTGAAAGAGTATGAGCTGTGGTTTCAAATGACGGTTTCTGCAAGTCTTTGTATTTAAGATTTAAGTACATTATAATTTAAATTGACGATCTACAGAAATTCCAAAAATTATAGATTTTTTTTTGATACGCCTGTCAAATGGGAGACGTATTATTGTAGTCTTCGTCCGTCACCAAAATGTACACTTTCTCTTGTCCCGCCCATAACTTCTGATTCGCTGTTGAAGATCTCAGTCATCCAGGACATGGTGAATTCAATAAAGTTCGAGACAAAACAAAAACAACTGGACTTTATTTGTAACTATAGACGTTTCGCTTTCGGTGTATGCAGTCCAGTGCAGTGAGGAATGTCCAGATCTCTATATTGGAGAACCAAACAGCTTCTCCACAGATTCATGGTAGAGCTGTCATTTCTAACCCGGAGCCCAGCCTGGCCCAACCCGGATTAGGACCAGGCCATAGTAATGTGCGAGCCAAGCCAGTGTCACACTTTTGATTGCGTCAGTGGACGTGCGCGGCTGACGGTCCGATTATATAGCAACATGGCTTGCCATACAATCATCAGCCGCACACGGCCATTTGACTGCACGCTGACCGCCCTTGAAAGAGTTAAAAAAAGTTGTTAAGCTTCAGATGGGACTACTGCCAGGCAGTGATCCATCAAAGCCCAAATGGATGTTCATTCAGCCGCCGCACTCAGTGGACATGCACGTCCGACGACCCAAACAGGTGAGATCACAAAACATCCAACATGTCAGAGCAGGGTCCGTGTCTGAATAATGCAGAATGCCGGCAGAAGCAGGGATTTAATAACTAGTAAATATAATATTTAATAAATAATTTGACGGCCATGAGAGGACGAACACCTCCTCAGCTCCGATCTTCGCCCCTTTAGCCAAACGTGTCTGCTGACCGTTAATAACTATAAAAGCAGTCAAAGCTTAATAATTTTTTTCGAGTTCGGCTCTGTAATTACTGTTAATTCGACGGGTCGGGTGGGGTTTTTGGACCTGAATGTAACTCTTAACGCATGGCTCAACACAGGAGCTCCTTAGGACAAGACTCAGTGGTTCACCTGCAGGTCAAAGATAAGAGACTCATTTGAGGACCAAAATGTTCACATTTTGGACATATGGTATGAGAGGGGGGTGAAGGAAGCTATTTACGTAAAACAAGATAAACCATCTTTGAACTAGGCCTGTCACGATAAACAATAAATCAATTAATCGCATGATAAATTTAAAATTATCAACCTCGTTTTCATTTATCGGCTTTATCGTTTCTTCATGTCTCGCTCTTTCTACTGAAGACACTGGATTACAAAAAGCTCAACTCTGGTGTTCTTCACTGAACCCTCCCTTTCTATTTAAAATTCATTTTAACGATCCAAAATTGCGTTTTTGGATCGTTAAAAGCAGCCAAGTTGAGAAGCTAAGCTACGAACTAAGCTAACAGGCCGACCTCGGGGGAAAAAAGCCTCAGTTTTGTCAAAGCTCCAAAAAATTCACGGTTGAAACCTGTGCCTTCTTGTAAAAAGTTGTTTTTCTGAAAAAAGAAGCTGAGAACTTGTTTACTGATTTTTTTTTATTTTTTTTATTAAAAGCTTTGAGTGAAAAATTCTGATAAAGAGCTCAAACCACACTGAGCGTCCACCATTTTGAGAATTGAAGAGAGACAGCCCATGTCACGTCAAGGGGCCTCCCTCCCATTTTTCTTAGAGACACGCTGCTCACTCACTCACTGTCCATCCTTCAGTTCTAACAGTCTTATACTGCCATCCAGTGGTCAAAAAAGTTACTACACACAATTATTCGCAAATTTTTAAACAATATTATCGTTTATCGCAATAATTTCTGAGACAATTAATCGCCCAGCAAAATTTGTTATTGTGTCAGGCCTACTTTGAACAGAGGAGGAGGTCTCAGATTTGAACTGTCAAAAACTTACAATGCAGCTTCAGTCATTTTCACACCTATTAGGAATTTCATCCATGTGAGCAGAGTGGTCCATCTGTGACAAAGACCCTAATGAACGCCTACTGTAAAGAGTGATAGGGCAATCTGCATATGTATGTATTTTACCTCAGCTTTATAACTCAAACTCCCTGTTTTTTAACTGAGAAAGCTCCTCGTATGAGAAGCGAAACGTCTTCCGTTACAAATAAAGTCCAGTTGTTTTTGTCTTGAACGTGTTTGAACTGATTCACTCATGAAAGGTCAAGGTCAGATCAAGGTCAAATGGCATACATGGTGAGGGGCCATTGCTATAGATTTCTGTGCAATAATTTGACACAATGTGCCATATAAAGCTTAAATGCTTGATCAGGGTATAAAGCTAGAAAGATTTTGTTGTTGTTCGTGACAAAATGACATTTTAAAATCAAAACATTGTTAGTTTAACTCAATGTTTTATTTTGTTTTTTCCAGTTGTCAAAGTGCATTAAAACATGTCTAGTTGAACTAGATCTCTATCTGATACTAAATCTAAACTCGTGAAATGATTTTTATGGAAACATTGATTTGTTTATCACACTGTGATCTGTTTCTTTCTTTCTCACAGAAAGCAGTTGTTGCTTTTGTCACGCGTTTACACAAGGACCTCAATTTGTTTATTAGGCAACGAAACGTGGCGTACAACCGTTTTTGGGAATAACTGCCTGTTAAAAAGTTTTATTAAACTTTTTTGGGAAACTTTCACTTTCCAACCTTCAGCTCCCTGGTTCACGCACACGATGGGTCGTTTTAATAGAAACTGTGACTCATTCCTTTATGGCTCACATTTCCTTGTGATGCTGGACATTGTTTCAGACTGATAAATAAATGTTGGTCGAAAGCGGATTTCTCCACAAACACCCCCACCCTGCCCCGCCCTCAAAATTCTCACCTAACCTTTTGTCAGCCATTTTAGAGTTGGCGCAACAGCTGAGTTAGCTATTAATCCCTTGGGCCAAGCTAAAGTTTGACAGTTGGCTTTCAGTGTGCGGCGGCCGGGGTGGGTGAATTAATGACAGGACTGGCAACATGTGCTGAAACGGCTCTGTGGCCGTAGGAATGAGCTAATCCTGTGCGTTGCGTGTGTCCCTCTGACTCATTTTTGTTTTGCTTCCGGTGCCATCCTTTCATCGCAGCAGCGTTCCCCGGGGAGCTCGCCCTCAGTTTACAAAAGCAACATGTGCCATTTCTGTTCCCTCGCTTGAGTTTGGCGTTAGGTTTGAATCGAACGGGCACTTGCGGGGCATTGTTTTTCTTTAAACGGTTGTGTCGTGCACCGGGGAGGGACTGGAAAGATCTAAACAGAGCTGGAAGGGGAGTGGGGCAGCTGGGAAGGGAGATGGCGACTGTGATCGGCAAAGCTCTTTGAAGATTTATAAGACTTGAACACACAAGGCGGCTGGGCCTCCGAGAGCGAGCGAGACTTTTAACCCATCGTGTGCCGTAAACCGTTTATTTTCTCCCAAGACGAACTTGTTTTCAGTGTAGTCTGTTGGTTCACATGTACGCCATTGAACGTTTTGCTCTGTTTTTCATGGTTTTTAAGTCCTTGTCTTGTTTTTAGCACTTTGGCACAACTCTTTAAATTATTTTTTTAAGTGGCTTTAAGCTTTTAATGCCGGAAGGAAAACCATATTTTATTTGTTATATTTTAAGTTTGTGTTTTACATTTTCCCATGGAAATTGGCTCCTTTGCTTTGTAGGTTCCCAATTATAAGCCAGCTGCTTTGATAATGGAGGCTAATTTGAGCTTTGGGAAGAAAAGCAGCCGAGCGCCTTTAACTAAGGGGTTGTTGCCGGCTGGCTTTCCCCACCGTGTGAGGCCCTGTGAAGGCACAGCCCCATTTCGCTCAAGCTCCAGACAGACTTGAATCTCTGCCAGGCCTCTTTATTCTGTGGTCCAACTCTTAATCTGTTCCAGACCTTTTCAGGGGGTGGGGGAGGTAGGGAGAGACGAGGCAAAAGGGGAAGAGGGGGGAAAAAAAACTACAGATGGGTAAGTATGCTGCCTCTCCAAGGCTTAACGAGACGGTGCGCTGTGAACAAACTAACCGTACAATGAGTTTTAAGACGTTTTCCTCACATATCAGAGTAGAAGAGCAGGAAACAAATATCTGCAAGTCTTGACTTCAAAACAACAGGTTCCCTCTGGACGTGTTGTTGTAAGCCACTTATTATTGTCAGTTTTATTTTATTGTGTGAATCCTTATGAAGCGTTCAAACTATTGAGATCCATTTTCCTTCCATATGTTTTTCAGCATCTTTCTCGTTCCACGATTTTTGTGCCATTTCAACAACTCATAGATCAAAACTTTCAGCAAAACATTCAGCTTGTTCAGGAGAAGGGTGCTATGACTTTGTGCAACTTTAGCTTTTTGAAATATTTAGCCTTTTTTGCCATTTTTTTGTTCCTCATAGAAAATGCATTGAGCTCATTTCCTTCAAATCTTTATCTGTTTACAGTAGGGGTGCGAATCTCTCAGTGTCTGGCGAATCGATTCGATTCCGATTTTTGGTGTCACGATTCGATTACAAATCGATTTTTCGATTCAGAAACAAATTTTCTATTGAAATGGTCATAAATTGAGCTTCATTTATGTAACTGACAAGCTGAAAAGAATAAACAACAATGTAAACAAATGGAGCATTTATTTAAAACAATAATTTTATGCTGAGAAGATTAAACAACAATGTAAATAAAACTTGGTTAGAAGTCTACGTAACTTGGACTTTAACTAGCCGACAACTGTATACAAGCATACGCATAATGATGTGGAGGAAAAAAAGGTCAAATTTTCACTTTGAAGCAAAAACATTTACTAATAATCTGCTCTAAAATAAATCTATTTTTGGCTTTAATAAAATCTAAAAGTTCATCCTGTAATTTCAACCTGAAAACATCAGTGTTCAGTCAGGTCTTCTGGATGGTTTCTCTTTTTTTTTTTTTTTTTTTTATTGCTAAGATGTTTCGTCCTTCATCCAAAGGACTTCTTCAAGGGCTTCTTCTTGTACATCCTGTTAGGCCTCCCTCCCTTTTTTACGATATATATATTTTAATTAATAAGTGTGTTTTAAAATGAATCAACTTAAAAAAAGCACAACATTCTGATGCTTCCAAAGTATTTAGCCCATGGTTCTTGATATTCTTGGCTTCGTTCAGACGTTTGGGTGCAAGAGGATAAAGTTTTCAATCTCAGCCTGCTGTTTCTCGACAGGCTTATCAAGATGCAAGAAACACAATCCCTTCCCTAGAGGCCTTTTATTGTCTAACTTGTTAAATCTACAAGATGGCAAATATTTACTAAACCTTCAAAGGTGCCGAGCCCTGGTCACACCGAGCGCTTCCCACCGCTGGCACACCCTCAGCTTTACCTGCCCCAGGTGATCCTGTGGTGTGATGCGTCTGCCAGAGCGATGGCCTGATTACCGCTTGTTGCTGGATCATTGTGCTGCAGGAGTGCGTGAAGGAGACAAAAGGCAGACGGTATTAGCTCGTCTCTTATCAGCTGGGCCCACCTACAGTCACCACCTTCACGTGCTGCTGATTTTTAAACCACACAAACATGCGCACGCTAACACAAACTCTGAGCCCGAGTCGTTTCTTTTGAAACCGGCATTCCAGCACTGAAGGGAACTTGTCCTTTCACACTAGATGTAATTCCCTGCCTTGATATCATTAGTCTGTGCATAGTTCCCTGCAGTAACATTTGTAACTGTTTAATGTTTTGTCTTTGGGGGAATCCTTGACGGTGGTGCAGCAGGGAACATTCCACTTGGTTTCACTGTTGGGTTTACACCCAGTTCTGTTAGCTAAAGTATAAAACAGAAAACCGAACGACTCATTGCAATGGCAATGCCATGAAGACTATTTTTTTAATGTTTATATTATAAAGTATGAGGTGAAAAACAATCATCCAGGTAGATGACGACAAAAAACGTTGAATCGTGTCATCTGGACCAGTCTCTTTAAGTGAGAAACATTTCGTCCCCCATCCAGAGGACTTCCTCAGTCTACAGCCTGCCTAGACTGAGGAAGTCCTATTGATGGTTAATGTCATTTCACTGGAATTTCGTAAGCAAAGTTTGTGTCTGGGCGCACAGTGGTGAAGTTGGTAGAGCGGTTGCCTCTCAGTGAGAAGGTCGCTGGATCGAATCCTGGCCAGGGGGCCATTCTGTGTGGAGTTTGCATGTGCTCCCAGTGCATGCGTGGGTTTTGTCTGGATACTTCGGTTTCCTCCCACAGACCAAAAACATGCCTTAAGCCCCCAGTATACTCACCCGTACATTCATCCGCGGTGGTCCATGCAGACCTCCGCAGGGCATGTCCGCGCAAAGCTCAGTTTTTTTTTTTTATGACAGTGTACGCGGCGTCGCACAATAAACTGCCCGGTGACGGACTGTTTTTTATGTGACACCAATGTATTAAATTCCCCTTCTTCACCCCTGCTCTGGCCTTTTCGTTTGTTTTTTTTGCCAAAATGCAAGAGATCTCTTCCTCCTCCGTTGATGCCATGACCGAAATGGTGAGAAATGGAGGAATTTGTCACGAGCAAATTAAAATCAGGTCCAGTTTATTTATTTTTTTAGAACTTTTTTTAACCACCATATAAACACAGAACACCGCTGCGGCTGGAGCTGCCAGCTCTTCTTTTTTTTTCTTCCTGACCTGTCAATCCAGTAGGCGTGCCAGCAAATGACCAATCGGCGACCTTCATTTGTCCCGAAGGTAAACGCCCTTTATCTGCGGAGCTGCTCTGCAGCCGCTCGGGGTGGACTCTCGAGCATGAAGTCTCAACCCTCTGCGAACAGTGTGCACAGCTTCCGCGAGGCTGACAGGACGCGGGAGTATACTGGGGGGCTTTAGTTTAACTGGCAACTTTAAATTGTTGTTTGTCTCCGTGTCCCTGTGATGGACTGGAAACCTGTCCAGGGTGTCCCCCACCTCTCCCACAGTGACCGCTGGATATGTGCACCAGTGACTCGAAAAGGAATAAAGTTTGTAAAGATAATGGATGGATGAGTTTGTGTCTGGTCAAGAGTGGTGAGGTCATTGGAAGAGTCTTTTTGGATCATTAAAGACGAGCAATTTAGCTAAATGTATCTGTCATGTACTGTTGATTAATACGTAGTTTAGCTGTAAATGTTTGAGTGTTAAACTAGAGTAAAACAAGTGTTGAGATGGTAAACCTGTCAGTCTACCAAAGCTTTGGGAAAAGCTGTGTGTGTTTTTGGAATGCCAGGTTCTGTCTTTATGAGGCTCCACTGTTTGCCTTTTGTGTGTGTTTCGCTGCAGGTTCACTCCCGTTTTCACTTTAAACGTTTTTGCAGAGATTCTACGCTTTTCTGATCCAGCCATAATTGTTTACTTCCACAGACTACAGGTGGAATGTGTAGGTCAGTCCTGGGACATGAGCTTCCATGTGGCTCTTTATTCAGCCGAATGTCTCGTTTGTATTGACTGCGTACCTGCATTTCAGAATTGAATGTCAACAAATCTGCTGAACTCCTGGAGTGAACCGTTTCAAACTGCACCATTTAATATAATCCAGAACAAACTTTTTTAATTGTTTGCAAGGAGTGCTTGTTAATAAATAAGAATCAGAGTAATTATTGTTAAAGTTTGTAAGTGCAGCATTTCTTCAGCTTTATTTATTTTTTTACTTAAATCAGTTTATTACAGATCCTCCTCAAAGCTGGGGTCTTAACAGACCCACAACTTTTGACAAGGGCCATGTGGAGGAACTCCATCAGGAGAGCAGTTAATGGTGCCCTGATGCCAGGGACATCCAGCCTCAGAAGGCCTCTCTATCTGCAAAAAGATAAGGAGCAGTGAGAAGAAACAAACGCCGAGATATCGGAGGAAGCTGTGTGTGTTTGTGTGCATGTGCTGGGGTGTGGTAGTTGTGAGGAGGCAATGTGGGGATGGGGGAGGGCAGGGTGGGACTGTCAGAGCTTCCCAGGGAGAGCCCCGAGCCACGACTCATTCAGCTCCTGCAGGAGTGTAAACAGACAGTGATTGATTGAATGGTGATGAGGTGGCGGAGTGGGCAGGGCAGTGAGATGCAGCCCTGCATCAAAATAAATGTGCTGCTGTTCCAGCTTTGTTTTGGTTCAAGCAAAACACGTTGCTTCCATTACTTCAGCTCTTCTTTCTTTAATGTACTGATAACAGCATGTGATCTTCTTCACATGCAAACATGTGGTTAGGTTTGTTTATTTGTCATATCCAGATCAGCACAAGGTCAACAATGCAATGAAATGCTCAGGACAAGAAGAACCATCTCGACTCGCCAATCAAAATAAAAAAAACAACAACCAGAAATACAAAAACAAGACGCCAAAGGTGAAAAAGCAGCATGGTCCTATTAGCAGAGTGGTTCTGTTGGCAGAGAGGTCTTTTCATTCAACCTTTATTTAGGCAGGTTAATCCCATTGAGCCTCAAGGACTCATTTACAAGAAAGACCTGTTTTCAACAAAGAATGACGACAACAGCGACAACAATAGATAATCATAAGAGAGTCATAGATTTTTTTTTTTTTAAACAAGTTTAAAAAAGATGTCAAAGTAGCAAAACAGCTAGATTATAAGGGAAAACTAAAAACAGAAATTATTTATTTAATTATTTATATAAGTTAATCCCATTGAGCCTTGGGGTCTCATTTGCAAGAGAGACCTGAAATTTTAACAGAGAATGATGACAACAATGGTCAATAACAACAACAATAGACAATCATAAAAGATGCATACAAATTGAATTTTTTTACATGGTTCTGTATAAATAAAATTGTATGGTATGGTTAGCACCATGATACTGTTAGCGGTGTGGCTCGGTTAGCAGTGAGTACTGTTAGCACCATGGTACTGTTAGCATCATTGTAGTGTTAGCACCATGGTACTGTTAGCTACATGGTAGTGTTAGCACTATGGTAGTGTTAGCACCATGGTACTGTTAGCAGCATGGCACTGTGAGCACCATGATAGTGTTGGCACAATGTGTTAGCACCATGGTAGTGTTAGCACCATGATAGTGTTAGCACCGTGGTACTGTTAGCACCATGATAGTGTTAGCAGCACGATAATGTTAGCACCATGGTACTGTTAGCACCGTGGTACTGTTAGCAGTATGGTACTGTTACCACCAGGATAGTGTTAGCACCATGGTACTATTAGCACCATGGTAGTGTTCGCACCATGGTAGTGTTAGCACCATGATAGTGTTAGCACCATGATAGTGTTAGCACCATGGTAGTGTTAGCACCATGGTACTGTTAGCACCATGATAGTGTTAGCACCATGGTAATGTTAGCAGTATGGTAGTGTTAGCACCATGATAGTGTTAGCACCATGGTATAGTTAGCACCACGGTAGTGTTCGCACCATGGTAGTGTTAGCACCATGATAGTGTTAGCACCATGGTAATGTTAGCATTATGGTACTGTTAGCACCATGATAGTGCTAGCACAATGTGTTAGCACCATGGTAGTGTTAGTACCATGGTAGTGTTAGCAGCACGATAATGTTAGCACCATGGTACTGTTAGCACCATGGTACTGTTAGCAGTATGGTACTGTTAGCACCATGATAGTGTTAGCACCATGGTACTGTTAGCACCATGGTAGTGTTTGCACCATGGTAGTGTTCGCACCATGGTAGTGTTAGCACCATGATAGTGTTAGCACCATGGTAATGTTAGCATTATGGTACTGTT